>CM066567.1:45467695-45897695 GCA_033816785.1 Picus viridis | reverse complement strand
TGAATGCATAGATTGCTTTTTCATCATGCATAAATATTTAACATTGAATTCAGTGCCTGCCATTTAAAAACTGGAGGAAAGGCTCTCAGCTATCAATTTTACCTAATAGCAGGATAATTTTTCTCTTCACCTATCAAAGGTCCTATGATCTCCCTGCCCCTCCCAGTTTAATTGGGATACTGCAATTTATTGCTGCGCAGAAACATTAATACAAAGTACCCAAATAGTGCAGGTTAAAAGAAAATGGCAAATTGGCTCCCTGTAGGGCAAAGTGGCAAATCCTTCCAGCAATATACTTTTACTCAGATATCAAATAAAACAACAATAGTCAGCACTTAATGAATTTATACCACATTTTATGTCCTTGTACACATCACTTGATGTTTTGTTGTCTGCCGGTGCATTCAGAGATTTCCCTTGTTGATAGTGTTTTTCTGTTGCTACAGGTCTAATTTGGCTTTCAGCTAAAGCTTTGAATTTTTTATAATAAAGTAATTTAC
Organism: Picus viridis; assembly: GCA_033816785.1. Lineage (NCBI taxonomy): Eukaryota > Metazoa > Chordata > Aves > Piciformes > Picidae > Picus > Picus viridis. Next base: position 45,897,195 of record CM066567.1, on the reverse strand, counting down.
AGATGCTAGAAGATAAATTAGCACTGCAAATGCAGTTAAATTGCATAATCACACAGATTGATTTTGTGTTAGCCTTTGAGATGTATAGATACCTTGTGGCATCTCTGTCAAGAAAAGGCGTTGAAAGCAAAAATCCTTCAAGTTTCTCTGGAAAACAAGGGAAAATGTGTGAAAGGACATGAGAAATAGAATAGTTTGACTGAAATGCCTACTGGTTTATGAATGTTCAATATACAGGTAGCATTCAACCCTGACAATAACTGTGTCACTTGCTTGGCATGCACCAAAAATTGCTCTTCCACTTAAAACACAGTTTAATTGTACAGCAATTGTTTGCTTCAATTTGGCATTGTCATTGATTTAGAAGGGAAAAAACCTAATTTAGAGTTCAGTGGCTTTTGCACATTTTTTATGTTCAGGGGTGACATCTTGAAACAATTAAGGCAGTCCAGGATTAATGTGATCATGATACTATGTCAAAGAATACGTGTAGAATACAAAATTATCTCTCTTGTAGATAAAAAACATTTCAGTTAATGTAAGGAGTTGTGACGTTTTGTGAGAGAGTAAGTGCAACTTGGCTTCTAGCATTTTTGAGTAGAAATCTATTCACTTGCAGGGACTCACAGTGCTAACCACAGCTTTGTTTCAGTATGTTCTATGTTGCAGTCACAGGGATAGACATGCCAGGAATTTAAATGCATGAGGTACATCTTTTTTCTACATCCCAAATCTATGATTCAAATACATTGCTGCTGCTTCTTCTTCTTCTTCTTCTTTTTCTTTTTTTCTTTCTTTTTCTTTTTTTTTTTTCTTTTTCTTTTTCTTTTTCTTTTTCTTTTTCTTTTTCTTTTTCTTTTTCTTTTTCTTTTTCTTTTTCTTTTTCTTTTTTTTTTTTTTTCTTTTTCTTTTTTTTTCTTTTTCTTTTTCTTTTTCTTTTTCTTTTTCTTTTTCTTTTTCTTTTTCTTTTCTTTCTCTTTCTCTTTCTCTTTCTCTTTCTCTTTCTCTTTCTCTTTCTCTTTCTCTTTCTCTTTCTCTTTCTCTTTCTCTTTCTCTTTCTCTTTCTCTTTCTCTTTCTCTTTCTCTTTCTCTCTCTCTCTCTCTCTCTCTTTCGCTTTCTCTTTCTCTTTCTCTTTCTCTTTCTCTTTCTCTTTCTCTTTCTCTTTCTCTTTCTCTTTCTCTTTCTCTTTCTCTTTCTCTTTCTCTTTCTCTTTCTCTTTCTCTTTCTCTTTCTCTTTCTCTTTCTCTCTTTCTCTTTCTCTTTCTCTTTCCCTTTCTCTTTCCCTTTCCCTTTCCCTTTCCCTTTCCCTTTCCCTTTCCCTTTCCCTTTCCCTTTTCCTGTCATACAACTGACAAATGGGTGTGCTACTGTATCAAACTTACAGGAAGAAAGAGAAGCATGTCAGGTATCTGGAAGGAAAAAAATAATATGCTAGGAAATACAGGGAAAATAGGAAAGAAATTAAAAGTCATTAAAGGAAATTAATGGCAGTTATACCTTTAAGGAATGCTTTGTAAATACAAAAGAAGGGAAGTAAAAGTAGTAACATCAACATAGAAATACAGCTCCTTATTGGACGGGTTCACAAAAAGCAGAGAATTAAAGTCTAAAGATGACAGGAAACTTTCTTCTGAACTTGCTTACAGTAGAGCTGACATGTCCTAGGCTTGTACTGTCCAGCTACATTTGATGTGCTCAATTGTTCATAGCTGTGGCCAGGTCAAGGCAGCAATCAGAGATCAAATGCTGGGTCTATGGCTCTGCATCAGTCCAAGTCCCATGGTCACCTAGAGTGAGGACAACACCTCTTCTTGCACTTCTCACAATCTCCCAGTAATCTGTGACTTGACCTGGGACTCACTTTTGCCTTGTTGAAACAGCTGTGTACACTTAGTATCAGCAATATGACGAGTTGTGATACTCTCTCACACAGAAGTACAAGACGACCAGGTATTTTTTATTATACTGATGGTTGAAATGAGAACATCATTTTATGGGTTCAGACTAAAATATAAATAATGAAAACTGTCAGCTGAATTAAGATATTAATGTCAACAGTCCGATTTGACACCCCCCAAAAAAAAAAAAAAAAAATATATCTAGATGCTGTGTAAGAAAAGCCCTGCATTCATTTTAGCAGATTTATTCACTTAGTTGATTACTAGGACAAGTTGTCTGAATCATCTGGGCCTTCTGCTTCTCTCAGAAAAATCCCTTCAACATGCTTTGTAGAGGTTTTTAGGCAGAGAGATAGATGATGTCTTTCTTCTCTTTTAATTTCAAATATTAAAGCATCAACAGATAATCAAATCACCTTATATGCAGCACCATTAGAAACATGTGGTAACCAGGAAACAGAATTTCTTTGTCATTTATACTTTGCAGATTATTAGAAACTTCATCCTGACTATTGGTTTATGGTTCCAAATGTCTTTCTAGATGAGACTACAATATTTGCCAGTCCTGGAAAGATGTGAGAGGTAATAGTATCTAATGGCTGCTCAATACATTAGGGTGGGGATTCGACTCATTCAATTTTATATGTCCATAATGTAGACATTTATAGCTGAACCAATTATCTAAGGCTTACTTTATAGTCAATAGAGGAAATAATATTACTTTTAGGAAGTGATTCATCTAAGGACACCTGGTATAGTAGAATCCTTTAGGATGGAAAGAAATGCTTAAGATCATCAAATCCAATCTTAAACCTAACACTGCCAAGTCCATCACTAAGTCATATCCCTAAGCACCATATCTACACATCTTTATATAACTCCAGGGATGGTGACTCAGCCACTTCCTTGAGCAGTCTTTTCCAATGCTTGACTTCCCTTTTGGTGAAGAAACGTTTCCTAATATCCAATCTAAATCTCCCCTAGCACAATTCAAGACATTTCCATTTGCCCTTCTACTTGACATGTGGGCAAAAAGACTGACCTTCATCTTACTACAACCTCCTTTCACACAGCTGTAGAAAGCAATAAGATGGAAAGAGTTTTGTGCTGAAACCAGTATTTCTGTGAGGACAAGTAAACGTATCATAAAACCATAAAATTACTTGGCTTGGAAGTGATCAGTGTTTTAAGAGATGGAGAAACTGCTTATCACATGCTGTGACTCATCACTGAAGTCAGACTTTGATGCAAAGCACATCATGTTAGGATAAAAGAAACATTATTTACACATAAGCAAGAGAGGATGCAGGTATGGCATACTCTGGAAGCATACAGGGAGAGAGTAAGATGGTACAAGTTGAAATTTAAACTGGAGAAACAGCTTTTACTTACTGCATGACAAAAAGGAAAGTAGGGTGAGGAAGTAGAGGAAATTTAACAGGCTGAGGAAACTCAGTGTGCTGGATGTAGCTGGAAAACTTACAGGCTAATAAAGAGAAAGCATCAGAACTATTTGTTCTTCTTTATGAAGCATCCACTTATGGCCAATTTGGAAAGAGGATGCAAACCTCAGTACAAAAAGAAAAGAAGCTGAATTAGCTGCCTTAAAATCACTGAAACACTTTTATGCACAACTAGCAATTTAAATTACAATAATGATATCATAATGTGTAACCATACACATCAAATATTGCACAAGTTTTAGCAGAACTAAGAGATTTAGCAATGAAGCTTCCCTCATATGAGGTCAGAACTTAATCCCTGAAATGTTAAGAGGATTAATGAATTAGTGTTTAAAAGGTGATGCAGATATTAGGATAAGAAAACACATTGAAAGTATAAAGAAATATCATACATCCATATAAAAATATTTGCATTCTGACGGAGCTGTAAGATCAGAGAGGTTTTAAATTTGTTTTGCAAATTCTGCATGGTTGATATTAGCAAAAAAAGCACCACTTGCCATCCTCTGCTTTACTTGCCCCATCTGAACCATTGTTTTGAATTAACCTTTTATATAACACGCAGCAGTGCTTATTCATGTAGTATTTATAAACTGTCTTCAGTGAACAGTAGGTGACTAGAGAAGATACCCACCCTACTGTACAAGAGACTTTCCTAGTCAATTTTCTGACCATAACAAAGAACACTAAAATGGTCAGAAAACCCTTGCTTTTCTGTCAACAGATTATCAGAGTCCAATACTGTTTGACCAGGTTCTTTTCAGATATTCCACATGATGAGAGTTTAATGTTTAATGCCAAGTTCACTTACTTATAGAAATTTGTTATTGCACACGAATTTGACTTAGAGAGATACCTCAACGTACTGAAATCACGATGTTAGTACACTTGGCAGACTACAGCAGTTACATTATACAGTCGGATCACAATAGATATGTGATTCCTGCTAATGGTCTCTATATACTCACTGTCACGACACTGTATGTCCCCAGCCACTAGGAAGAAACACATGGGTTGAAGCTGGCTTAAGGTAGCTCTCTTCAAGGTTCATTATATTGGTTGCTGGGTTTTTACCGTGGACTGACCCACATGCACTTCTGTCATACTATTCTGGCTAGTTCAAGCAGACATTCATATCTTGATGCATCCATTTGTCTAAAACAAAGATCACTCTTTGGTTCCCTTTGTGTTGGGCTAAGTTATACAATAGCTCTGATCCCTCCCTATGTTCTTCTCACTTGGGTTCAGCTTCATGAGCACATCTCCTATGTCCATCTTCTCTAAGCCTTCTTCCAATGAGGGTGTGTATTGCTCAGTCACAGCAACTGACTTTTACCTGTCAGAGAAGCAATGATAATCTGCAATTTTAATTGCAAGCATGGCTAATATGAGCCTGTCCATAATACAAAATGGGTGTAATCCTCCCCTCAAAGTCTAGAAATTAAACAATAAAGGGGGAGAAATGAAACCTTTAGAGGATAGGACAAGGGGCAATTATTTTAAATTCAATGAGGATCAGTTTTTACAACTAGGGTGATGGAACAATGGAACAGATATCCCCAAGAAACAGTAGGTGTCTTCATCCCTGGAAAAAGTCAACATTCATCAGATTGGATGTGGCTCTGGGAAACCTAATCTAGTTAAAAATGTCTCTGCTCACTATAGGTATGTTGGACTAGGTGACCTTCAAAGGTCTCTTCCAATTCCATGAAAAGCAACAGATAACTCACACTTCTAAGTAGACTCTAGATATTCTTTTCATTCTTGCCTTCTTTACCCACTCTTTATTATTGAGAATGCATTCTGAGATTTTCCTGGGTTTCAGCAGATGGTGGCTTTGTTTTATTGTGATTAATTAACAACAGGTCTACTATAATTAAGTGGTTAAAGTATGCAATTATATCAGAAAATATTGTGTAATATCATTTCTCTTTCTGCATTATGCTTAGAGATCCTCCAGAGGACCTTTTTTCCTAAGATAAACAAAGCCTTCTCATACATTCTTACAAAGTCAAAGATTTGCTGAGAACTTCAGAATTGGGTAAAAAATTAGCTATCAGCATAAAATATCTACTTAATCACAAAGCTGAAAACCTAAACAGCTTCTGAAGAGGAGGATTATGGCACCAAATTTTCATCAGTGTGACACCAATACAAATTAGAGTCACTCCAAAGGTCCTGTGTGGAGTTTTGTCAGTTGTTTACTAGGATAGCTGTGATCAGAACCCACTCTTAAGACTATAACAATAATTCTAAGGGAATATATCACCTGCCATTGAAACACACCATATAAAATGCATAGCCACTTTTTTTTCTTCATACAGAGAAAAAACACACCTTCTCTTTGAAATGCTCAGTCCTCAAAAACATTAAGAAATATACTGCATAGCCTGTCTTTTTTCCCCCCAGTGCTTGTTTTAGTACTGCATGGTTATGTTTCAGAGTCATATTGATTGCTACTCTTTCTTTGGTTGATTACTATTGCAGGAAGACATCAAATGCATTAGTATAGAACTGAGTAGAAAGATCAGTGCTTTTTTCACAGAAAAAAATAAGCAAAGCCCTTTGTGATTCCATCTAGGGATATATATCTACATGTATACACACACACACACACATATATATATGTATATATATATATACCTACACACATACATATATATATATATGTATGTATATGTATATGTGTGTTTATCTATATATATATTTGTGTGTGTAAAAAATTATACCACTGAAACATCGTAGCCATCAGTAGAATATTTCACACATTTCTCCTAATCTGTGAAGGAACCTTCACAACTACTGGCACCCAATAGAACTGCAACTTCCCAGTTAGATAATTAAGAGTTTGATTTGTTTTGTTTTGTTTTGTTTTGTTTTGTTTTGTTTTGTTTTGTTTTGTTTTGTTTTCCCCAGAGATGTCATCTCCAGGTTAAATATTTTCACTCTCTAAACTTGCAATATGGAAATAATATTCCTTAGTAGTTTGGTTTAGGTTGACAGGAATTCTGTGTCCATTGCTACATGAGAATATAAGAATTAGTTAATAGAAGATCCCTTATGAGGAACATTTTTCAACTGACCCCATTCTCTAGGGATAAAACCTCCTAGGACATTAACTTTTCACCTGACATCTGTATTTTTTGGTGTTAGTAACTCATTTTAAATCTTTTTGCTCGCCATTACCTCGACCTTTACCAACAATATCAGTTCTGTTCTTCTTATAATGTGTCAATAGTATGGCATGACAGATAATGCTGAAGCTACCAACCTGTGCAGCATATCAGTAACTAGAAAAATCACATCCAATTAAGGTAACTGCAGCTCTCAGGCACCAGCAAGAATGCAGAGTGGTGTCTAAAAATAATCATTCTCCTAACCCGATGCTTATACTTCTGCTTGAATAGATTACATTTTATGAATAGCTGGTGTTTGAGTGAGAAAGAGGAATATTTAAATGATTTATGTCTACTGAAATTTATAAAATTAGTGCTTGTGTGATGGGACTGAAAGTCATCTCGTATCAAATTTATTCAATTTAATACTGTGGGACATTGTATTACTCTATGGAGTGGTTGTTTTGATTAGGCGACTGGTCATGTTACATGAGTTCTTGTGTGTGGGAGGGGGGAAATAAAAATTTCTCTATTTCAGGATCCTGATTATTAGCAGGAGATGTGAGGAAAGCCCACTGGTTTGTCCAAGAAAAACCTTTTCAGTTGTAAATGTAACTATTTTAAATTATTTGGTTTAGCTATGCTGCAGTGGACCAAAAAAACGTTCTGGAGAAACAATCTGATGCTGAGGTCAGGAAAATCAGGACACTAGGATTGGTGTTGCTTTGCTTGCTTGCTTGCTTGTTTTGCTGTACATTATTATATTTAGAAGGCACAGCTAGATGACAGGAAAGGAAGAATCTTGTTTAGTTGATGACAGTTGCTGCCAGACATTTGAAAGGTTTTGACGGCAAGAGACAGAAGATTCTCTTCTTGAGTGGCAAAAAAATAATCCATGAGAAAAACTTGCCTAAATTGGGACAGTCATGAAGGCACCCACAAAACAGACAACAGTAGCTACTCAAAACACAGATTTATTGCAACCAAAATTAATTGGCACTCCAACAGACCAAAGTAAATTACAGCTTCAGATGTCAGGGTGGGAATATACTACTACACAACTCATTCCTAAGTTGTAGGAATATTCCTTTTACAAAGAAGAACCAGAATGTGGTTACACTCACTTATAAAAGGGAGAACCTTCCTTTCACTCAGGGATCACTCACAGAAAAAGGGGAAGAGAGCTCACTCTAGAATAGAATAGAATAGAATAGAATAGAATAGAATAGAATAGAATAGAATAGAATAGAATAGAATAGAATAGACCAGGTTGGAAGAGACCTTCGAGATCATCGTGTCCAACCTATCATCCAACACCACCTAATCAACTAAACCATGCAACCAAGCACCCCATCAAGTCTCCTCCTAAACACCTCCAATGTATCCAGAAGTGACATTAACTCACCAAATCCTGAGGTGAGGACTCACTTATCTTCAGTCCCAGGAAGTTTCCTTGGGTGGCGTCCTGATCGAAGGATTGCAAACCTTGGTTGGAGAGAACCAAAATCAGACCTCCAGTAGGGCTCCATATTGACCTTAGTTGAGTCTGAACTGTAATCATTATAGTTTGGGACAAAGCTCAGGATTAAACCAGGCTGATGGCCTGAAACAATGGCTGTGAGGCCCGAAACTTTAGCAGATGGCTAGCAAGTCCAAGTTGCTATCACGCCTTAGACAGGGTGGCTGCATCTGCCACAGAGAGCACAGAGAGGAAAAGATAGGTAAAAACTTTTGTAAGATAGAATTTTACCACTGACAATAAAAAAATGAAGCTCTTGTGGTGTATACAGTGAGGTCTTGGGGGTCACAGAAAAAAAAGGTTCCTAGGAACATCAGCTGAGACTGTGAAGTTGACTGTAAGCTAACAAGCTGCTAAACCCTGATGACTGAGATTCAAATTCAAAGGAGACCTTTCTGTCAGGATAAATAGACAAGGGGGAAGTTTGTTTATAAGCACTGTCTTTTTAATCTTTTTCATCCAGTAAGACACTTTTTCCAGGTTTTGGCCTAAAATAAACTGGTTGCAGAGACTGAAAACTTTTTCATGTTTTTTGGGTTCAATGACTATGAAGAAAAGGACTGGAAGGATCTCCAAAACTCTAGCCAAGCCACAATTCTGTCTTCTCATCCTGGATGAACTAAGTGCACCGAGAAGAAATGTATGGTACAGCAGTGTGCAACACACTTGTAGTTTCCAGGATTACAGATTTTAAGATTGCTTTCTCCAAGGTACCTGCTAATGAACAATGAAACCTGCAAAGTAGTCAGAGGCCCTCAGGCTACTGAAGAGACTCGGGGGTGACCTTATTGCTGTCTACAACTACCTGAAGGGAGGTTGTAGACAGGCAGAGGTTGATCTCTTCTCCCAGGCAGCCAGTACCAGAACAAGAGGACACAGTCTCAGGCTGCGCCAGGGCAGGTTTAGACTGGATGTTAGGAGGAAGTTCTATACAGAGAGAGTGATTGCCCATTGGAATGGGCTGCCCGTGGAGGTGGTGGAGTCACCTTCATTGGAGGTGTTCAGGAGGAGACTTGATGGGGTGCTTGGTGTCATGGTTTAGTTGTTTAGGTGGGTTGGACTGGTTGATGGGTTGAACGCAATGATCTTGAAGGTCTCTTTCAACCTGGTGTATTGTATAATAATTAAGATAAACTCAGGAGTGCTCTACCTCAGAACTTCATTGCAGCTTTATGTTATGGGGACTTCGTCACTAACTAATTTGCAGTGTGGATTTTTGTCAGATTCAATCTTGTGACAGCATTATGTTTGTTTTTCCTGTTAGCTATCATTTTTGCTCAGTGCTAGGTTATACTGGAATTCCCCTGCTTCCTGACAGGAAATATAATGACTAAGGACATAAAGAGTCTTTTAATGGGGTTTCAGAGAAAAGATAAATTAGAAAATGGAGGCATCTGCATGTGACAGGAGAATAAGCATTAGTTGTTTTTCATTATATCAAAATGTTTATTAAACAAATAAAACCAAATAGTCATACTTCTCTAAGCTTACTCCTGGAATATATCTCCTGCAGTCACTGCTTCATTGTGAATTTTGATGATTGCTATATTTTGGTAACTGAATCAACAATAAAAATGCTCTGCCCCTGTACTTGGGCATCACTGTTTCAAGACACATGATGTCTAAGTACTGTGAACTTGAACATAGGGCTACACACACAGCTTTCAGAACAGAGCTTTTTTCCCAGTTACTGGGAATATGTATGTACTGTTAGGTTCTTTTTACTCTCCCAAGAACATGTTTGGGTATGGGTCTGTCTTCTCACATATTCTTCTTTAGAGTAACTTGCATTTCTGAGAAGAAGAATAGAATAGAATAGAATAGAATAGAATAGAATAGAATAGAATAGAATAGAATAGAATAGAATAGAATAGAATAGAATAGAATAGAAAAGAATAGAATAGACCAGGTTGGAAGAGACCTTCAAGATCATTGTGTCCAACCCATCAACCAATCCAACCCACCTAATCAATGCGACCATGGCACCAAGCACCCCATCAGGCCTCCTCCTGAACACCTCCAATGATGATGACTCCACCACCTCCACAGGCAGCCCATTCCAATGGGCAATCACTCTCTCTGTATAGAACTTCTTCCTAACATCCAGCCTAAATCTGCCCTGGTGCAGCCTGAGACTGTGTCCTCTTGTTCTTGTGCTGGCTGCCTGGGAGAAGAGACCAACATCCCCCTGTCTACAGGGGGGATGTACAACTTCAGGTAGTTGTAGAGAGCAATAAGGTCATCCCTGACTTCTGACAGCTTGCAAGCTCTGTGTGTTCAGGAATGGATTTAAGAGGAAATAATTCGTCAGTCACATAGATAAGTTTTTGAGAACATATTGTTGGGCTCACACTGCACATAGAGGCAGGCTTCTAGCAGAGGATCAGCAGGTCATTGGAACCATTGATTATATTGGCTAGACACAGGTGACTTCTATATCACAAATATTGCTATTTGTATCTGCTTAAATAAATGCCAGACACACAATTACTACATATTACATTTTGACAGCAATGATCCTTGAATTTCATTAATGGTTTTTGTACATTCTTTCCACATCTAGTTCTCCATGCAACTTAATTTCAACTGACTGGAAAAATAAGTCAGTTTCTTGCAGCCATAAGTCATCCCTGGTAGTAAATTATCAGTGAATGTTATTTTCCAAGGGTTCATAGTGCCTGCATCCTACTAAAAAAATATTGTCTTAGTATCTCTGCAAATTACAACAGAAATATTATGCATGCTGCAGTTGTGCTAGATGTTTTATCTAGGGAAACACTGATTCTAAAAAGCATATCATAATTTGCAAATTTAAACCAGAGTGTACCATACATTCTTAAAATGTAAAGCTGTCTGGCCTGGCTGTATTTGCTCATGAAAAATAGCTCAGCTTTAAATAAAGTCATAAAAATTGCATTCTTCTCATTTCTAGAGGTAATCAGCTATGACATTCAATGACATAAATCTTTGCTCTATTAATTTTCTTTTTCTTCTAGGAAAATAAAAATGAAATGTTTATAAAGGTGATAATCAGAACAACTGTAATGCAGCCTCCACCCTTTGTTTCAGCCATTTTAATATCAAATACATGCTGAGAGATTCGAGGCTCTTTATTCTGAAAAGTGGTCTGAGATATATGTGAATCACAGGATTGTCAGGGTTGGAAGGGACCTCAAGGATCATCTACTTCTAACCCCCCTGACATGAGGCTCTGGGCTGGAGTTTTTCAAGCAGTTCCTCAGGGTTCTTCTTGAACTCAGGGGCCAGAACTAGACACAGTATTCTAGATGTGGCCTCCTCAGGGCAGAGAAGAGGGGGAGGAGAACCTCTTTCGATCTACTAACCATAGTCCTTCCAATACACTCCAGAATGGAATTGGCTGCCTTCTCCACAAGAGCACACTGCTGGCTTATGGTCATCCTTCTGTTCACCAGGATGCCCAGGTCCATTTTCCCTACACTGCTCTCCAACAGGTCAGTCCTCAACCGATACTGATCCATGGGGTTGTTCTTTCCCAGGTGCAAGACTCTACACTTGCCCTTGTAGTATTTAATTCCATTTCTCCCTGCCCAACTCTCCAGCCTGTCCAGGTCTCACTGAATGGCTGCACAGCCCTCTGGTGCATCAGCCACTTCTCCCAGTTTTGTGTCACCAGCAAACTTGCTGACAGTTCACCCTGTTCCCTCGCCCAGGTTGTTAATGCATGTAATAGACAATAAACATAAAGAAAAAGATCCAAAATTCACAAATTCAGTGAAATCTCCATGTGGCATGCAGAATTAAACAAACAAACAAAAAAACCAAATAAACCCCCCCCAAACAAACAAAACCCCTTGACATTCTTCTTTGTGGATATGATACAATTCTTCATACAATTTAATTTGCAGTTTTCTGCAAATGGGGCAGAAGTAAGCCCTTTCAGTCTGTGTGCTAGGCTGAGTAGAAATTTGGGTGATAAATTAGAGTGATAGCTAGAAACACCATCATCACCACCTCAGTCCCCATTTTTATTGTTACATACCACACCATGAAGAGGACTGACAAAGCTTGATGTGATTTAATGATTGACTGAAAGACACCTATGTCCCTGTGTGGCTCTGTGTGGTTAAAAGGAAGGATTCTAAAATACAGCACTGGTAGGTTTATCTCTGTTCTGCATATGATTTGAACAATTTGCTTATCATTAACAAAACATGAACATGAGCTTGCAGTGTGCCCAGGCAGCCAAGAAGGCCAATGGCATCCTGGCTTGCATCAGGAACAGTGTGGCCAGCAGGAGCAGGGAGGTGATTCTCCCCCTGTACACTGCACTGGTTAGGCCACACCTTGAGTACTGTGTCCAGTTCTGGGCCCCTCAGTTTAGGAAGGATGTTGACTTGCTGGAACGTGTCCAGAGAAGGGCAACAAAGCTGGTGAGGGGTTTGGAACACAAGCCCTATGAGGAAAGGCTGAGGGAGCTGGGGTTGCTTAGCCTGGAGAAGAGGAGACTGAGGGGTGACCTTATTGCTCTCTACAACTACCTGAAGGGAGGTTGTAGCCAGGCAGAGGTTGGCCTCTTCTCCCAGGCATCCAGCACCAGAACAAGAGGACACAGTCTCAGGCTGCGCCAGGGCAGGTTTAGGCTGGCTGTTAGGAAGAAGTTCTACATGGAGAGAGTGATTGCCCATTGGAATCGGCTACCCGTGGAGGTGGTGGAGTCACCTTCACTGGAGGTGTTCAGGAGAAGACTTGATGGGGTGCTTGGCTGTATGGTCTAGTTGTTGGGTGGGTTGGATTGTTTGATGGGTTGGACGCGATGATCTTGAAGGTCTCTTCCAACCTGGTGTATTGTATTGTATTGTATTGTATTGTATTGTATTGTATTGTATTGTATTGTATTGTTTGGCATATCGAGAGAAGAATTTGCCTGTACATGTGGTTAGCTTAATAAAACTCATCTTCCTTTAGCCATTTAAATCTCAGGCAGCTACTATCAAGCAATTCTACTGCATTTCCTCAATGAAGAGAGCAGACAGAAACCTTATATCTTAGATGTATGACTTACAATGAGAAAAAATCCCCCAGAGGAGCTACTTTTATTATTGCCTAGATAGAAAAACTAAATTTCATTTTAGGCACTTAATGGAAGGGGCAATGAATCCCTCACATTTTGGGTAAAGTATTCAGGAGACTGATGATATGTTTCAAAAGACAGAGTTGAACTCTTCTGTCTCTGTTCCAGGCAAGAGAGATGATTCCAGGTCAGAAATCTAATACGTGCTATGCAATAGTCCTGCGCCTCAGATAAGATGTACATGTAGCATCCCAATGTAAGCATCTTTGATGTCAGAGTGGTCAAAGCAGCTCAGCTCTGCTGAATACTATCCATTCTGTTATATTCATATAGATCTGGTTAAGGACTCTTAGAGGTCACACCTGAACACCTCACTTCATTTGGTTTTCTAAGAGTGAAAAACAAAACAAAACAAAACAAAACCCAAAGAAACAAATAACAACAAAAAAAGAGGAAGAAAATAAAGAAGTATCAGAGTTGTGCTTACATCAATGAGCTCTACCAGGTTCTCTGGCAAAAGAAATGGGTCATAAATCAACTGAGTAACTTCTGGAATTTAATTTCATTCTGTGTGAGAGTTCTACATGCAATACAAAAAATTATCATCATCCAAAAAAAAAAAAAAAGAAAGAAAAAATCCTATACTTCCACCTGTACAAGTCTTCCAATGAAGGTCAAATTCCTGAAACTGCTGAGAAACATGGGAAGAAAAGTCCATATTAATTCGATTTTCATTCTCCCAACCTGCCTTACATCTCAGAATCACAGAATCACCAAGGTTGGAAGAGACCTCAAAGATCATCAAGTCCAACCTGTCACCACAGACCTCATGACTAAACCACGGCAGCACGTCCAATCCCCTCTTGAACACATAGACATCCACTATTTATTGTTGTTACAATCAGCTCTCTCTTAAGAGTTATTCTCCAAAGAAAGAGAATACAAATGATGACTGCTTGTGAACAATGAAAAAGTAAGTTCCCAGGAATTTGAATTTTGTAGGCTCTGAGAATGGTGGCAGTTCAATTTATTATTTGCATTTGTTACTATTCTTTACTATTCTCCAACCTCGACCCACAACACACATTGATGTTCAAATTCTGGTTGAATTATTTGCAGGTATTCTTATTAAGTGCTCACTTTGACTAATTCTCAGCAGGCAGCCTTAAAATTTAGTGAAGATTTATGGCACTTCTGAGAATGTTAGACAGGTATACACTACTGGAAACAATAGATCATTAGCATGGGAGGAGAATTTCTGAATGAACATTTTCATATTTTTTCTCACCTAATAGCACATAAATAAGTATACTGACTTCATTCAGGGCATGCCTGGGATTCACCCCTCCCAACTTTACCAAACAGTGCAAAGACTCCCTTTCTATTAATAAGTCTTTCACATCTGAAAGGTCACTAATGAGCAAAGGCCTTGTCTATGATATTTTATGGCATATCTCTGACTTGGCTCCTTCTGTGTCTTCTTCTTTTTTTTTTCTTTTCTTTATGTCATCTTGAATTTCACCAACTCATTCAGCCATGGCTGACATAGAATCATAGAATCAATAATGTTGCAAAAGACCTCAGAGATCATCAAGTCCAACCTATCACCCAACACCTCATGACTAAACCATGGCACCAAGTGCCATGTCCAATCCCCTCGTGAACACCTCCAGGAATGGCGACTCCACCACCTCCCTAGGCAGCACATTCCAATGGCCAATCTCTCTTTCTGTGAAGAACTTTCTCCTCACCTGGAGCCTAAACTTCCCCTGGCACAGCTTGAGACTGTGTCCCCTTGTTCTGGTGCTGGTTACTAGAGAGAAGAGGCCAACCCCTTCCTGGCTACAACCACCTTTCAGGTAGTTGTAGACAGCAAGAAAGGTCTCCCTGAGCCTCCTCTTCTCCAGGCTAAGCAACCCCAGCTCCCTCAGCCTCTCCTTACAGGAGTTGTGTTCAAGACCTTAGATATCATTCAGTACTACTGCCATACTTTTTTACATCTACAGCCTGGTAAATGGTGAGCATCTCCATTTTTCACAAGTGTAAAAAGAGGAACCCAATTTATTTTCAATGGTTCTAAGAAGTATCATCTTCTTAGTAGCTTTGTACAGATCTATAGATCACCCAGCATGTTTATTAACTGTAAAGATAATACACACATTTTGAGCTGAAAAAAGGCAAAAGTGAGAGACTAAATCTTGTCTCTCTTGATGTGACTCAAAAAAGATAAAATCACCTTGGCTCCTTGCCCAGACAATAGCTGATGTGTATTGGGCAGACCTCTGGATAGCAACTCTCTGGAAGGTGCATAGATAAAGATTGCTCACCATACTGCAACTGCCCTGGCAATAATGGGCAGAGGCCTCCGCTAGCGATACTCTCTGGAATATACATACCTAAAAAACTGTATAAAATATCTGAGCAACTACTGGCTCAGTAAAAGGAAAACATGAGAGAAGGAAAAGACCAGGGCAATGATGCTCTGAAGAAAAATGGAGAGAATACTAGAAGAAAAAAAAATGACAGAGACATCACCATGGAGCCTGGAAGAAGCAGACCAAGAGGAACCCTCTCTCCATGTCCTAATTTCCACCTGCTACAACTCATGGAGCTGAAGAGACTCTTAGAGGACAGCACAGCCAACAAGGACAGCATCTCCTCCACACCAAAGCTGTAGCACCCTTCCTCCACAGACCCAAACTGTCTTGGGAAGTGAGGGGTGTTGTAATATAATTCCTTTCCTCTTCTCTCTCCCTCTTCTCTCTCTTACTCTCTATTTTCTCTCTCTCTCTCTCCTTCTGATCCATCCACTTTATTTGTGTAAAAAATGGCCTTGCTGTTGATACCTTGGCCTCGTTTGTGCCTCTAATTTCGTAACATGGGAATATTCAAAAGAACTGAGTCTCTTTCCATCTCTGGACCGAGACAGGAAGAAAGCCATAATTAACAAGAGATTATTTAGAATGGCAAACTCCATGACCTCTTTCTGGACGGAGATAGGATGCTAGTAGAAGGCTTAAAGATCCTCGTTGAAACACCTCAGAAATGGTTGAATTTGTTCACTCATAACATCTTGGGCCATTTTAATCTACCTGTAAGTACACATATTCAGGAGAAGTTCTGGAAGTATATTATAAAGATAATAGCATTATATCATCACTCCATTTGCTACCACTGGTCATAGAAATTGCTTTAAAACAACCTGCATAGTGAACATCTGGAGTCAGAAAGAGAGTTCCTTTGATCACTTTGGTGTACATCCAAGCTACTCATTCTGAATGTCACACTGGAGTGCCAAAAGATTAAACTTAAAATGCTGTATTGGATACTTCTTTTCTTACTCAGTGGGTTTTTTCTCCAAATACTCCAAAGAACAATGCTGTTTGAGATCCAAATTCAGTTTATAGAAATTTACTGATCTAACGGAGTGAGAGTAATTTTAAGAGTGCCCAAAGTTAAGTTTAGTGTAACTGACAAGGACTCTTCAGAAACTTCAGCCTGTACTTTCCCAGACTGAGGACTCATCATCAGTCATGTTTCCTAGCTCCCAGACAGCACCAAGACAGAGTTTGTGGTAGCGCTGGTGCGTCTGTGATTTGTATGGGCTTTGAGGAAGTCATGTTTAACTTCTGGAATGCCATTCTTACAAAGAATTCAGATCATATGAAATTTTCCAGTCCATGCATTTTGACTCTACAGACATGATCTGAGACTTCCCTTGGTCGAACAGTGTCTGAACAACAGCTGTGTTCCCTTCAGTATCAAAGAGGGCAAATAAGTGAAAGAAACTGATAAAGTCAGGATACAAAAGCATACTTTAGAAGACAGCTAATTGTTCTCTTACACACATCCAGGGAACGTACAAGGATTTGAACCCTTGGAAATCTACAGGAAGGGGCAGTTCTTCCCGTATAAATGACAACAGGAATTTTAAACATTTTGGTCACATTCAGCAAATGAAAGAAGAAAGTGAGCTTTTTCCAATGACTTGTTAGTGCTAGTGTTCAGAAAGTTGGCCTGCAGATGGTCGTATTAATGTTATAGGATGGGCACGTTTTACAGTATCACAGTATCACAGTATCTCTAAGGTTGGAAGAGACCTCGAAGATTATCGAGTCCAACCTGTCACCACAGACCCCACAACTAGACCATGGCACCAAGTGCCATGTCCAATCCCCTCTTGAACACCTCCAGGGATGGTGACTCCACCACCTCCCTGGGCAGCCCATTCCAATGGCGAATCACTCTCTCGGTGAAGAACTTTCTCCTCACCTCCAGCCTAAACTTCCCCTGGTGCAGCTTGAGACTGTGTCCTCTTGTTCTGGTGCTGGTTGCTTGGGAGAAGAGACCAACCCCTTCCTGGCTACAACCACCTTTCAGGTAGTTGTAGAGAGCAATGAGGTCACCCCTGAGCCTCCTCTTCTCCAGGATAAACAACCCCAGCTCCCTCAGCCTCTCCTCACAAGGCTTGTGCTCAAGGCCTCTCCCCAGCCTTGTTGCCCTTCTCTGGACACATTCAAGTGTCTCGATGTCCTTCTTAAACTGAGGGGCCCAGAACTGGACACAGGACTCAAGGTGTGGCCTAACCAAAGCAGAGTACAGGGACACCTCCCTGCTCCTGCTGGCCACACTATTAGTAGTTTTGCACTACACAGTACAGGTTAGACTGATTTTTTTTAAGTACTGTTAAAAAATGTGTATCTAGACAAATCCTTCATGCTACTAATCGCTTATAGTCTGAGCTGTGTAAAAGGAGTCTTATTTTACCCGGACTTTTTCTTTCATCTCTTAAAAATCCTCATCTCTCTTCCAGTGAAGCTGTGCTATCAACTGTTAAGTGCTAAATGAAGGCACTTATTTTACAGAAAACAAGATGGATGGAAGCACTGAAATGCCATGGTGATGAACACCATAAAGGAATCTAGAGATATAATAACGTGTAAATTAGATTAGCCAAAGCTATGGAGAAATTAAGAAAACACCTTTTTGCAAGGTTTTTTTTTATATATGTTTAGAAAATATATTGTCTCTTTTCAAAGTAAGATGAGTCACTTTACAGCAGCCATAGTTCCATATTTATTATATACTTTCTAGACATGTCACAAGTGGGAATTCCCCCTAGCTGAAGCCTAAGGATAGATGAGTAATGTACAACAGTCTAAAGTACTTAATTTTACAGCAAAAGACAAACCTTATTTGATACATAAATTGTAAACTACAAATATATCATATACTGCTCCCTTTTTGTCTGCCAACCCTGGAGGTTTTTAAGGCCAGGCTGGATATTGCTCTGAGCACCCTGATCTAGGGGAAGGTGTCCCTGACCATGGCAGGGGTGTTTGAACTAAATGATCCTTGAGGTCCCTTCCAACCCTAACAATTCTATGATTCTAACTTCATGCTTTGTACCAGAAAATTAGATCAAATTATTTAAGATCAGTTTTCATGTGCTGCCTGAGGGTAGGGCTCAGAAATATGGAATAATCTTTGCTCTTTTTGCATTAAAACCGATTTTAATGAGAAATAAAGAATGTAGAACAGAAAGCTTATATGTTTGTATTTTATATATTGCAGTAAAATGTAATGACTAATTTTCACATCTTGCCTCTTGGAACAGTTGAGCACAGATATTTTTCATCACTCAAGAACAGATACACTATGTGTTGCTCCTCTTGTCACATGTAGTAGGTGGGCAAGGGGGACTTAGAAAAAAGAATGTGTGTATCTAAGTGCCACATTGAAGACAGATGAGTTTAGAAACAACGATCAGTTCATTTATCTCTATGGTGGTGCTTTTTTACCTGTTCCAATTGCATCAGTTCATGATGGATTGTCATCTGTCATTTACAAACTAGAAAGCACAAGTCTTTCTTGCTAAAAATAGTAATACCAAGTCCATCAGTGAGCTTGGCTGTAATATCTGATCTGCCTCATTTCTGCACTGAGACAGTTCTTTTAAAGCTTTCAAGTTCGTAAGCCACACAGCTGCTGCTTCACTTGTTAGTATTCTACAAAGGAGAATCCATTTAGTGGTAGTTCACTCCAGGACTGCCCTCAAAGGCAGTGGGGATGAAACTGCATACTGCACACTCCTACATTATTCCCAATGACTTTGGGCTTTTGCATGTCCTCATGCACGTATCAGGGGGCATGTAACGCAGTTTTCATCTCATGGTGCAAAAATACTTCTCTAGTGAGCCAAAACACAGTTCATGAGGTCATAGAGAAAAAAAAAATAATAACCAGAAACCTCCCCAAAACCCCCAAACACCCTCTTGTTTTCACCTGCAATCAGTTGCAATTGACACAGTCTCTATGGGTAATTTAAAAAACAAAAACCTGAACTTCCCAGCTTTTCACAATCCCTCCCCAAAATTTTGTCTTTCTCCTATCCTTTTTTCTACACCACTGCAACCACTTCATCATCCAAGGACTATATAGGATCACAGAGAGACAAAGACTAATTATTAATGACCATAAAGGTAGGAGGACAGTACTAAAACCAGAATGTATACACAAGAAGTCTTTCAAAATTTCTGGTGGATGTAGTTGCTCCTTAAAACTAGCATCAGCTGTGGCCAGGAGCCCAGAAATACCATAGGTGAATGACTGTACTATCTTTTAATACACAGATCTCACTTCAAAGAATGAATTTTATTTCTTTCTGTGCCTTTTCTGTTTAATGTTGTGCCTGAAACTTACCCTTTAATTATTTTTCTCTTTTTTTTTTTTTATTGTTGGCATGGTTAAAGAACCATCTGAGAGAGGGAAGTATGCTAATATCTGCAGGGGTTTTTCCCTTTTATTTTCTTTTCTGTTTTTGGATTGCAGATTGCTGGTTTTAAGGAATTGATAGAAGCTCTGAAAAGGTACAAATGACAGTGTAGCTCCTAAACTGAGCATCATGACCCCAAAAATGTCAGTCAATAAAGTGGGAGGCAAACAATAAAACCCAAAAATATGTCATGGAAATTCAGATAGGACATTGGAAAGCAAACAGAAGAAAAATGTGCAGGAACTGCTGCCTAATGTATTCCAGAGACTTTTAAGGACCAACTACTATTGTAAAGGAGCACCCTGTTGCTAGAAAACTAGTTTCATTTAGCCTACAGAAGTTGCAGAATGTGGCAAATATGGTGCCCTGCCCTGGAGTTCTTGTAAATGTTTAGAAAGAATCACTGAAGACACTTCTGAATTTTTTCACTGTGAAGGGGTGGAACAGGCTGCCCAAGGAGGATTGTGGAGTCTCCTCCTGGAGATATTCAAGAGCCACCTGGATGCATTCCAGTGTGATCTGGTATAGGTGATCCTGCTTTAGTGGGGGTTGGACTGGATGATCTTTTGAGGTCCATTCCAGCCCTTAATGCTCTGTGATTCTGTAATTTGACTGTAGAGCTAGGTCAATGAGAACTTTAAAATTTGTTGCATGATATTGCTGCTATTACCTGTACTGGATACTTTTTCTATGGGACTTTCAGCAGATCCTTTCATTATATGCAAAAAAAAAAGATATGAAGAAGCTTGGTACAAAACTCCGAAAATGGTACTGCCACCTTCTGCTGAGGAGCATGACGGCATGAAGAGGAGTTCTGATTTGCATCAATGGATAAAATGTTTCACTATCAGCTCTTCTTTTTTGCTTGTTTTTATTTTTAAGAATGGCTTATTTAAAAAACTGTTAAGAATGAGTGAAGTAAAATTCTTGCTTTGGAGAATGCATGAAGTAGCAAAAGAACAAGAGGACACAGTCTCAAGCTGTGCCAGGGGATGTTTAGGCTGGATGTTAGGAAGAAATTCTTCACAGAGAGAGTGATTGCCCATTGGAATGGGCTGCCCAAGGGAGGTAGTGGAGTCGCCATCACTGGAGGTATTTAGGAGGAGACCTGATGGGGTGCTTGGTGCCATGGTTTAGTTGATTAGATGGTGTTGGGTGAGGGGTTGGACATGATGATCTTGATGGTCTCTTCCAACCTGGTCTGGTCTGGTCTGGTCTGGTCTGGTCTATTCTATTCTATTCTATTCTATTCTATTCTATTCTATTCTATTCTATTCTATTCTATTCTATTCTATTCTATTCTATTCTAATAATACTGCCATTGCAGCTCAGGAACAGAACCTAATGAGAAGACAGGGAATAGGAGGAAAGCAGAGAGTGATTCTTATAATGCATGGTTCTTGCTCTTCCAGACAATTGCTGTAAGAACTAGCTGCATGAAACGGTGATCCACTGAGGTCAAATTCCAGTTCATGGTTATTTCTCAGTGCAAGTGAATACTGTGCCTTAATCTTGAAAGCAGAAGCCATAGATGTTTCTCTAGCTCACAGCTGAGATCATCAAAAGGCAACTGAAAAACAAACAAGCAAACAAACCCCCACCCTGCCTCTTCGATGAAGGCATTCTTATTTTTAAAGTGTTTTTGTTACAGAGATGTATTACATATTCTGCATTTCAGACATTTATTTCTGTTTACATACAGATTCCTTATGACTTGCTGATTTCCCCCAAAGCAGATAATAGGCATTCAACAGGACATGTCCGGAGTCAAGCTTTATTTTTACAACTCTTAATTGCTGGATGGACATTCAACATCTCCTACAGGTCAAATAATCCGCAGACCTTGGCAACAATCCAGTTTGAAGCAAGATAAAAATTTCAAGCTTTGAGGTATGAATATATCCTATTCTAATAAGAAGGGTAGTGTTTTAAATTCATGAGTAAATAGTGTTTGTCAAAACACAACATGATTTAAAGAGATCAGTAATTATTTCTTTACGTTTTGAGAAAAATAAATATATTTACCTTGAAGCAAAATAGTATTGTACAGCAGATGGGGAAAGAAAGAAAAAGAAAGAAAGAAAGAAAGAAAGAAAGAAAGAAAGAAAGAAAGAAAGAAAGAAAGAAAGAAAGAAAGAAAGAAAGAAAGAAAGAAAGAAAGAAAGAAAGAAAGAAAGAAAGAAAGAAAGAAAGAAAGAAAGAAAGAAAGAAAGAGAGAAAGAAAGAGAGAGAGAAAGAGAGAGAGAGAGAAAGAGAGAGAGAGAGAGAGAGAGAGAGAGAGAGAAAGAAAGAGAGAGAGAAAGAGAGAGAGAGAGAGAGAAAGAGAGAGAGAGAGAAAGAGAGAGAGAGAGAAAGAGAGAGAGAGAGAAAGAGAGAGAGAGAAAGAGAGAGAGGGAGAAAGAGAGAGAGGGAGAAAGAGAGAGAGGGAGAAAGAGAGAGAGGGAGAAAGAGAGAGGGAGGGAGAAAGAGAGAGAGGGAGAAAGAGAGAGAGGGAGAAAGAGAGAGAGGGAGAAAGAGAGAGAGGGAGAAAGAGAGAGAGGGAGAAAGAGAGAGAGGGAGAAAGAGAGGGAGAAAGAGAGGGAGAAAGAGAGGGAGAAAGAGAGGGAGAAAGAGAGGGAGAAAGAGAGGGAGAAAGAGAGGGAGAAAGAGAGGGAGAAAGAGAGGGAGAAAGAGAGGGAGAAAGAGAGGGAGAAAGAGAGGGAGAAAGAGAGAAAGAAGAAAGAGAGGAAGAAAGAAAGAAAGAAAGAAAGAAAGAAAGAAAGAAAGAAAGAAAGAAAGAAAGAAAGAAAGAAAGAAAGAAAGAAAGAAAGAAAGAAAGAAAGAAAGAAAGAAAGAAAGAAAAGATTTAATAATCTTTGTGTACTCACTAACATCAACGTCAGAAGGTAGCACTGTCATCCTGAGCTCTCTGATGGCATCTTGGCCATAGTGATGGTGCTTGCGAGAGATGGTGGCAGGACCAGCAGAAGGAGTGACACAGACTCTTTAGAGGTTTTATGGTGGTCCAAATGGTCCAAATAAAATATAGCCAGTAACCACTTCTGTTTATGTATCACTTTTATATATTGTCTATCTGCTCTCTTTAGTACTAAGAAAACATCTGAAGGACATCTGAAAAAGAGATATTAAATTAATCTCATTTATCAAAAGCAGAATAAGATGTTCAAGGTTTCATGGCTTGGAATTAAAGCTCTTCATCTGATTTCTGCAACAGTATGTCCTATGTACTGCTTCAAGGAGGGAAATAAGAAATAAATTAGTTTTCTTTTGTTACCTATTCAACTCATTAAAAGAAATATAAAGAAACTGTGAGTCACACTGTGACAAGAATGGGGAGGAAATTGTCTGAAAAGAACTTACTTGTAATAAAATAAACTCACCTAAGATGAAATAAAAACCGTAATGTACTTAGGAGTATTTCTAAGGATTTATATTGTATTGATGGCAAAGAACAAATTGAGCTATGATACAAAGATTTGCATACAGAAATGTCTCAGAAAAGGCTACTTGCATTATACTTCTCACCATCTTCTAATATCCCTCTCTGTTCAGAGTAAAAACTTTTATTCCACTCTTAAGGCTTGTGAATGTCACCTTTTCAGAAATGCATTCTCACCAGGAATAAAGACTTGCTGATAGAGGATTGTCCAGATTCAGGAAGAAGTTACCAAGATTCAAATTACAGTGAGTGCTAAGAGGATGGAGTCAGGCTCTTCTGGGTGATGCCCAAGGATATAACAAGGGGCAATTAACAAGGGGCAATGGGTGGAATTTGAGGCACAGCAAATTCCATGTAAACATGAGGAAAAATCTTTTCACTGTGGGGGTGATGGAACACTGGAGCATGTTGCCCAGGGGGGTTTGTGGAGTCTCCCTCTCTGGAGATATTCAAAACTTTCCTGGATGTGTTCTTGTGTGATCTGCTCTAGGTGATGCTGCTCTGGCAGGGGGTTGGACTAGATGGTCATTCAAGTTTCCTTCCAGCTCCTAACATTCTATGATTCTGTGATTCTCATTCTAACACATGTTTCTTAATTTTCAAGTCTATGTCATTTGGGTGAACAGTACTATAAGAATGACATCAAATCTACAGAGGATTCAAATTGTTGAATTCGGCTCACAGTGAATTTCTGCCATCAGAAACAGAGGAAGGAGTTGCTTTAAAATTACAATGAAATGGCACTTTTTCTTTTAAAATTTTTAATAATTATTCTATGTTATTCTGTTATTCTGATTACAATGAACAACTTAGATACAGAACCATTCTAAAACAGTTAGAAGCCAATATTTAGCATTAAAATATACTGGACTGTTCCTGTACATACAGACAACATGCACAAAATACAGAAGTTGTGTTCATCCAAAGAGAGAGAGAAAAAAATATTATACAAAAAGGAGCTGCAAGAAATTCATAGAAATTAAATCAGATATTGAAAAAATAGCATATACACTACCTTTCTTAGCAAGTTCAATGCAGTATCAGTATCTACAACAACTGTTTCACTTTTGGTTGTGAAAGAGTAATCAAATCCTGTAGCAAAAAGCCAGTTTCTTAATTTCCCTTAAAAAGGAAACAACAAATCCTTGTTTCCATATCTGATTGAGGTTTAGGCTGGTGACTGAGGTTTAGGGAGGGTTAGGCTGGATGTTAGGAAGAAGCTTTTCATAGAAAGAGAGATTGGCCTTTGGAATGGGCTGCCCAGGGAGGTGGTGGAGTCACCACGACTGGAGGTGTTTGGGAAGAGACTGGATGGGATGCTTGGTGCCATGGTTTAGTTGATTAGGTAGTGTTGGATGACAGGTTGGACTCAGTGGTCTTTTCTAACCTGGTTAATTCTATTCTATTCTATTCTATTCTATTCTATTCTATTCTATTCTATTCTATTCTATTCTATTCTATTCTATCCTATCCTATCCTATCTTATCCTACCCTATCCTATCCTACCCTATCCTATCCTATCCTATCCTATCCTATCCTATCCTATCCTATCCTATCCTATCCTATCCTATCCTAAATATGTATTTTAATCAAATAATTATTTTCTTAGAGTAATTAAACCTAAAGCATTTAATACATAAAATATTTAGAGGGTTATGTATTCAAAAAACATAACACCTAGTGGTAGGGTAGTTTGCTAATATTTAGGAAGAAAAAGTTGCAGCTGGGGAAAATTGTAACTCAGAATTGGTTTTGGTGTTGGATCTCTTTTCTTTCCTGTTTCTTCTGCTCAAAGGCACTATATACAGCCTTAAAACATCGAAAAGGGGCTACAAGGTTGCAACATTATGATGCTGTGGGAATTAAAGGCACCTTAGTTTCTGCAGCCTACAGATTTTAACTCCTGTACAAGTAGCAATTCCACCTGTCTATGCCCTGAAAACGAAGCAGGAGATGAAAAACAAAGATGTGGATCCTGGAAACAAAGTCTGAGCTTCTTAAGACCAGCTGACCTATATGGTATTACTTGCCCCTGACCTCAGCCTGATAGTATAAGGCTGTGGAAGAAAATAAGGGAGTATATCCAGGGATGTAATACCCTTCTGCTGCAGCAATCGAAGCACATGACATACTTGCGTCTACCCTTTTGGATAAATATTAGTCATAGGGATAACATTAGTAGAGGTAACATTAGTAGAGGTAACATTTCAGAGTAGTTTATTCCAGTGAATATACCTGGAGTGTATGTCATAGTAGGTAATGCACAAACAAATGGGATTGCAAAACTTAATTTAATATTTGATTTTAAAGCTAACTGTTTGGCCAGTGCATCTGTGAAATCCCCACAGACATTCTTGAGATTCCCCCTTTCACATGTAAATCCTCTTCAGCTCTCTAACAGCCTTACAGTATTCTAAAAATTTAGAAAGTAAAGCCAGTAGTTTCTTATTACCTGTATCAGTCTTACACAGCACAATGCAGTTCCTATCTACCATCATGCAGTGTGGATACAACCAACCTTCTGCAGTGCTGCTTGCCTTTGTTACGGATGAAATTGAGGTAATGGTTTGTCTTCCTCCCTTCTGATAAACTTAACAGAAGGGCACTGACTGTGAAATATACCCAACATCTAAAATATTATGCCAGCATGTGTGAAGAGCTATTTTCTCAGCAGGAATGAATATGTTATGCAATACTTAGTCCTCTTGTCTAAAATCCGTATTTGTGAGTGGTTTGAAGACTGTGATTAGTTTAAGTACTTGAGAGAAAGTCTGCCATAATGTGTAATTTGTCCCATTAGTCGCTTGGCCTAACATCTTCACAAGCATACAGCCTCCTCACATTTGTGAAAATCTGGTTGACTCTAGATATCTGCATGCTTTTGACTTCCAGTCTTCTTCATTAGGTTAAAAATAAAATGATCCTAAAGCAAACTATCTGTATTTTTAGTTTTAGATCTGTGTATACACAAGTTGATGAGCTGTCACTGCCTAACTCAACGTGAAAGACACAAAAAGGGAATGAAACTGTAAATAAACTTGAAGTATCAGACTTTTGAACTGCATAGGATTTAAAATGCTTTTTTACACAACACTGTTTAAACTGCTCCTTTAGTATGCAAGGATGGAAAAGGGCAATATCTTTTTCTGGAAGAGAGTTTGCAGTGGATCAAGCATTGGAAGAAATTTCAATAAAATGCAACAAAATTCCTGTATTAACTTGAATAAAGCTTTCACTAACCTCAGAAGCTTTTGGAGACTTAGAAAAGCATATCATGTGTTTCTAACTGCATATTAAATAGTAAATAAATGAAAATGGCAAGCTTTTGCAGGTCTGTTAATGAACACTTAAATTCACTTGCACATTCACATCATGTGAGAGTCCTATTAAAGTAGTCTGAGATCAAAACAAGTGCAACTCCTTATTCAGGAGTAGTCCATCAATTCCCAAATCTGTCCTTCCAAAGTCTGCAAACCACAGCACTTATAAGTGTGAATAACTAGCCTATGGCTAGACATCACACTCCAAGTTCTGCAAATCCACATTTCTACCATGTCTGCATGAACCTGCAAGGTCAGATCAGACATGTATTTGTGATTTATTGTACCCTTCTCATTATTCCGCAGTTTAAAATGACCCTAAGCCCAGGCAAGGAACAATCCCGTGTAATTTGGTACCAGCTCAGCTCTGATAACAAGCAATATGTTGAGCATAATAGAAGCCAAAATCTCAAAATGATGCACATATTGCATGACAAGATTCCAATTGTGATTCTCAGGGAACACTATTATTTCATTCCAAGGGTTCATGAGGCTGGTGTGCTGTGTGAGCACAGGGAATACAGACTCATCTTGGGTCTGCATAGCTACTTAGAGGGTTATGGTGGGAAGAGACTTGCTATGTCAAAAAGAAAAAAAAAAAGGGCAAAAAAAGAAAAGAAAAAGAGGGAACAGATGCAATGGTAAAACTAATCCTCTACCCTCCTAATGCCCATGAAATAATATAACCAGAAGCCTCACTTTTCCAGTAAAAAGGAAGTCAGAGGTGAGAGAAAAATAGTCAAATGGAAGTGCATGAGAGATGCAGCTGTGGTTTCAGCAGGGAATGGATGCTGCCTAAGAAGAGATGGAAAGGGGAGATAACGGTACAATGAAAGTGTCATCAGGGAGCTGGAAATTACTCCATACAGGAGAGAAAAAGAAAAACAACTCATTTGGTGCCTGATGGAGAAACAGCTATTCTATGTTTGTTTTCTGACAGAAGTGCTGTAGTGTGATTTGAGCTGGACTTACAGAAACCAGTTGCAGCAGTGCTGGACAATCATCTTTGGACAATCATCCTTGTACCTGAAGAAAGCTTACACTACTTATGATCAGAGGTGGTCCAAATCTGAGCATTATTTAAAAATCAATGTATTTTAACTTTGTTGTAAAGATATAGGAAATTATACCATTAGGAAAGCTAATTAGGAAAGCTATTTCTTCTATTTTCTATTTGAAATCTTTCATCATTACTTTCTTGAAATGATGAAAGGAAAAAAAAAACCTACCAAAGAGAGGTATAAAAAGGTAAAAGTGATTAGAAAAGAAAAAGGAGTATTTCTAAAGAGTAATACATGTCCCAGAATCAGAAAAAAACTATGCAAATAAATGAAAATCTACCTCTTTCAAAAGCAATGGAGGGAGCAACAGTAACTTTAAAATGTTCATATTTCCTTTCTTTTTTTCAGACATGGGTATTTAATCTGACTGGAAACTTCAATTTATAACACTTTCTAGATACTTTTGCATGCATTCATGATTATTTTGGAAAAAAAAAAAGTCTTACCCTAAGCTCTAACTTGTGACATTGCTCATGCTAAGGGAGGTGCCTGGCATCTTTCTCTCAGGATGTGGTGTCCAGGAACTCAGAGCAGGCACCACAGTTTTGTCACACATCTCTCACTGTGTGGCTCTTTAGGGCAGGTTTGTGGGAGCAACCCTGTCTGCCACAGGCTGAGCTTGCTATCATAAGAGAACGCAGTCATGTAGACATGAAGCAGTGAGGATGGAGGAAATACAGAACAAGAACTGTGAACATAATTCAAAGCTCAATGAAAATGGAAATGCAAGTCTCCTTAAAAAGACATTTTCTCAATCTTTATCTACCCACACACACAAAAAAAGAAGTATTGATTGATTTCATATAACAATTTGTTGAACCTCTTTAATAAGTACATTTTATAGATGGAAATTTCAGTCAACTCTGGGCTGTCTCTGTCCTCAAGAGGACACAGTCTCAAGCTGCACCAGGGGAGGTTTAGACTGGATGTTAGGAAGAAGTTCTTCACAGAGAGAGTGATTGCCCATTGGAATGGACTGCCTGTGGAGGTGGTAGAGTCACCATCATTGGAGGTGTTCAGGAGGAGACTTGATGGGATGCTTGGTGCCATGGTTTAGTTGTTTAGGTGAGTTGGATTGGTTGATGGGTTGGACGTGATGATCTTGAAGGTCTCTTCCAGCCTGGTGTATTGTATTGTATTGTATTGTATTGTATTGTTTCCAGTACTGTGATTTATACTCTTCTCTTGTTTTTGAACATTTCAAAAGCAGAATTTGGAAATTTGTCAGGTTTCATTTAGTAATCATTCTATACTTTTGTGTAGTGATGGATGCCTGTTTATCACCCCATTATGAAATAAGATGTCTGTGCACTTTCATTCTTAAAGATGTTTTGCTACTCTAAGTACCTCTCTAAAAGTGTCTTAAGAGAAATGTGTAGCAGGTAAATGGTTTTATGGGATTTTTACATTGGATATTCACTCACATAATTTGCAGAATGTGCCTGTAGGAGAAAAAAATAAAGAAATTAACTCCCAAGTTATGCTTTACAAATGATATATGTCTGAAAAAACCCAGTGTGATTGAAATCCTTTTCAAAAATACCTTACTGCATTGTTCAAATCCAGATCTAGGAGCTGGGACAACTGGGATGCTTGTGGGCAGTTTGTATGTTTTCTCAATAGCACAAATGAATACGTTGACAGCAGCACTAATTAATGCTCAGAAACATTTCAAAGTAAACAACTAGATGCACAGACAATCTGTAATGCTTTGTTTGTGGAATTAACTGCATTATGGGAAGATAAAGTGGGAAGCATTTCAGTCTTCAAGAAATCATATAACTAGGTCTGTGAATTGAAAGGGATGAAATCACATTCCAGTCTCATTTTGTGTTAAAATGAATAAAGTAGTAAAAGTTGGGATGTTTTCTGGTTGTCGTTTTCATATTCAATTTTCAGAAAATGTGAATTGAATTATTTCCCTATTATATCTACTTCTTGTCCATGAAACTGGGGATGTCAGAAGCATGGAGTTTGTGGGAGGAAAAAGACATTACCTTCATAAGCATCAAAACAGCCTGTAGCTATAGATGGAAAGAAGCAGCCCACATTCAATAAGAATGTATATTGAAATACATCATAGAATCAACAAGGTTGGAAAAGACCTCAGAGATCATCAAGTCCAAACTGTCACACAACACCACATGACTAACTAAGCCATGGCTTCAAGTGCCACGGCTTCAAGTGCCACGTCCAATCCACTCTTCAACACCTCCAGGGACAGTGACTCCACCACCTCCCTGGGCAGCAGATTCCAATGGCTAGCAACGCTTTCTATGAAGAACTTTCTCCTCACCTCCAGCCTAAACTTTCCCTGGCACAGCTTGAGACTGTGTCCTCTTGTTCTGACACTGGTGTTCTTAAGAGTTAGTTAACTGTATGCAGTTTGTCGTAGTTCTTTGGGACTTTTCTTGTTTTCTGCAAAAACTTTGTCCCAGGCAAAGACAGACTGAGAGAGTTGGGGCTGTTCAGTCTGTAGAGAAAGAGGCTCCAAAGAGACCTTAGTGTGGCCTTCCAGTATCTTAAGGGGGCCTACAAGAAAGCTGGTGAGGGACTTTTTAGGGTGTCAGGGAGTGACAGGAGTAGGGGGAAAGGAGCAGAACAATAGAAATGGGTAGATTCAGATCGGATGTTAGGAAGAAGTTCTTCAACATGAGGGTGGTGAGACACTGGAACAGGTTGCCCAGGGATGTGGTAGAAGCCCAATCCCTAAGATTTTTTAAGGCCAGGCTGGATGTGGCTCTGAGCAACCTGATCTAGTGTGAAGTGCCACTGCCCATGGCAGGGGGGTTGAACTAGGTGATCCCTGAGGTCTCTTCCAACCCTGACAATTCTAAGTCACCATAAACCATCCTGATCAGGTGCATAGAAGATCCAACATGACCATGCTGACTATCTCATCTCTTGCATACATAAACTCTCACTTGTAAGATCTAGTCTTTCTTGACATAAGAAGTTTTCTTTTTCCATAGTTTACATATTGAAGGGCTGGCTTTCCTTCATTCTGATTTATAATTAGAATGCCTCAAAGACTAGTGTTTTGTTGGTTTAAATTTGCAGGAAAGGAGCTTGTCAATGTAAAAGGAAAGAGAAGAAAAGACTGCAGCATGAAGAAGTCTTTTGCAAGTGGTTGGATTAAGAGAGCTGTGAACTGAACTGTAAAAGAAAAAAACAGTGATAATTGCAGTGCTAGCATTGAGGCTTTCTGAATGTGACATTATTGTGGCTTGCCAGGAGCGGAATAGTGCGTGAGTCATAGGGGATTGTCCCAGAAGATGTATCTGCTATGACAGCTTATCTTGAAGAGTAAAGGCTGCCTTCTTAACATGAATCAAACTCAGAAAAATGTAAGCATTTAGGATCACTTAGCTCATAAGCATTTCAACCACCTTTTTTCCTTGCTTATTTGAACACATGATGGTAAGTGAAAAAGAAATTCATTTAAGATATAGCTTATGCAAATTCTGCGGGCCTCTGCCTCCATCAATAGGCACGTTTAATGGCTAGTTTTATTAGAAATAAATCCAAAACCACTTTACATTTCAGGCTGTGAATTGTAAATATGCTGAGTTTATGTCAAGAACCATCTGTGGTTTCTATTAATGTCATAAAAAATGCCTTATTTTTCAAAAGCTTACCAGTTTACATGTATAATTCTTCCAAATCACGTGAACAATGTCTTCTCCTGCCTCCCTGGTCTGCAACACAGTTAATTTGTTCTAAGGTATCACAGTATCACAGTATCGCTAAGGTTGGAAAAGACCTCAAAGATCATTGAGTCCAACCTGTCACCACAGACCCCAAGACTAAACCATGGCACCAAGTGCCACGTCCAGTCCCCTCTTGAACACCTCCAGGTACGGTGACTCCACCACCTCCCTGGGCAGCCCATTCCAATGACAAATGACTCTCTCAGTGAAGAACTTTCTCCTCACCTCCAGCCTAAACTTCCCCTGGTGCAGCTTGAGACTCTGTCCTCTTGTTCTGGTGCTGGTTGCTAGGGAGAAGAGACCAACCCCTTCCTGGCTACAACCACCCTTCAGGTAGTTGTAGAGAGCAATGAGGTCGCCCCTGAGCCTCCTCATCTCCAGGCTAAACAACCCCAGCTCCCTCAGCCTCTCCTCACAGGGCTTGTGCTCAAGGCCTCTCCCCAGCCTTGTTGCCCTTCTCTGGACATGTTCAAGTGTCTCAATGTCCTTCTTAAACTGAGGGGCCCAGAACTGGACACAGTACTCAAGGTGTAGCCTGACCAAAGCAGAGTACAGGGGCACAATGACCTCCCTGCTCCTGCTGGCTACGCTATTCCTAATGCAGGCCAGGATGCCATTCCATTAGCCTTCTTGGCCACCTGGGCACACTGCTTGCTCATGTTCAGGCGGCTGTCGATCAGCACCCCCAGGTCCTTCTCTGTCCGGCCACTCTCCAGCCACTCTGACCCCAGCCTGTAGCTCTGCATGGAGTTGCTGTGGCCAAGAATGTGGGAGGTACCTAACTCTCTCTCTATGCCAGATACATCTGGCTCCTTCATCTACTCCCAGGGGTCTTTTTTAAAATAGAATTACGTTTGAATTATTGTTTGAGAAATATTTCTTTCATGTCTTGTCTAGAAGCTCTGAAAAGGAAATACTGAGTTCTTATACTTGTGACATGGTTAAGCAAGGATGTACTGAAATTTTTCACAGTTGGAAAAGGCATCACAGAGTACAGAGCTTAAATATATCAGTGAATTTGAAAATATGCCACAACTATGACATGGAACCTGGGCCTGGATCTGCCTGGATGGGTTCCAGTGTGATCTGGTGTAGGTGATCCTGCTCTGGCAGTGGGGCTGCACTGGATGCTCTTTCAAGGTCCCTTCCAGCCCCTAACATTCTGTGATTCTGTGACATTTGCTAGGTCACATTTTTGAGTCAAATATTTTGTGGTCTTCTAGAATATGATAAAGTATCAGTCTTCTTTAGTCCAATGTTTCTTAAGTAAGACTCTGAGTTACAAAATATTAGTCTAGGTTATGCAATCTTCCAAAAGTTCTTCCTGACCTGAGATGGAGTATTTTTTCTTTGTATATGTGATATTTAGAGGGAGAGATTTATTTTTTTTTAAAGGAGTATTTGATACTTGGAATAAAACACTAAAGAAAACAGATCTTGTAGCAGATCTTGTTTGAATGAATCAAAACTTTCGTGAGTTAAACCTTAAAAGTTCTTTAACAGATATGTTTAGCAAATATACCCATAATTTGTTGCAAGGAGCTACAGCAATGTGAAACAAATCTAAGCATTTCAAAATCACAGTCTTATCCAAACTTTAATAGATCTGATGCCATTAATGAAATAACTTTATAAGTTGAAGGCTCCTTTAACCTTTTTGAACTTAGCACAGAATCACAGAATGGTATGGGTTGGAAGGGACCTCTGAATATCATCAAGTACAACCCACTAATATGAAATCACACAGGAACATGTCCAGGCAGGCTTTTAATGCCTCAAGATACAGAGGCTGTAACTTCTCTGGGCAGCCTGTTCCAGTGTTCTTCTACCCTCAAGTGAAGAATTTCTTTTGGTTATGTTTATGTGGAACCTCCCATGTTACAGTTTGTGTTCATTGCTCATTGTCCTGTCACTGAACACCATACAGAAGAGTCTGTTCCATCCTCCTGACATTCAACATTCCTCAGTCCCCAAGATAAACAGATCCAGCTCTCTCAGCCTTTCCATGTAAGGTGGATGTTCCAGTCCCGTAATCATCTTAGTGGCTTTCCACTGGACTCTCTCTAACAGTTGCTTGTCCTTCCTGAACTGGAAAGCCCACAACAGATGCAGTATTCCAGATGAGTCCTTACCAGTGCAGAGCAAGAACCTCCTTCAATCTGATGACAGGTCACACTATTCTTAATGCATCTCAGGATGCCATTGAGCTTCTTGGCTGCAAGGGCACATTTCTGCCTTATAGTCATCCTGCAGATCATCAGGACTCCCAGGTCCTTTAACCCAGAGCTGCTCTGCAGCAAGACAGCCTTCGAGCTGTACTGATACCTGGGGTTGTTCTTCCCCAGATGCATTTCTCTACGCTTGTCCTTGTTGACTTTTATTAGGTTTCTCCCTGCCCAGCTCTCCAGCCTGTCCAGGTCTCTGAATTGCAGCACAGCATTCTGGCTTGTCAACCACTCCTGCTAGTTTTGTATCATCAGCAAGCTTGCTCAGGGTACACTATTTTTTTTTGGTCCAGGTTGTTGATGAATATGTTAAACAGAACTGCACTCAGCACTGAAACCTAGGCAACACCCCTAGCCACAGGCATCCATCTAGACTCTGCCCCACTGATTTCAGCACTCTCACCTCTGTCCTTCTGCCAGTTCTCAAACCATTTCAATGTCCAATCATCTAATCCACACTTCTTAAGTACAGCTGTAAGGATACTGTGGGAGGCAGTGTTGAAGACCTTACTGAATTCAAGGTAGACCTCATGCACTGCCCCCCCAGTTATGTCATCATAAAAGACTATCAGATCTGTCAAATATTACTTCCCCTTGGTGAGCGCTCGCTGACTATGCCTGATAACTCCCTCTTCCTTGATATGCTTTGAGATGGCAGTAAGAACAAACAGTTCCATCACCTTTCTGGGAATGGAGGTGAGGCTGACTGGCCTGTAGTTACAGGGTCATCCTTCTTGCCCTTTTTGAAGACTGGCATGACATTAACTTTCTTCCAGTCACAGGCACCTCTCTTACTCTCCAGAACTTTTATCTGTGTTATCACAAACGTCCCACAAATTACTTCACCAGAATCCTACAAATCATTTTATATCAATCACCTGAGTCCAGGAGCTGATATTACAAGAATAATGTCATGTATTGTGATTATATACAAGATTGTGTTTTAGAGGTATTCCTGATTATTTTTCTTTGATTGTTTCTTTGTTTTACTTTAGAAGTGTAGGGGTATGGAAATTCAGATTAAGTATCTGCTAGTAGTAATTGAGTTGTAATAGCTACCTTTCAACATGGGCTGTGTGACTATAACAAATGTTCATTGCATTGAAAAAGTAGAACTTTATTAATTTCTAGCTATCTTCCTAAACTAAGATTAATTTGATTAATGCCTAATCCTAGTCTGTCTCTAGGCAATAGAAAAGTATCTGTTCAAGGCATGATTAGAGTAGAATAAACCAGGTTGGAAGAGACCTTCAAGATCATTATAGTCACTGTTCTTAAAATGGCAGGCAAAAACTATATTAAATTCTCTACAAGTTCATTTTAAAAGTTACCTTTTTGCCTCTTATCTTAAATTTATATATGTTCACACATGATTGTACAATTTTTCTCCAGCATAACCTTTGTAAGCAGCACATAAATTATTCTATAAAAGCTGCCTGGAGAAGAGGAGGCTCTGGGGAGACCTTATTGCTCTCTACAACTACCTGAAGGAGGTTGTAGACAGGTGGGGGCTGGTCTCTTCTCCCAGGCAGCCAGTACCAGAACAAGAGGACACAGTCTCAAGCTGCACCAGGGGACGTTTAAACTGGATGTTAGGAAGAAATTCTTCATAGAGAGAGTGATTGTCCATTGGAATGGGCTGCGGAGGAGGTGGTGGAGTCACCATCATTGGGGGTGTTCAGGAGGAGTCTTGATGGGGTGCTTGGTTGCATGGTTTAGTTGATTAGATGGTGTTGGATCATGGGTTGGACGTGATGATCTTGAAGGTCTCTTCCAACCTGGTTAATTCTATTCTATTCTATTCTATTCTATTCTATTCTATTCTATTCTATTCTATTCTATTCTATTCTATTCTATTCTATTCCATTCCATTCCATTCCATTCCATTCCATTCCATTCCATTCCAATTAGAGAAAAAATATGCTCTCCTCTGAAGACAGCAAGAGTGGACTCTGCTACTTGATATCAAGGTTCAGCCTTGGTATTTGATTTTAAGACCATGCTTTGGCTTATGGTGCTGAAAGTGCATAACAGCATAAAGAGAAACTAAGCGTGTCAGGGGATTCTTTCAAGACTTAATAGAAATTGTACAAAAGAATAAGTAGATTTTTTATTTTCAGGTTATAATTTACAAATTTTGGTGTCATGGTTTTCAAATGTAGCAACATCCTTAGCTAGTTGTCACATACTAAAACAAGGATTTTCACATGCTTAGCTGATTGCCACGTATTTACACAAGAATTTTCATATGAACACGATATCCTCTAAATTGCTTGCCTATGGCTATATTCTTAATCAATTGTGCTTTTCACTCTTTTGACTGAATTGGGATACACATCAACCTATTTATTTAAGAACTTAGTGTGAAAAACAGAGGAAGCTGAATAATTCTCTCTAGTTGCAGGCTACCTGCAAACAATGGAATAACAGCAAGGAAATGGGTCTAATCTTACTGTTTTCCAACATGAAAAAAGAGTCATTGCTACTAGGTATGCTATATAGTAGTTCCTAGGAAGCTCTAATTAAATTTGATTCAGGCCACAGTTTTAATTCTACTATGAAAATGCTAGAAAAAATGTGGTTTCTTATATTACTGTTTTGTGTACTGTAAGATTCATGACAATTGTCATGGGAATTTCCAAACCGAGGTAGCTACTAAAGTCACCAAAGTGTTTCTATAAAGGAGCAAAATGAAATAGTCATTGCTTAGAATTTAATACCTTTCAAGTAAACAAACATACATGAAAGAATACTGGGCTACAAAACACAAGACGCTGAAGATGTTATTACCTTTCTTCTCTGATTTTCGGCAGATATGGGAGTGTTAATGCCTTTGCTCATTAAGTAATGAAACTCAGTCCACGTGGGGATTCTTTTCTAGTGAAACTCAATTAAAAATGCAGCGTGGACCTGAAGTATCAGTCCTTCCAAACAATTGTGACCGGTTGTGTGTGTGGGGGAACCTTCCTACTCCACCACACCAATTTTCTAAGCAATTGCATGATACAACGTTTACCGAGACCCAGCTCAGACGTGCTTTAGAAGACAGTGCTGCCCCCAAACAAATATCACACCCAGCTCCAAAAGGTATCAAGAACAATTTCCAGACTTGTCTCTTACATAATCAGAAAACTTGCTGTTCTCTGTGTCACAGTCCCACAAATTCTGCCTGTTTTCTGTCTTTTAAACTGCAAGTATTCTTCTTAATTCCACACCCACCCAGAGCACAAAATAAAGCATGAACCTCCAAGAAAATAGTCTGCATAATGCTCCTCTTCTTCCAGTACTATTGTTGCTTGTGGGCAGGAAGAAAGGGTAAGATGACAGGAATGAAGAACTGTCATGAGTAGACTTTTTGCTCATAAAAGCCAGCAGAAAGAAGCAAAATTACTCAGTGTCTCGACTTGTGATATGGTTCTTCTTAG
This sequence comes from Picus viridis, assembly GCA_033816785.1. Lineage (NCBI taxonomy): Eukaryota > Metazoa > Chordata > Aves > Piciformes > Picidae > Picus > Picus viridis. The sequence continues at coordinate 45,860,190 of CM066567.1, read as the reverse complement.
TGTGTAAGGTACTTTGTGATCTACCAGTTATGTGCTAAATGTTCTTTCCAAAACGTGTTAGGATGATTAAGGATGTGTCTCTGCAAGTTGGGATGTTATGAAGATGTTTTAAAGCTATAGTGTTTGCTAGTTTCAAGAGCCAGCCTTACTCAAAGAAATAATAATTACAATTATAATAATGATGATTGATGATCATGATGACAACAACAACCACAAACCCAATAAATCTCTAAACAGATATTTCTAACTAATTGTGGAATAATACATTATATATGTGGTTCCATTTATATTTTCTATGAACTGCCTGTTTGCAAAAAGGAACAGCTACATCTGATCATTGTCCTATAGCATATTGGTACTTCAGTTGCTAACATTAAAAACAATTCTAAAGGGTTCCGTTTGTAACACGTTATTTTCATTAATGTAACAGTGCCCTCTATGTTCCAGAAACTGCACTGAGAGTGGTATCAGTCTTTGTACACTTAATAAAACTTCATTTGTTATTTAAGTCATTTTAAAGAAAGGGTGAATTTACTAGGGTGACACTTTTTAACTCTTAAGTTCCTCCAAAACAAAGCAAAACCAAAAATCCCTGGAAAATTTCTATAGGCAAGCATATTTAAATTCAAGCTGTTAATCTCATTGTAGTCACCTATTTTCTGACAATAAAACAAAACAACACTTTAAAAAACACCACAGTAAAACAGAAATGGGGTTTGGGTGGAAAATGGCTGTAAAAATGTTTTTAATCCCTACAATTAACATTTACAAGGGTCTCAGGAGCAATAACATTCTTGCTTTCAGCAGAAAATCATAACCAGTGAGTTAGGTATGTACTGCCCACATAAAATGCTTCCAAAGGCTTTATTCTGAAAAGGAAGCTTATATGATGTACTGAGATGGATATGCCCTCATGTCCACTGAGTCATTATTATACAGAGCTGACCAGATTTTCTTAATTTGGAAGATAAAAATGGGAAAGATTTCTTCATATTGCTTAAAAAACAAACTGTCACAAGTAAATTGTATCGGAAGGGAACTTTGTATGATTCTTCCCTAATGTTAAGAGGAAGACCTCTTGAGGACATAAATCCTTGAGAATTTTTCTAAAAAAGGAAAAGAAGGAGAAAACATTAAAGGAAAAAAAAATCTTTCATAAGAGCTACTGCACTTACATTGTACACAGTGGGACCAAGCTAGCAAGTGCGAGTCATAAGCAGTTATTTTGGGACCGGGAAACCATAGCTCATTCAGACAAGAGGGAGGAATAACTGTAAAGATGGAACAAAACACACAGGGAGGATTGTCTGAGCCCAGGTGGAAAGCATAGTGAAAATAAATATTAGTTTAAACTTATTCACCTTGCTTTGAAAGATTTCACTTCTATGCTCTCTCTCCATCAGCTATCAAGTCTCTACACATCTTGGTAGGAAAGAATGGCAGAACAAGATACTAACCCAAACTTCTTTTTTCTCAACTCCTGCTATTCTTTAGTGCTCAGACTGCTTCTGAATGCCTAGGAAAATATCTCTTACATGGAGGTGATCTGTTTTAAATATCCCGTGGCAACATTCCTGAAGTTTACAAAGAGAAAGAGAAGAGGGGTGAAAAGGTTAATATATTTTACTTCAGGTGAAATGTTTCTATAAAGAAAATCACTTGACTGAAAATCAAGGCTTTTTGAATAGATGTCTGACTTCTTTCTTTTTTTTTTTCCAGAAAGAAGGTTCCTGAAATCACTTATGGTCAAATATATTTAACAGCCAGAGCAAAAGGCAGCTACTAGATACATTATAATAGAAACTCATTGCAACTGCTTCGATTTCTCTCTTGGCAAGGTTCAATGAATTCTATGAATACTTAGAAATAACACAGTTCCAGTACTAAGAGTGGAGCCTTCTCACTGTCCAAGAAAATGTCATTGTTTGCTTATTCTTTGTAATGCATATGCCTTCAGAAATGCAAGGTTTAGAACAATGGCCTGTTATGCATGCCTGCTCTAGCAAAAAAATGTCAGTTCCTCAGGAATCTCGGGGGGAGTGGTGTTTGGTTTTGTTTTGTGGGTTTTTTTTCAAAATAGCTGAGGGAAAGATAGTTTGATATAATATACCTGTGATTTTGCCACACAAACCTGAGTTTGTGTGGCAGTGCATGTATATAGACCTCTGCATGCTACTATTAATTATGTCTGTATTCTTTCCCTACTGTCAGATCTTCAGTGTCTGGAAACCCTTGATTTTGTTAGCTATCTTCTTCTCCATATTAGCACCAAGTGGCTTTGGCATTATTTCCATTACCAGTTTGTTCTGAAGCTAGCTGCAGGAGATTCAATATGGCTAAATGTCCATAATATTTTACTTCTTTCACTTCCTTTCTGTCTGTTTACATCTATGACAAAGGCTTGTGTCAGGCAATAGGGGAAGATAAAATAGGAGCCTGTACCTTTCAAATTTTTTAATTATGCTCACATCATGCAGAAAAGAATTCCTTCTACTCAACTTTTTTTAAATGGAGAAAGGTGCTGTGATGTTGAAGTGTTTTTCAGAGGTGAAATTAGAACAATTAAACATAACAAAAATAAGATTGTCCAGCTATCCATAAAGGGCAGGGGACAGGGCACACCACTATAAGTCAAGAAATATACAAGTCACTGGAACTGAAATTCATTATCCTGCTGAGAAAGGCTGTAACAAGTGAAAAAAATACAGAGCAAAACCTTCCTTGTGATAGTGTTTGCAATGAAACACTGAAACAATGAATGACTGAAAAATGCAATGAAGTTTGCTCACTTAAAATCTCATTAATTTATTGACTAAACTTTTCCTCCATTAGCTTAATCCCAGTGCTTTATTTGTATAAGACACAGAACGGAACTAACCAGGTTGGAAAAGACCTTTGAGATTATTGAGTCCAACCTATCACCCAAAACTATCTAATCAACTAAACCATGGCACCAAGTGCCCCATCCAGTCTCTTCCTAAACACCTCCAGTGATGGCGACTCCACCACTTCCCTGGGCAGCCCATTCCAATGGCCAATCACTCTTTCTGTGAAGAACTTCTTCCTAACATCCAGCCTAAACCTCCCCTAGTGCAGCGTGAGACTGTGTCCTCTTGTTCTGTCACAGGCTGCCTGGGAGAAGAGACCAGCCCCCACCTGGCTACAACCTCCCTTCAGGTAGTTGTAGACAGAAATAAGGTCTACTCTGAGCCTTCTCTTCTCCAGGCTAAGCAACTCCAGCTCCCTCAGCCTCTCCTCATAGATGGGCCTCTTAGCGAACAGGGAGTTCACAAAAGTAGGATTTGTGATGCATCAAAGCTACACTTTTGTTAGAGGAAGACAGACATGAAATGCATGAAATACACTCCCTTTACTTGTGCTTATTTCATTTGATTTGAAAGCAGGAACTGTGAATGGAGAACTGAAAATGCTCTTTAACTCATTAGTATGAAAATCAGCAAATTAATATAATGTTAAGAAAATAGTTAAGTACATTACACATGAAAATGGCAGTAACCAATTCTTCTGGCTCTAGATAATTATACAGTTATCTGTAGAATTTTAGAGCTCAGTACACATTATGAAGAACTGTATCCTGACACTCTTTAATTACCCAGCACCCTCATGAAATCTATTAAGCTTTTTTTAACTTACCCTATGTGAAAGATTCTCAGAGAAAGGATCTCAGTAATGTGCTGTAATGAAAGGTTCTCAAAAGATCTCAGCTAAGGCAGTACCACCCCTTTTCTCTTTAGTAGTGTTTTGTTCACTCACAAAGTTGAAGGACAATGCATTTCTGAGGGGTTATATTGGTAAGTCATCTTATGCTATGCACTAGGACTTGAATGCAAAAGAACCAGAAGATGGTTGAGATCCTGTCTTCACTGCATCAGGGTTGCTGAGAGACAGAAGGCTCTGGTACGCCGATTACGGTTCATTGCCTGCCTCCAACAAAAACAGGAGGTGTAATTGCAGGACTGGTCAGCATTGTAAGGCAGTTTAGAAAATCACTAGAAATAATAAGTTGGAGCACATAAAAGGAATATTTTATCTGAATACAAAGACTGCCATATTTTTGAGATATTGGGAACATTTTCAGGTAGTAAATTTTCTTAGCAACTGTTTTCACCCCATGAAGAGAAATGCAGGAAACCCTGAATGTAAATTGCCCTTTATGTTCCTGGTGTCAGCCTTGTTTGGCTGAAAACAAGGACTTAGGAGATGTAATAATAGCTTATCTTGTAGTACAGAAGGAGACTACACAAAAATGATTTCTGGTTTTTCCTTAATGAAGAGACCAGTCTCTGCTGAAGTCAGGCTAGAACAATCTGAAGCTGAAAGAACTTTTAAGAAGATTTCCAGACCATTAATTCTGTTTAATAAATCTAGGTAGTAGGCACAATACAGTATCATAAAGTATATGTTGAACGGATCAAGAACTGCTTAACTGACTTATTGAAACTAAGCCATCAATGGTTAATCATCACTGTACAGGAGAATGGCATTCCACAGGGAATGGGGACACTGTCCAGTGAGACATAACAAAGAAGTTATTGCCAGCAATAATAAATGGGGAAGGCATAAAATTTATCACAATGGTAAATAATGAGAAGAATGTAGATGCCATAAAGTAATCTGGATAGCCTGATAAACTAGACATATCCAAATGAAATATTTCCAATGCAGCCTGATAGAAGGCTATTAATTTAATAATGGTGTTTGTAGCTGCAGGTTAATTATTTTCCTGAAAAGAAGAGATTGAAAGGATCTAAGAGTCATAGTGGCAAGATAACCAGCTTGCAGAACAATTCTGTAGCAATAAAAAGTAATCTGTTTTGGAGAAGGAGAAGTTAATTAGAGCACATAACTGATTTTGTCATTGCTGGGAGTGTTATCAAGATATTCTCCATAACTCTGGTCTCTAGATAATTTAAAAGAAGGATAAAATTTAAAGAAAATTCATTAAACAAAAAATATTAGCAAAAATGATTGAAGCATTGGAGAAAGTGCCTTGAAGTTGAATACAGAATATATCAAAAAGAAGATTGTATGGTAATTTGACTACAGTATGTAAGTATCTTCCACTTTTACGTAGTGGAAGACATCATAAGAAGAACCAGTAGTTGTAAATTGAAACTAGATATTCATGTTAGAAGTAAACTGTGCACTTTTATCAGTTATGGAAGAAAAAAATCTATCAATGCTAGTAACAGTTTTTTGTATCTCTTGATAGCTTCAAATCAAGAATGGGAGATTTTCTACAAGCCTATTGCATCCTGATATTGTGAAAAAGAAGGGTTGGGGGAAATAATTCTCTCTGATCCTCACTTTCTGGTTGCTTCTGATCTTAACATTTCTTCGCCTCTGCCTTTTTCCACTGGTAACATTAAAACAAAAAAAATCAGCCTGAAATGCTTTCTGGACTGCTAAATTTTCTCTTGCAAAAAAAATCAGCTATTGCTACTTTGTGGTCAGTGCATGTCTCAAAGGTCTAAAATGGTTTTATACTTTATTTAGGTAGGAAGTGATAAAAATTTCTTAGCATGAAACTAGCTTTTTCAGTGTCAGAACTTGGAAAACATCTGAATTTTATTCTGTGAGTACCACATCTGATTTATCTATCATATTGCTGTCCACTTGTTTGCATATAATTTACTCTAAGGGAGCGTGAAAGCACTGTTAAAAACAAACAAACAAACAAACAAACAACAACACACACACACACAAAAAACAACAAAGAAGAAAAGTAAATAATAATATTCCAGTCAGAACTATATCCAAAGGCAACATTTCCAGCTGTATAGCTGTGAAGGACATCCTGAGAGATTTGATAATTCATTGGCAAATAAAATATCATGTTCTGGAGAATATTTGATTAAGACTATTTCTGCAGGACTGTTAGCGCCTTTTGTGATTGATGACCCTTGACATTTTCACTCTCTTATGAAATCTAAAAAATGTTGGGTTCATCCTAGCATAAGAGACTCCTTTATTTCTATCACAGGGAGCTTATCAGTGGCAGTCTCTCCAGTTCTGTTCAACAATCCAGGCTTGGAGACAAGCTGAGAAGAGTGACATCAAAAGGATGCTTGTATCAGGTGCTGTGAGGTAAGGCAGGACATCTAGAAAGGCAGGGCATCAGAAAAAGCTGGCAGGAACATGCTTTGAACTGATGAACAGAAAAAAAATGAATAATGTCTTCTTTTCAAGAAGTTTTAAAGCCATTATGATAAGGCAATTTCACAGATTTTCAGAGAGAGATCCCAGGCTAGGTTTGACAACATAGTAACATCTGTGACCCAGGATTGTGGTTTGACACGGTATATATCCATTCCCAGGTGATAGTATGATAGCAAGTGTCTGTACGAGGGTTGATATGACCTTGAACAAGAACTGTATTTCAAACCATGTGGTATATGTAATATTGCCTACATTCCTCTCTCATTAACAAGTATAGAAGGTACCTGTCCTGGAAATGTTCTAGATTGTTGTGGGGTCTTTGGTTGGGGGTTTTGGGGGTTATTTTTTGTTTGGTTGGTTGGTTGGTTTGTTGTTGTGTGGGCTTTTGTTTTGTTATACTTTTGTTTTGTTTCTTTTTTTAACATTTCTCACTCCCATTCCCTACTACTAGAATAGAATAGAATAGAATAGAATAGAATAGAATAGAATAGAATAGAATAGAATAGAATAGAATAGAATAGAATAGAATAGAATAGAATAGAATAGAATTAACCAGATTGGAAAAGACTTTTGAGATCATCAAGTCCAACCCACCACACAACACCATCTAATCAACTAAACCATGGCACCAAGTGCCTCATCCAGCATCTTTATCTTCATGGGTTCTGTTTCTTGTTGGATTTGGTTTTCCTTGCTGTTGTTGTTTGTTTGTTTGTTTGTAATTTTTTTTTCTTCTGTGGATTGATCTAACACTCATTTTCTCAATCTGAATCTTTTTTTTTGTCCTGCCCATCAGGACTTGCAATACTTCATTTTCTTAGCTATGTTTTTCATGACCAATGTTATTCTTTTATCCTTGATTGCATCTTCTAAAATGAGTAATTCCAGTCCTCTCAAACTTTCTTTCATATCTTTTTGAAATCTCAATGCTTGCATAAACTTACCTAGTTGATCAAAACTCTGCTTCAGGTATGGTGCCCAAAAGTGTGTCTTGAAGCATGGTGCCATTCCATATGACCATGCCAGAACAGGACAGAGATAACCTCCAGCCTTTTCAAGATGACACCTCTGTTTATTCCAGTAGGACTGACATTTGTCTTTTTTGCAACCTCTCACTTTTGTTCATGAGTCTTATGGTAATCCTTGCATAACAAGGAATGAAAAAAACAAGAGGTTGAAGGTCAGCTTAATGGAAAAAGGTCTTGGGTCCTGTGGTTCAGCCAGTTATTAATTTGGTTTTGAAATATGCTTAGTTTCATATTTTTTTTTTCAGAATATGTTGGCTGCATTGGCATGTGCCCTTACAGACTGTTTCTCTCCAGCAGACCTGACTGCTGCAGAAGCACTGCTTGCCAGATACTGCATCCTGACCTCTCTCATGGCATTGCGCATTGCTGTGGGTCATTCCAAGGGAGCTCGTAATAAATCACTTAGATTTTTCCCCAAATATCAGTCTACAAAGAATACTAAGAAGATTTCATCTAGCAAAAGGACACCCCTGAGATGTGCATAAATATCTTGCATGTGGAGAAAGGATATTTTATTTCAGTGTGTCCATAGCTGTAGATAAAAACATTTAGCAGCCTATATGTCATTCCTCTTTGTCAAACGGTGCAAGCTGTGGTCTGCAATGTAACTACTCTACTTTTTTTATCATTATTAGTTGCTTTAATTCATTTATGGGTGGAAGTAGAAGAGATGGAAATTTGGGGTGTTGGTAAAAATATATGTAACATTTGTGAAGTGTCATCCACTATAATCCTATGTTATTAGATGGTGTTGTCAACAATTTCCTTCAAAGCCATTCAATAATTCTAGTCTAACAGCAGAAAACAAAAGAGATTAAAAGGCTGCATGTCTGCAAGGCAGTTGCAGTATCTTATGCATTTAAATGCCACTTATTAAATGATAGTGGATATTGTTGGTTTTTTTTTTTTTTCCCTATTGCAGATAGCACAGTAAATTAGGACAGAGAAAAAAAGCAGGATGTTATGGAAAAAAATTAATCAATTCATTTGCTTTGTGCTGTCCACTGGAATTGGTGAGGAACTTTTATTATTTTTTTTTCCTTCTCTACACTAATTAAGTATTTGCATTTATATTTGGCTATTGATTCTCCAGTTTTCATGGAAGTTTGCATTAAAAAGTTAAGATACTTCTAAGATAGTGTTCCAGTGAACAATTCCTGCGCAAAACAGGGCCACATTAGAAAAGATTTTATCACAGTAATCAGGCTGCTAATCTGGGTTCTGAGAGAAGATATCATTTTTCTAACATTAAGCATCAAGGGGCAGTTTAGATGCCCCAGCTTATCCACCATGTCTATGTGTGTCCAGGGAAGCATATGAGAGGAAGCTGAACAGTGAGTGAAACCAAAATGTATGTGTAGAAGATAAACCCTTTTGAATTCCTGACCTAGTTCAGCTTTAGCCTGGCAGGGTACACTTTTTACTGCACTTTAAACATAGAGATAGTATTGTATTGTGAAGTTGTGAAGATCACCAGCAAGAAACTTTTCCATTTCAGAATAGCCTGGTGAAGGGATTCGAAAAGAGAATAAATATCTTCAACTTCAAATTGAGCTGGGAAGGAACCTGAAACTTTTTCACATGGCCCAAATAATTGTTCTGATGATAACTGCCCTGCAGCATCCTATAGTTTCTCTCTTTATTTTTTTCCCCCATAATTTAAATTTCAAAAGGTTTTGATTTAACCTTAGGGGCAAACAGGAACAATTTTTGAATGCTCAGATATTGTTTTTCAATGGAAGAACTGTTTATAGATCAAAAAGGTTTTTCCTAGCAGTGAAGTAGAAACAACAAAAGATGAATATGTAGAGGTGCATGCAATATATATTTAAAATGTGTTAGCTGTTAAATTAACTACAGGTTTATTTTATAGGCCTGTGTTGTGTCAAGGTTATCTTTAGATAACACTGTTATAATATGTGAGAAAGAAACCACGTCAAACCATAATTACTAACACTTATAGTGATGATAGGATAGTATCTTGGAAACCTTTCTGCACTCAAGATTTCTGCAAAATTATGGGCCCTGCTCTGAAGAGCAGAAAACAATCAGAGTGACAGAGAAAAAGTAGTTTTGTAGATGGAATATAGCTCTGCACTCTTAATTTAAAATAACAACACCACCAACATACAGTGTTCCGTATTTAATTCTGCATTTGCAGAATCACACAGCACTATATTATTCTATTCTATTCTATTCTATTCTATTCTATTCTATTCTATTCTATTCTATTCTATTCTATTCTATTCTATTCTATTCTATTCTGTTGGCACACATTGAATTTCCATCTTTATGCACATGTTTGCAATAGTGCAGTCACAATGTAGACAGAAATCACAACACATACACACCGACATGCAAAAACATGTACAAATATGTAGACAGATATTTAGGTAGATATTGGTATATGTGTTAAAATGCAGATTTAATATATCTGCTTTTACACAGTTATATGTGTTAGATTTAAGATACTGTCCTGGCTCTACACAGCCCTCTCAGAAGCCCCTCTCCCTCCTCACAAAGATGGGAGGGAAAGTAACACAGGGGAAAAAAAAAACAACAAAACACAATACAATACAATACAATACGATACACCAGGTTGAAAGAGACCTTCAAGATCATCACGCCCAACCCATCAACCAATCCAACACACCTAAACAACTAAACCATGACACCAAGCACCCCATCAAACCTCCTCCTGAACACCTCCAATGAAGGTGACTCCATCACCTCCACGGGCCGCCGATTCGAATGGGCAATCACTCTCTGAGTTAAGGAGTTTACTGAGACGATATGCTGCACAATTACCTTAGAAACAGCAGAAGCAGCAGTAGAAGCCAATGATAAAATGGTTCCCCCTACACCCAAGCATGTAGCAGCCAGCCCATCAGAAAAGACCAACACCTCAGACCCAGAACCCAAAAGCAGCAACCAGAACAGGAAGCCTCTCATGATACAATCTGAACTTCAATCCCTGTAATACTTTGCTCCAGCCAGCACTTTCATTTTGAAGCCGGCATGACAGTGGTGCAATATTGGATACGCACCAGCATATTCAGCTCGACACATGACAAATACAAAACATATTCAAACGTTTACTTTAAACATTTTTTCTCTAATTTGGACATCTGCAAGAATGCTGTGGGTTACATTGCTATTTTCACAAGTGTTATGCTGACTTCCATGCGACAGCTTCAGTTATTTCTGGTATGATTATCCAAAATCCCACTTGTTACCTTTCTTGCATTCATGACACACAATTATGAATACAGACACTAATCACATCACTTTTCAGAACAATTTTGTTACACCTTTTGGAAGCTGAAGTAATAAAATTACTGAAAAGTCACCCTTAATTTGTTGTCTTTTAGGGATAGCTTCAATAATCTGAGGGAACAAAATGTAATCAAGTTTATTATCAGTTATTGAATTTAGCTTAGTGGAATGAAAATAATTTATTTCTAGCTAAAAAGAAAAGAAAAACTTGTGTCACAGCATTTGGCTTGCTTCAAATTTTTCAGCATGGAACTACAGTGAGGTTAAAAGATGAGGAGAGTTCTCAGCAGAGCAAAGGCATCCTCATTTTTCATTGTCATATCCCATTAGAGCCAAATGACATGAATTGAAGAGTAGTGTGGATTTCTTTGGCAGGTATGTAGTCTATACAAAAGCATTCTATAATGTTCTTTAGAGATCAACTTAGCAGGGCAGGAAAGTTTCAGGTACTGAAAATTGCAGCACACAGAGGTGTCTAAAAACTACTACTCCTACTATTTGCACAGGTGTGTATGTAAATACAGAACAGAAGGAACAAAAAAAGAAAGACAAAAGAACATTCGTACAAGCAAATGGAAACAGAATTGATAGACAGTTGGGTAAAGACACAGACTGAGCTACTAGTTTCAATATCCATATTAAGAGACAGAGAATTTTATTTGCAAGGACTCTGTAAATTATTTAAAGGGTAAAATTAGCAGCAATGTTGGAAAATGTAGTAACTATCACTAAAGTAGCTTCTAGAGACTATTACTGTGAAAACATGATAAGTGTGAATTACATTATAGTACAATCAAAATAAGCGCCCAGCAAGTTTTATTAGGGAGGTTTTAGGGCCAGGAGCATAACAGGAAATCCTTTATGTCTAAGAATACATGTTGATCTTCAGAGACTCAAAACCTAATTTTAATAACCATCCCCACACTTTATTGTTGATGACATTTAGTGTGCTAAGGTTTGCATGAGATTAAAAGCTTAGTCAGCAAAGAAGCATGCAACAAGTTGGGTTTGCAGTGCTCATCCCAGAACTCCCTATCAGCCCTTTGAATCATGCAAGTATAATGCTACCTTTTTTGAGCAGGCTCCTGTGACCACATATAGTATGACCATAGGTTCCAAGTATTAATTAATGTGGCAAAAAGAAAAATAAGGTAATTAAAATGGGGTGAAATAGTGAGTTTCCTCACATGCAATGCATAGTGACTTTCTATTTTTTGTCAACTGTTGACACCATGAATCTTAAAAGCTGAGAATGTCATGAAGCAGTACTGAAACTGAGGCACCAATGTGAAAGAAAAGAGCCCTTTCAAGCAGGATCAACACAGAAAACTTTTAAGTCATAAGAAGTGGAGGCTGTTAACACCTCAATTTACTACATGAAGAACAAGTACTTCTGTAATATTTAAAACCCTATGTATTTACTTTTAAGATACAACAAGTTTCAGTACCTTGCAAAAGTCAAGCCAATTAATGACAGAAATGCTAGGGGGAAAAACAATAAAAATTAACAACTAATTAGTAGTGAAAATGTCTAATCACAGATGATTCTTAAATAATAACTTTGAGTAGGAAGGTTACTAGATGCACACAAAGTGCATTTTAAATTTGGAGTGTATGTTTTATTCCTAACTACTTACCATCTTTGAACAGTGTACACCCATACTAAAGATCAGAGTTCATTTGCTTGCTAATAACTTGCTAGTAGTGATTTACCAGTCTGTTTACACAGCACTTGATCCAAGTGTCATTAAAATAAGTGTGAAAACTTAATTACTTGAATGAGACTTGGATGATCTCCCAGGTGATAAAGAGCAATGCCTCTTTTTTAAAGTCTTCTGATACAATTCCCTGAGCAACAGAGATGCCTGAGTAACTTCCTGCCAGCAAAGCTGACAGTTTCACTGCTCATTCCCCTACTTGTCTGCATCATTCCTTCCCTTGTGTTATATAGCTCAGAGGATACCTTGCTGAAGCAATTCTACTTATCAGCTTGGCAAAAAAAGCTGATAAGCTACAGTTGGTATACAGTTTTGCTAGCATTTTTGCTGAGCTACTAAAATGAAGTAACTCACAAAAGCATCAAGTAAAAGTCAAGGTGAGCTGAGCAAGGACTGTGCAGACAAGACCGAGGAAAAGAAAAACAAGCTGAAGAACTCCCTCTTCTTGTGTTTGTGGTCTGCCAAGTTAGTTCACTGCAGACAGTGAAAGCACTTTTGTAGGCACTTTTTTTCTTGTTAGTAATGCTTTGATGCAAGATCTGGATGAGATACTCTTCCATATTTCCATCTGATCAGTATTATGGACTCCGAGATATGAGCTCATGCTGTGAATTAGATCCTGGAAAAAAATGTTGTGGTTTGGCAGCATGTAAAACTGGCATGAACTCTTCAGCAAGATGGAATAGTACTACATTAGAGAAGTGATCATTTGGTACAAACTCACTTTTTCAATTCAGATTCACTAAGCAAAAATCAGTGGGTAAACTGTACCAACAGATATCCCAATCTTCCTGCAGCAAGCAGTAAATCTGTGTTTAAGCATAAACCCAGGAGAAACTCCTTGTGGCCTGACAATAATGCAGTCAGGAATATGTTTAAGCCTCCCACATGAGCTGAGAGTGTATAAACCAAATATGAACAATAGAGTATGCATGGCCACCCAACAGTGTGGCCAGCAGGAGAAGGGAAGTCATTGTGCCCCTGTACTCAGCACTGGTTAGGCCACACCTTGAGTACTGTGTCCAGTTCTGGGCCCCTCAGTTTAGGAAGGACATCAAGACACTTGAACGTGTCCAGAGAAGGGCAACAAAGCTGGTGAGAGGCCGTGAGCACAAGCCCTATGAGGAGAGGCTGAGGGAGCTGGGGTTGTTTAGCCTGGAGAAGAGGAGTCTCAGGGGAGACCTTATTGCTCTCTACAACTACCTGAAGGGAGGTTGTAGCCAGGAATGGGTTGGTCTCTTCTCCCAGGAACCCAGCACCAGAACAAGAGGACACATTCTCAAGCTGTGCCAGGGGAGGTTTAGGCTGGAGGTGAGGTGTTGGGTGACAGGTTGGACTTGATGATCTCTGACGTCTTTTCCAACCTCATTGATGCTATGATTCTATGATAATGTTTCTCTACACCAGTGAATGTAGCTAGCTGGCACAGTACACATTAGCATAAACAGATGGTTTAGCCAAGGAAAGTACAATATTTGGGATAGAGAGAAAGCTAAGGGTGAACAAAAAGGGGAAAGAAATACACTGTTTAAAATTTATTGATGTACCATTATGCTTTGGACGTGTATCCTTTTTTAGATCTGTGTTACCATATGGACATTTCCAGCTGCTTATCACTGCCACTGTCTGTCCTGTTTCTCAGGCAGAATTTGCCATCATTCTAATATGTTAGCTCTGCTCTTGCTAAGACAGCTACAGACAGTTTCAGTGTTCTGGCTTAGGAAAAAATCTTGTATTTAAATCTGTCAACTTTGGCTACCTCACTTTGACTTCAATTTCAACATGAGCAGTTCTGTGGAGAAATTTCAGGGAGTGATAATCACTAGCAAGTGAGAGTGAGCATTTGGGAAAGTAAGTCTTCCATCTGTTCACAAAACACACTTTGCCTGAACACTTACAGGTTAACACAGCAGCATCACTGACTAGTGATTTACAAAAGCAGCTCTGTAACTGTGTTTTGGTATGTGTGCAAAGCTAAAAAAAAAAATCCTTTCTTTCTGACAAGCTGGAATGATTTCCTTTGGATTGAGTACTGGCAAATGGAATACTTGAGGATATCTTTTGGACTCATGAATGTTCAATGACAGGCATTGCTATGGTTGTTACCAAACTGACAATCAACTGAAATATATACAAATTCATTTATTCAGCAGTGGAAGAGAAAGAGAGAGGCATTCTTCATCCAGAATAAGAAAGGATTGATTAACATGTCAGCAAAAGGTCTGGGTTTCTATTTTGATACATTTTGTTGTTCTGTGTGGGAGCACAGTTTCCATTCAAGTTTTCATTTATGACTGAGAAGATGTTGTTTATCCCATTCTCCATTTAAAAGTAATACATTTGGCTAAGTAAAGAAGAGTTAGTAACTTTTCATTCTTCCATATCAATCTTGCTGGTCATAGTGATCTAAGGAGTTTATTTAGTCCATGCCCAGCCTTAGAGGTGCTTATCTGTAACTAGATCTTCCCATTTGTCTAATTTGTTCTTCTAGAGTTTATGTGATAGAAATTCCCCAAAATCTCCACACAGTCTTCTCAGTTTGGTAGTATCTTATTGTTAGGGATAAGGTGGGTGTGAGAGGCTGCAGAAGGCTCCCATGTATGTAATCCAGTATGAAAGCAAAAGTTCAGTGCTTGAGGGAGAAAACCAATTAATTACAACTCCAGATTTACATCTCCTTTGCAACTTTGCCAAGAGATTGAGAACACTGGAAAGGAAGAGCATTTTTTCACTCGCATTTCTATTCATCCAACTACTGTCACAATGAGATGAATCAAACAAAGGCTTAGCTAAACAAGGCATTAAGCTGCATAAGAGAAGCTTCCACCCTGTCCACAGACAGCATTCAGCTGTTTAATTTTTTGTTTTCTTTTTTTCAATCTTCTGCAAACCTCCAATAAATCTTCCTTTTGTTCACTCAGAAGTGAACAAGATTGTGGTTGTGAGAGAGGGATGTTCTTCCATGGTGTTCTGAGATGAAGTGATCTGTGTCCTGTTAACAGGCAGAATAGCACATAGTTAATCTGAAGGGGAAAAAATAAAATGAAAAGGATCAGAGCATTTGCAATCAGGTCAAAACACCCTTCTTTCAAAGATTCTATTGATTTTTTTAGACATTTATTTTGGGTGATAGAAAGAGATTACCATGCTTTATTGGGCAACTGAACAGAGCGTTCATTCAGAGTATGAAGCAGGTCTGATGTCACTTTTCTGCAGTGAAGAATTTACTATAACAGATCCTTTTGATACAAGAAAACCAAAAACTTGAATTTGTATTTCTTTCATCCTGGACTAGTGCATCAATCAAGAGATTGAAAAGTGTGTGAACCTATTTCTTATCAGAGGTATTGTCTCCAAACAGAAAGCTCCAGTTCCAGTCAAGAAAGGTACAAGAAATTAAATCTCTTAGATACTTTCCAGGAAGTATTTTGTTTATTTTGATGGGAAACAAAGTATTTTAAAGCTTAAGGAATCACTGCAAAATGAAAGTGTCATTCTCTAGACAATGGCATTAAAAAGATAAGACTAAAATTTATATATAATAATAAAAATAATATTTAAATAATAACTTAGAAGTTTTTGCAAACAACACAACCAGAAATAATGAGTTACAGGTTTGTACTGTTTCCCATAATGTAGCTCAAATGTGTATAGTAAATTTGTTAAATTTAAATCATTTGTGTACCAATTCAGAAAGAAGGGCAAGTATAGCCAAGTATATGCTTCATTCCATGGCAAGTATATGCTTCATTCCATGACAGCTCTTAGTACACAAAAATCAGTACCAAACTGAGACTTTCAAAGCCTATCATACTTTGATGTGTAAAGGATGGTTTCCCAATCCCATACTATGCTAGAGAGACTTCTTCACATTGCTGCTTCACTTGTTCAGCTGAACAAGAAGAAATAAAAAGCTGCACTTAAAAAAAGCTACCAAATAAGAATAGAAAGGAGAGAGAAGGTAAGAGAGAAAGAGTAAACACAGGGAAAAAGTAGCAACCAGGTAGGAGGGATGCACACAGGGCTGAAAGGGAAGAAGAAAGAGAGTTTAGAAGCAAGAGATTGTGAGCTGGGGAAATATGATGAGGAGCTATGATAGTAATTGCAGACTAAACCACCACCAGAAGCTGAGAAGATTTGGGATCTCATCAGTATGTATAAATATCTGAACAGAAGGTTCAAAAAGGAGGGAAAAGGGGCTTTTTCAATGGCGAGAATATTAAGCTTACAAATAAATATTAACCTCACAAATAAAACTTTATCAAGTTACAAAATGCTTTTATTACAGTTCCCAGTGCTGTTTTAAGTCAGCTCCTTTATGAGATTCTCCTTTTTGGAAATGCTTGAAATACTTCCTTTATAAAGAGAGGTGTGATGAGAACAGAGGGTATCAGGTAGTTCAGTGGCCACCCACAATCATGTTCTCAGAGTAACTCAGCAATTGCATGGACATGTTGATCTCAGAGAAGTTGCAAGGTCTACCTGGTTTTTATATACAGAGCAGTTTTCCCTGTGACGGATTAAAGGACATTGATATATGAAAAGGAGAAGGAAGGTAAGAAAACTCATGTTTCTGTATTCAAGAGAAGATATATAGTGCAACTGTATCTAAGAACCCTGATTTAAACATCATATTTTAAAGGCAAAAAGTAGCATATATGCGGTGCCTGAGAAAGCATAACTGATTTGAAACTGGGAAAAGAGGTAACCACATCTGACCTTTTTTTCCCTTCTTTGTTCTTTTTATAGCATTAAGAAAATATAGGTGATGAAATAATGCCTAGAGAGAAAACTGAGGTATAGTTGCTGCCATTGATTGATGGAGGATTACATTAAATTTTAGGATTATGTATGCTTGTGTATATATGTGCATGTGTTTATGTGTTCACACACATACACCTACAGGAGACAGACTAACAGTGAAAAAAGAAAAAATCTCATGTGTACAAAAAGATTGAGACAGATAACCCAAGAGGTCTTTTCCAGTCATATCAGCTGAGTGATTCTATGATTAGGAATAAAAATATCAATAACAAGTGCATACCGTATGAGTTGTTAATGCAGAATCCAGGCTCATAACTTGTTAGCATATTTGTAGTGCTTATTTGAACAGATTACAGTAAACTGCAATTTTAAAAATAGTTCACATAGATTCCAGCAAAAAATAGCGCAGAAGAAAAACAGGTTGTCAATATCAAGTAAGAGAAATCTGTCTAAACCAAAAATAAACATGCAAGGGAGGAAAAAAAGTATCTTCTCCCTGAAGATGTCTTTGGTTATCCAAGAAAAATCAAAAGTGTAACTGAAACTGAGAGAAAGGAGAATGATTTCACATTGCAGTGGTTTGAGCCTTAGCTTGGGACTTAAGAGTTCAGATGGGGGCAAGGCTGAGAATCCCTCCCCTGCTCTCCCCTGCTCTCTCCCAACAGAGAGGAAAAAAAGAAAGGGAAGGGGCAAATTCACCAAGAAATAATTTGGAGTCAGCTTGGAAGTACAGAGGTATAGAGTTTTCTTTAAACAAACAAGCAAATGTATAACAATAACAGGTAAGGTTTACAAGGACAAGGAACAAGGATGGATGGAAGGAAAAGAAAAACCCAAGAATAGAAAACCAGTCTCTCTGAAGAGGTGTAGAGGCAGCAGGGAGAGGGATCAGGCCCGACCATGTGGCAGAGGAGCAGGAAGGCAGCTGCAGTAGCTCTCATTCAGGAAGGCAGCTGTGGTAGCTCTCATTCAGGAATGCATGAGCCAAAAAGAGTGCTAATGGCTGCAAGGCTTACTTCAAAGATTAGTGACTCATGGCTACTGTTTTAAAGGGACTGAACCATGTAATTGTGTTTTTGCTTTAAATATAAAGACTACATTGGCAAAGCACAAATGCATTGTATTAAATCTTCCACTCATTCTCAGAACTAAAGATTTCACTCAACTTAAAATGAAAAATCATTTCCTTCTGCAAGAAAAAAAGAAAAAAGGCATTTAATTGGTTAAAATATGTAATTAATATATGATTCAAAATTCCTTGAATCAATCAGCCAAATGTTATAATGCTATTGAGGAGTGACCTGAAGGCATATGAAGATCAGACAGAATACTGAGCTACTGCAAATACCACATCCAAGTAATCTAAATAACAAATGAAAGCATGGAAAAGACTGAGGTTATTTTGCTGTCACTGCTAACTGAATAGAATAGAATAGAATAGAATAGAATAGAATAGAATAGAATAGAATAGAATAGAATAGAATAGAATAGAATAGAATAATAGAATAGAATAGAATAGAATAGAATTAACCAGGTTGGAAAAGACCTTTGAGATCATTGAGTCCAACCTATCATCCAATACAATCTAATCACCTAAACCATGGCACCAAGTGCCTCATCCAGTCTCTTCTTAAACACATCCAGTGATGGTGACTCTACCACCTCCCTGGGCAGCCCATTCCAATGGCCGATCATTCTTTCCATGAAGGACTTCTTCTTAACATCCAGCTTAAACCTCCCTGGCACAGCTTGGGACTGTGCCCTCTTGTTCTGTTGGTGGTTGCCTGGGAGAAGAGACCAACCCCCACCTGGCTACAACCTCCCTTCAGGTAGTCCCGATCCAGAATGGTGTCACAATTACATATTGTGATATTCAGGTATATACGTATTAATTTTTATATGAGTCACAAATACATGTTGAGATCACAGCTTGAGTCCTGTGTCCAGTTCTGGGCCCCTCAGTTTAGGAAGGATGTTGTCTTGCTGGAACGTGTCCAGAGAAGGGCAATGAAGTTGGTGAAGGGTTTGGAACACAAGCCCTATGAGCAGAGGCTGAGGGAGCTGGGGTTGCATAGCCTGGAGGAGACTCAGGTGTGATTTTATTGCTCTCTACAACTACCTGAAGGGAGGTTGTAGCCAGGAGGAGATTGGTCTCTTCTCCCAGGCAACCAGCACCAGAATAAGAGGACACAGTCTCAAGCTGCACCAGGGGAGGTTTAGGCTGGATGTTAGGAAGAAGTTCTATACAGAGAGAGTGATTGCCCATTGGAATGGGCTGCCCGTGGAGGTGGTGGAGTCACCTTCATTGGAGGTGTTCAGGAGGAGACTTGATGGGGTTCTTGGTGCCATGGTTTAGTTGTTTAGGTGAGTTGGATGATGGGTTGGACACAATGATCTTGAAGGTCTCTTCCAACCTGGTTTATTCTATTCTATTCTATTCTATTCTATTCTATTCTATTCTATTCTATTCTAATCACTAAACTTCATTTTCCCTTAGAAAGAAGAACATTGTCATTAGTGTGTGGAAGTGAGAAATCCAATTAATTAATGGAAACCATTTAATAGTATTATTAAATGTCAAAGAACTGCATATAGAACAAAGCAAATATTTATAATTGATATTTTTTTATTAACTGCTATGATTAACGAGTTTCATGTAGATCTGCTTTTTAATCTTTTGGAAATAGATTAAAGTTCTGACTGGTGATCTTGGAGGTCTCTTCCAGTCTGATTGATTCTCTGATTCTCTGATAAATAAAATGCTGTAACAATAAGTAAGCATGTGACAGACAGGGCAATTTGGCCATATTGAACACAGTCTCATTTTGTCTGTTTTTAAGCACAATCACTGAGAAGGACTTTGAAATTTAAACTTCTGTTTTCTCAAACTAAGTTTTGCTTATGCTGTTAGTTGCTAACCAAATTACAATTTCAAACAAGATTGTGACTTGCATTTAGTATATAGTATGTGGAAAGTGTTAAGGGATATTAATGGCAAATTCTGAAAGAAGATCTCTGATTTTTGGGGGAAAAGAGAAGATCAAAGTGTGGAAGTAGGAAACCTCAGTCAAGGTTCAGTATCTGTGTTCTCAGGCTGCAGCACAGAACTTCCAGCTTCAGATTTATGAGACTATATTGGCTATGAAGGGAACTCCTTAGATTGAGAGTTGTTTCAAGGGTTAAGGAAATTTGGGAATATTTCTAAATGCATAAATCTGGATATTTGTCAGCAAACAAATCAATATATACATCTCCAAGGATTTCAATAAAATCCTTCCTATAAAACGAAGAGATATTTTGCAAAATGCAAAGTACAGCAGAGAGTTCAAAAGCATTCTGTCAAATTGAAACTCATTGTTAAAATCTATTCACTGGTTTCCTGAACTGATTCCTGTAACTGATTTCCAAAAGATGCTTGGTTGGCATATAAGAAAATGGAGATTATTTGAATATTTTGAAAAATAAACACATAACAATATCGTATCACTAATAGACATGGGGGCTGGACTAGCTGACCTTCAGAGGTCCCTTCTGGCCCAGAACATTCTATGATTCCAATTCCTAATCTTGTCAGCTGTCTAGGGGATGTTTTAGCATCAACATTTAATTATATTTTCATCTATTACTTTTGCTTTTGCCATTGTAACCTCTGGCCTAATAACTTTGAGCTCTAAGGAAGCAAATAAAAGGGCAAAGAATCTGCTTTTCATGGTTGTTTTGGAAAATATAACTACTTGTTTCAGAATGGCAGAATTACAGAATCACCAAGATTGGAAAAGACCTCAAAGATCATCAAGTCCAACATGTCACCACTGACCTCATGACTAAACCACGGCACCAAGTGCCACGTCCAATCCCCTCTTGAACATCTCCAGGGATGGTGACTCCACCACCTCCCCTGGAAGCCCATTCCAATGGCGAATGACTCTGTCAGTGAAGAACTTCCTCCTGATCTCGAGCCTAAACTTCCCCTGGCACAGATTGAGACTGTGTTCTCTTGTTCTGGTGCTGGTTGCTTGGGAGAAGAGACCAACACCCTCATTACAGGGCCAGGTCTTAGGAATATGAGGAATTCAGCTTTCAAAAAAAAAAAAAAAACCAACAAAAAAAGGAAAAAAACGTGTCTTCAATTTATGTCTAAAGAAAAAGCTTTAAAAATGTTTACAGAGTAGCATACAGGTTCCAATTTCAAGAAGCAAACACAAAACCAGATAAACTTAATTACAGCTTCATTATAATGTAGTTATCCAATACATACCTCCTTGCTGCAATTAATCATATCTTCATTATAATGATTATAATAATTTCATAGTAATTACAATTATTATAATTCTAATAAGAGCAATTATAATAATTACTTTAATAATAAATGGTTATATTTGGGAAAGTGGGGAGTGCTAACAAGTGATTATGGAACACTTAAACTGAAAGAGATTAGGTTTAGATTAACTATTAGAAATGAATTCTTTGCTGTGAGGGTGATGAGAGACTGGAACAGATTACCCAAGAAGTTATGGATGTCCCCTCCATGAAAATTTTCAAGATCAGGGTGGAAGGGGCTTTGAGCAACCTGACCTAGTGGAAGATGCTTCTGCTCATGGCACTTTGGGACATAGTTTAATGGCTGTTGTGCTGTTAGGTCAACAAGGGGACTCCATGATCTTGTAGGTCTCTTCCAACTGAAGCAACTCTGGGACTAGAAGAAACATCTGTGAAACAAACCACCCACCAGCATTAGAAACTTAGCTAAGGTTGCTAAGGTTTGAGAGGCTGTCATTGAAGACAGCTGTTTTCCATTTAGAGGCAGTCTAGAGGAAAGTAACAGAGATGGTCAAGGGAAATCACTGCAAAACTGTCAGAATTAGTCTGAAAAGAAAAATACTGAGATGAGGTATGATGATTCTTCTAATATGTAAAGGGGAGTTGTGCACAGTAGGGAATAAAATCTTTTCTGTTGTTTTTTGGGTTTTTTTTTCCATTGGGGACAGTGTAAGAAGTAATGGACTTGTAGTCCATCAAAGATGACTCTGGGACATGTTTGAAAAAAAATGACAACTTTGAAGACAAGTCTGCAGTAGAGTAGATTGTCTGGGGAAGAATGCACTCTCCATCACTGGAGATTTTTCAGAAGAGATTTGATGAAGATATGTCTTGGGGGGTATGGTGTGTTATCAGACCAGATGTTAGTTATCAGACCAACAGGATTATTTAGAGCGTCTCATTATTTTCCCTGTACATCCAATGGTAATTTATTTACATTCTATCACTTTCCACTCAATATCTGTGGAAAATTTCCTAGGCATCAGCCTAAAACTACCACAGGTGGGTTAGTTATAAGTGATTTTGCCTTTCAAGAGTTGATCTATGATACTATGGAAATAACACTAACCTCCTTTGTAACACACTTTCACATCTGCTATTTAAAAGCCGAGTGTTGCAATCAGATCCAGGGATGAGATAAATTAAGAAGCAGTGAGAAATTCACTAGAAATGCTTCTTTTTGATTTGAACATATTGTAATCCATTACATTTATAAGAAGGATTTTAACAGACAAATAGGCAGACATGCATGGAGAGTATGATTTGTATAACTCATTTCTCTAAATGCTAAGGCAAAAAGACTAAAATGAACTTCCTGCAGAGTTTGAGTATCTCCACTGCCAGCCTATAAATGAGATAATGATTCCAGGAATGATATTTTCCCTGCTCTTTTCTAAACTTTCTTTATACTCACCAGCAGGTGCTTTTTTGCAGCTTCTTCCTTAGCTCATTAGTAATATCATTGCAGATAATGTGAGGTGAGGGGAATCCAGCTTTCAATCTTACTATGCTGCAGCATCTTTTTTTATTACTATTTCTATGCTGAAAAACTATATCAAGCACCATGTTTTTAAGTATTCTGAGAACTTTGTAAGTGGCAGTGCTAACTGCTAATGAAACTGTTAACACATACAAAACCAAAACTACATAGAAATCACAGTTTTAAATTTCTCTATAATCATTGGCTGATGATTGGTTACGCATGAATCAATGGGTTGTCCAGGGAGGTGGTTGGGGCCCCATACCTGGAGGTGTTTAAGACCAGGCTGGATGAGGCTTTGGCCAGCCTGATCTAGTGCAGGGTGTCCCTGCCCATGGCAGGGGGTTGGAACTAGGTGATCCTTGTGGTCCCTTCCAACCCTGACTAATACTATGATAATGAGTGTGACCGGTTTAGGCTGTGCCTTTAAGAGAAGGACACTTTCTGAACACTCTGGCTGAATGTTTTGGTATATAAATGAAAACAAGATATGCTAATCCAATTTCATTGGTGGAACCCGGCTGTAGGTTCTAGCTTGGTCTTTCAGTTGGGGGGAGGGCAGTCAGTCTTCTTCTTCTTCCCCCTGTACTGTGAGCTGGCCCGTCTCCCTCTCTGAAGCAGCAGCTTGCTACGCAGGAACGATTCTTGCTAACCAGATAAGAGAGAACTAACTTTTGCATTCGCTTTGAGCTTTAACAAAGTTTTCCCCTTCTAATTACCTTCCTTTCTCTTTCTCTCTAACCCTTTTGGGAAAAAGGGGAGGTAGGGAGGGAGAAGGGAGGGACAGGCCGAACCCCCCTGGCCGCAGGGGGGTTGGGGAAAGGTTTCCTGTATATTTCTGTATATATTGTAAATATTGTATGTTTTTGTACATATTCATTGCATTCCATATCTGCTTGTAAAATACAGCTTTCATCTGCTTCTCCGGCTGAGTTAGCTGTGGATTCTTTTTGTGTGTGTGTGGGGGGAACCTTCCTACTCCACCACAATGAGCCTTCTGAATTCAAAATTGAGTTTAAAATGAGAATTGTGCATCATAACATTTATTCTTTTCCATTTCCTTGGTGTTGGCTGGGTTTTTTGGTGGGTTGGTTGGGTTTTTTTAACAAAGAAAGGATTGCTGCAGGGTTTTATTATTTTTACTTACAAGATACTAACTCAGGGGCCAAGTTATGGCAACTTTACTTCTCTGTGTCTTTCACTTTTGGAAAACTATTTGAACAATGAAGAATAATTTGGTGAATTTAGATGAGATTTTGACCAATGCTTGTGAATTATTTATGTTTACCTTTGTAACATTTTTGCCATGACAATGAAATCTCTGTGATATGCAACTTTTCAAAGGGATGCTAATATTAGATTAGCTCTTAGTTCCAAAATAAAGGTTGTCTGTTTGTTGCAAATTATGAAGCTTGAAGTTTGAAAAGTGAAGTTGAAGCAAGATTCACAGTTTAGCTTGTACTAAATAAATCACCCTAGGGCACTCTGAAGGTAGAAAATATCATTCATATGTCAACTGTTATTGTTGGGGCAAGGAGAAAAGAAAATATATATATACTCAAGAGCATAGGGCACTATTTAATCTTAGTTGTGAATTTTCTTAGTTTGATGGGCTGAATTTCTCAACAGAACATATAAAAATAGCAGAAACTGAGACAGATTTAAACTTCTTTCCATGTTCTCCTGCTAGCCTATCCTCCAGTCTGTTTTACTGACTTGCTCTAATATGAATGAAAAATCTATTCTGCAGAATTTAGCGGTGTCTGTTGGATTAACAACATGAACAACAAAATGTTGACATTCTAGCCACTAGTATTTCTGAGCATCTCAGACAGGAAGCCAGAACAGAGGAATGTGTCAGGCACTAAAAGAGTTGGAAAAAGGTGTTCAGCCAGTTCAGCAGTTTAAAGGTACCTGAGAGGTTCTCCTTTGTGGTGAAGCATCTAGCTACATAAAATTACAGTATCACAGTATCACTAAGGTTGGAAGAGACCTCGAAGATTATCGAGTCCAACCTGACACCATATACCCAATGACTAGACCATGGCACCAAGTGCCACGTCCAATCCCCCCTTGAACACCTCCAGGGACAATGACTCCACCACCTCCCTGGGCAGCCCATTCCAATGGCGAATGACTCTCTCAGTGAAGAACTTTCTCCTCACCTCAAGCCTAAATTTCCCCTGTTGCAGCTTGAGACTCTGTCCCCTTGTTCTGGTGCTGGTTGCCAGAGCACCAGAAAAAGGGGACACAGTCTCAAGCTGCTGTCTTCTGGCAGTGGATATGCCCACTGGACATTTCTCAAAAACTACAGTAAGAATATTTAACTGTAATTGGAATAATTCTAATAAAAATAATTTTCACATTTGAAACCACTTGAGATCATATTTTTTTTAACCAATATTTCTGTCTCCCAGTCATGGCTTTATTAGCCATTCTGAAGAAGCACAACATGAATCTATTATATTTCATTAGCATCCCCTGCCTGTGCTGAAGTTAGAATCATAGAATCATTAAACATTTTATTCTGTATACTTACCTTAACCCTCTTAGTAACAAGCTATAGGTAGGAAACTAGTCAGAGAAACATGCTTAGCTTCCCTGCACTTGTGGTAATATTGCTCTCAACTTTAGGGTTAGACTGCCAGTTTGAAAAGGAGGACAGAGGCCAAATTAATTTAATCCATTGTGCTGCATAATTGGTGTTTGCATGAGCAGCTTGTTCAAAAAATGTCAATTTTTGCTGTCCAAGCATAATAGAAGTGTGATCACAAGCACAGTGGATTTCTGTGCACATAGACTTACTCACAACACCCACAGCCTTTATTATTAAGTATCAAATTTAGAGAGCATGGTCATGAATATTTGGAAACAGCTTTACCTCCCTAAGGACATTTTGTTGTCAAGATACAAATGTCCACTGGCCATAGGTACTATGTAACTTGAGGCACTATGTACCTTGATATCAGCTAAACATTTGCAGTAAGAATTCTTCTGAGTTTCCAGAGTAACATTTTTTAGATTTGGAAAAACAACATAGGTTCTAAATAATTCAGAATCAGATTATAAATATTTTCTTTAGAAGAACAAGTAAACACATACAGTAATACCAGGTGAAAAAAGAATCCTTACTATCTGACAGAAAAGCTGTGGAGGCTCCAACCCTTGAAGTGCTCAAAGCCAAGCTGGATGGGGCAATACGGTCTAGTAGGAGGTACCACTGCCTATAGCAATGTGTGAAACTAGATGATCTTTAAGGTCTCTTCCAACCCAAATGATCTATGATGCCATAATGTGCAAATGTTTCATCTGTCTTAAATGCATTAAAAATTATGTGTGTTCCTCTGCTTCTTTGTTTTTCATCCTTATGCCTCTGTTTCCCCCACTGCTTTTTTCATTTGAGGATATAATTTAGAATTTGGACAAAGATGCTTACTTTGTGGGAACTTCACTAAATATTACACCTGAGAAGGTAAAAAATTATGATTCAGGTTTAGAAAAGATGAATTTCATCTCACTGACATTTGTAGAGCAATTTAATGTTTTGGAAATGATTGTACTTTCCTTATTACATTATGTCTATATTACTAAAAATGCCCATGTTCTGTTATTCAAGCTCTTTAACGTGGTTTAGCTGATTAGATAGTGTTGGATGATAGGTTGGACATGATGATCTTGAAGTTCTCTTCCAACCTGGTCTAGTCTAGTCTAGTCTAGTCTAGTCTAGTCTAGATAAGAGAAAAGGAAGAAAGGAAGAAAGGAAGAAAGGAAGAAAGGAAGAAAGGAAGAAAGGAAGAAAGGAAGAAAGGAAGAAAGGAAGAAAGGAAGAAAGAAAGAAAGAAAGAAAGAAAGAAAGAAAGAAAGAAAGAAAGAAAGAAAGAAAGAAAGAAAGAAAGAAAGAAAGAAAGAAAGAAAGAAAGAAAGAAAGAAAGAAAGAAAGAAAGAAAGAAAGAAAGAAAGAAAGAAAGAAAGGAAGGAAGGAAGGAAGGAAGGAAGGAAAGGAAGGAAGGAAGGAAGGAAGGAAGGAAGGAAGGAAGGAAGGAAGGAAGGAAGGAAGGAAGGAAGGAAGGAAGGAAGGAAGGAAGGAAGGAAGGAAGGAAGGAAGGAAGGAAGGAAGGAAGGAAGGAAGGAAGAAAGGAAGGAAGAAAGGAAGGAAGAAAGGAAGGAAGAAAGGAAGGAAGGAAGGAAGGAAGGAAGGAAGGAAGGAAGGAAGGAAGGAAGGAAGGAAGGAAGGAAGGAAGGAAGGAAGGAAGGAAGGAAGAAAGGAAGGAAGAAAGGAAGAAAGAAAGGAAGAAAGAAAGGAAGAAAGAAAGAAAGAAAGAAAGAAAGAAAGAAAGAAAGAAAGAAAGAAAGAAAGAAAGAAAGAAAGAAAGAAAGAAAGAAAGAAAGAAAGAAAGAAAGAAAGAAAGAAAGAAAGAAAGAAAGAAAGAAAGGAAGGAAGGAAGGAAGAAAGAAAGAAAGGAAGGAAGAGAAAGAGAGAGAGAGAGAGGAAGGAAGGAAGGAAGGAAGGAAGGAAGGAAGGAAGGAAGGAAGGAAGGAAGGAAGGAAGGAAGGAAGGAAGGAAGGAAGGAAGGAAGGAAGGAAGGAAGGAAGGAAGGAAGGAAGGAAGGAAGGAAGGAAGGAAGGAAGGAAGGAAGGAAGGAAGGAAGGAAGGAAGGAAGGAAGGAAGGAAGGAAGGAAGGAAGGAAGGAAGGCCTACCTATTTACATCATTCACACAAGGGAAGAATGGGACTTAGCTGCTCACTTTATTGAGAAATGTAGGTGGATGCTTCTATCTCCTGACAACAGTGTGGATTAAATTTGTTTTGAGCAATAAACTCTGTCTGAGGAAGGCAGACATTAATGAATACTATGTGCCAATTATTGTTATTTGTCCATGCAGCTGCATGTCAGAAATTTCAGGTTGGTATTTAGCATAAAAAATTACCTTATATGTTATGACATATAAGCTTTACTTGGACTGTGTATAGAGCACATCTATGTGCCTATCACACAGCTTTAGTAGAAATCAGGATAATTAAACTAAGTGCATAAAATGTAGTATAAATAGCCAGAACAGTATCTTCAATTGTTAGGTCAGCCTTCTTTAAGAGAAGCCAGCTCTGACTTCCACGTGTCTATAGAACAGAAGTGCTTTGTCCACTGTGCCAAAATAAGTGAGATTCCTTAACTAGGTTTGCCAGCTACCTTGGAGAAAAGTGAAATGACAATATGTTCATGGTTCCTATCAGGAACTGGTAAATTTTCTCAACAGCAGTGTTTCTTTAAATTGAAGATCACAGTTCCTGAGAATTTGTCCACCACCAAGGTATGTTTTAGGAAAAGAATTGTAATGTGTTGTGCTTATCAGACTCTCCTTCAGTCTCCCCAGTCTGTGCCTCCGCTTTGACTAGGGCCATGTGTGCAGCAAAAGAGAAGATTGCTTGTCACATAACATTGTTTAGGTTTCATTTAGATTCACTGAGTGAGAGTCAGAAACCGCAACATGTTTTTGTAAAGCAGTATTGTCTTGGGGAGTTATCACGATGTGAGTGCTACAGTTTAGCCTTTAGACCAGTTACATCTGGTATGTAGACACAGAATACAGTTATGGCACTGCAGAGATGAGGTCTGTTTGTACAAATCCTTTAAGCCAAGAATATATCACCATTATTCAGAGTCTCAGAGATTAGCTTTTCATTGGCTCTATGAAAGGAATTTCTGATTGCAGACAGGCTGAGCCAGCTGAAATTTGTGGTGCACTGAAGCAACATAGAGGGAATGAGCCAGAAATAGAGAAGAAATTCCTTTCCACTTTAACTTGTATATGTGCTAGCTGCTTACTTATCTTTCAAGATAATTTGTATGCACTGAAATAACATGAATGTGTCTCTAATAATGTATAATGTATCTCTAATCTTTATAAACCTTATTTAATCCTTGTTTGAGATTAATGTTTTTAATTTAATTAGAAACAGATTTCCTTTCCTCACCCTCCTCAATGGCAAGTTTTTTGAAGCACTGTCAATCTTTCACCAGCCTTCAGGAAAGCACTTAGCACAATGAGGATTTTTTTTCGTCTGACAGCTCTATACATCAATTGTAACAGCATTTCTGAAACTTGCTCAGAGTTTCACAAGTAATTAAACAGGGGAAAAAAAAGCCAGGACTATTTCAATGAAGTCCTGTGTATTAACTGCCTGGTTTTGTCAAAAAGTTAGCATAGTATTTCACAATAACTATAGATGCATTTCCGGTCACTCACTGCATGTATTTTATTGTATGTATTTTATATCATTGCAAGCATAAACGATGCCTCATGGGGAACCTATAGTCAAAGGATTAGCCTAGTTTTTACTGTAAATCACTCTTCCAAGAGGGTTGTACCACAGCTCTATTTTTCTCAATTTCTACCTTGCAGGAGAGAGGAAATACTAATTTCCTTCTAAACTTTGCTGTTCTGATAGATAACTTTCCTACAACTGTAAAACAATGTAAGAAGTAGAGAACAGTCAGGATTTGTTAGTAACACTGCTAATATTCTATTGTAAATAGTGCAAAGATTGTGTATGATGCTTTTCAGGTCACTAGGAAACAGTGCCTCAATAACTGATCACTTGTAGGGCAGGGATAATAACAAAAAGAGGTAAGATCAACCCTTCTGTGAGTAGTCATGTGTAACTAATAGCATCACTTCATGTCAATGTACCTGCAGGTGGCTTCATCAGCAGGAATTACTTTCCAATTCCATTGAAAATGCATGAGCTAAAAGAGAGTCCATCCATTCATTCAAAGGTACTGTGGCTCTGCAAAGCTGCCACAGGCAGCAAGTAAAGTTACTCATATAAGTATGGTATTCCTCTTAGAGTTTAACTTCATCTGCAAGAGGAAAATAAACCAGTGGTGGGTTAATTTCCCTGTTACAGATAATATTTTTCATGTGTGATAGTAATGAGGTGGCAATGTGGCCTCTAGAAGACAACTGCTCACTGCTTTTTCCATCAGAGCATGTAAAGGTAAAGTGAGGAATGAAAGCTTTGTTTTCTTACATCCTCTTGTTGCAATAAGCACATATGACTAAATGGATCTGTGGAAAACCTCTTTGATTTAGAATTAATTAACTGGAATTTTTACCACAAATATGTAAGCCAGGAATACTCCCATTTGTTCTATGATTTCTTTCCTATTTAAATTGCCAATGTATCAAGTAGATAGATTCTTAGTCTGAGTCCTAAGTGTTAAAGCATTATTTACAAAGGGGGGGTACATACTCTGTGTTCAGAGCTGTACAAACAAAACAATGAAGATGACTGCCTAAAAAGCCTGAGAGATGAAAATTAGTTAAGAAAGGCTGGATAGACACAAACAAACAAATTGAAAAAGGATATGGTAAAGCAGTGTCTGTCAGCATGCTGTATAAGGGGCTAAGAACCATGTAGAAGACTTCCTACTAAACCAAACATTGTCAAGCTTTATTTAAACTTAAATGTATTGTTACTGGTGAAAAGTCACTTGCCCTACATTCCTCCTTTGTGGATTCCCAGCATGCTAGCAGAGGAGCTGAGACTTGAGTCTAAGTCCTCCAAGCTCATTGTTTCTTACAGGGATGCCACTTCAAGACAGTAACATTCAGAGCTGGGCCCTCAGCCATGAATGAACTCACTTCAGGAGTCTCCCAAAGTCACAGACCACAGAAATACAAAAGATTAAATTTGCTGAGCAGCAGCATACTGCAGCCAGGAAACACTGTATTGCCAGGTTTTCTCTTGGAAGTTTCCCACTCCTGGTTTAGACTGAAGTTAAAGCTGGTGAGGGGTTTGGAGCACAAGCCCTGTGAGGAGAGGCTGAGGGAACTGGGGTTGCTTGGCCTGGAGAAGAGGAGGCTCAGAAGAGACCTTATTGCTATCTACAACTACCTGAAGGGAGGTTGTAGCCAGGTGGGGACTGGTCTCTTCTACCAGGCAACCTGTGACAGAACAAGAGGACACAGTCTCAAGCTGTGCCAGGGGAAGTTTGGGCTGAATGTTAGGAAGAAGTTCTTCACAGAAACAGTGATTGGACTTGATGATCTTGAAGGTCTTTTCCAACCTGGCTAATTCAATTCAATTCAATTCAATTCAATTCAATTCAATTCAATTCAATTCAATTCAATTCAATTCAATTCAATTCTACTCAATGAAACATGCAAGTAAGACACCTTGTTTTATAGAATTATTTCTGTCCACCTAATAGTTGTCAACACTTCTGGCAGACATTGTATCAAAGGTAGGCATTTACTTTATAGCTTTGAAGTAGTATTTAAAGAATAAAATTAAGAAGTAAGAAAGAAAACATGAAAAATATATTTGAAAAACTAGTAAGTAGTAATAGAAATAGACCTTATGGAATCAGAGTTTAAGAATCAATCTCTGTACATTGGATGAGAAGTTAAAAGTAGATCACAGGTCACAGCAGATGATGGAATAATCAATCAAGTCTTAAAAACCTGGAGTTTTAATGGAAGATTTCTTTCAAAGTGGCTGGATGTTAATCCCTCATTTAAGTCTTAATAAGTACATCATATGTAAGGTAGGTCCTGTGTAATGATTTCTGAAAAGCCACAATATGATTTATGTCTCAGAAAAGGTAAAAGGTGGAAGAATTCATAACCTGTCTGTTACATATCCTTGAACCTGTATTCCACAGATGCAGCCACACATATGTATGCACACATACACATGCATGCACACATACACATGCATGCACACATACACACATATGTTATTTTGCCATATAAGGCTGAAACATATTTACAGTAAAATTAAAAGGAAATCATCCATCTCTGTCATGTAAAAAGATAATCAGGGGATGGGACCAGATATACTAATTCTAAACCATTCTTTTAACTTTTGTGTCATATACTCAAGACTTACATGTCAATGTAGAGATAATTTGCTAGCCTAGGTGAATTCACTTTGTATCTTGCAAGGTTTATTTATATCCATAATACAAGATAAACCTTGTCTAATTTTTTTTTATGTGTACTAACAATTTGAAACTTATGTGTTGCACACAGTAATTGCTTCAGGGCAAAACTGACATGGCATTTCAGATTTAGTTTAGAATGTTTATTTGCCATTTCTTAATCCAAGTCTGAGTGTAATCTGTGAAATACAAGGAACAAAATTCCTCTGAAAGAGAAAATACTTTTAAAATTATCCCTTCCTAAAGCTGTGGCTTAAGATAATCAGTGGAAATAGAAATATTACTGCCTTTTTAGGCTTATGTTTATGAACGTATGCCAATGATTTTCTTAACTCACTTGTATTTAGAATAGAATAGAATAGAATAGAATAGAATAGAATAGAATAGAATAGAATAGAATAGAATAGAATAGAATAGAATAGAATAGAATAGAATACTATCTAACACTAACTATCTAATCAACTAAACCATGGAACCAAGCATCCCATCCAATCTCTTCCTAAACACTTCCAGTGATGGTGACTCCACCACCTCCCTGGGCAGCACATTCCAATGGCCAATCACTCTTTCTATGAAGAACTTCTTCTTAATATCCAGTCTCAACCTCCCTGGTGCAGCTTGAGACTGTGTCCTCTTGTTCTGGTGCTGGCTGCCCAGGAGAAGAGACCAGCCCCCACCTGGCTACAACCTCCCTTTAAGTAGCTGTAGACAGCAATAAGGTCTCCTCTGAGCCTTCTCTTCTCCAGGCTAAGCCACCCCATCTCTCTCAGGATCTCCTCATAGGGCTTGTGCTCCAAACCCCTCACCAGCTTTGTTGTTTGTTATCTCTTTCACTACTGTAGTTCACATTATTCCCCTACCTCTGATTTACTTTTCATCTTAGTATAACCTAACTCCTTTCAGTTTTGTTGAGTTACTGAATATGTAATTAATTTTCTTATGCTCTTTCTTCTATCTGTCCACATTGACCTAAAAAGACTTTTTGTTCAGATCATGGTAAATAATATAGCTGGGTTATTAAGACAAGTCTTGGACTCTACAGTACTTTGAACAATTATTACTAATAAATTGATCAAGAGAGCATAAGAACTCAAGATCAGACAAGGTGGTATATGCTGTATAAAGTCTTAATGCATTGTGCCAGTTGTAGCTTAAATACATATAGCTGTGGACAACAAAAAATAATTATTTGTGTGTAAGTAAGTGGGAGGCAGAAAAGAACAAAAAGAGAGCATGATTACCACTTTGAAATAGAGGCAGAAAAAGGAAACTCTTGATAATGGGAGTTGTAAATCTTGAGCAATGTGGTTATAAAAACAAAACAAAAAAACCCAAAACAACAAACCCAAACAGCAATGACCATGAAATTTGAGGAAAATGAACTTAATTCTCTCCTCCCTTCCTTCAAAGGCAATTCTAGTCCTAAAAGATGAAAAGAATATTGATATGAAACACCATGTAAAAAGAAAATCTTTAAAATGTATGGCCCAGATCATGCCATGTTCTCAGGTATACATGAACTTACACTCTAGGTGAAACAAATGTATCAGTGAGGGCCAGAATCTTGCTGCTGATGTTGAACAATAGAAAGTAGAGGACAAACTGTGAAGTGTAAGATAAGGAGCTTCCAGGAGCAGCAGTGGTGTTGGATCATGTAAATGAAACATGATGACACTTGTCTGGACAACCACTGATGCTGAATTAATTGTGAATTAGAAGCTTAGAATACACTCTTGCATTGTCCAAACAACATCTCAGCATGCTTACCCTCCAAAGTGTTGCTTGATTCTATCTGCTGTGTCACCTTCAGTAGCAGTGGTTGGCAGCTGTGGTATTTTAGTAACATGAGAACAGTGTCCGTTCTCTATTCTGGTATCGTATTCCCTAAGGAAACCTGGAGTTAGGCAGCAGTGTAAGAATGGTCTCTTCATTCATGTATAGCCAGGTTGGTGAATTTTTATTAGCAAGAACTTTCACAGGAAACAAATGTGATATTCCTGTAAGTGCATTCATAAATGAAAACTGTTCCTGAAGCCATTTTAAAACTAGTGCTCTGACAGGTAATACAGGAGGGAAGGAATTAGGCTATTGGAGAGGGGGAAAACCAAAAATTCATAAAGACTGTGAAGAAAATCATACCACTAATATCTCTGCTCTACCAATTATTTATAGGTTTGGATCACTACAGGTGGAAAAGGGATTTACACCTCTAATATCCTGAATCAGCAATCCAAACACTGACTTTTGGAAAAAAGGCAAAAAGGCAGAATCATACTTTTGCCTCTGTTTTTGCTGGGCAAACCTGGTGGAAGAATTCACGTCCCAGAGCAATATGTATCCTCCACAAAACACCACCGTGTTCCCAATAGGTTGATTTTTACCTTCTTTAAGTATCTTTTATAGGCCAAACACATAAATCGCTTATTCGTTGGAAGCCTGAGATTTGTACTGCTGGATAGTGTTTCAACCAGATATCGGACTCCTAGAACTGGAGTTTGTGTGGTTTAGTTCTTCCTTTTTCCCCTCAGTTGTTTGCTGTTGTCATGACTTCACTCCAGCCAGCAACTAAGTCTGACCCAGCTACTTCCTCACTGCCCACAGTGGGATGGGGGACAGAACTGGAAGGGCAAACATGGGAAAACTCATGGCTTGAAAGAAAGACAGTTCAATATGTAAAGCAAAATCCACACATGCAAGCAACGCAAAACAAGGAATTAATTTCCCATTTCTCATTGGCAGGAGGGTGTTCAGCCATCTCCAAGAAAGCAGGGCTTCACATAATGGCTACTTGGAATGTTATCACTCCAAATGTCCCTCCCTTCCTTTTTCTTCTCCAGCTTTTATTGCTTTGCATGACACCATATGGTATGAGATATCCTTTTGGTCAGCAGGGGTCAGCTCACCCACCTTTGTCACCTCCCAGGTTCTTGTTCACCACCAGCCTACTCACTGGTGGGGCAGAATGAGAAGCAGAAAAAGCCTGGACTCTGTGTAAGAATTGCTCAACAATAACAAAAACATGTTATTATTATCAAAGCTGTTTTCAGAACAAATACAAAACATAGTCGCATTCTGTAAAACTATTGAATAAAATTAACTCTATCCCAGTCCAAACCAGTACACTCTCCACCCCTTATTCCATACCATTTACATCATGCTCAGGTCCCACACTATCCAATGCATCTTCATTAACATCCCACTCTCCCTTCCCATGGACCATCCATAAAAAATGTCCAGAAACGTACACAAAATGTCCACACGTACACAAAAGTGTCTCTTCCATCTCTTCGGGTGATCACAGCCATTCTCACTCAAAACCATCACTGCTCAAACTATTAAAAATGGAAAGCTACTTGGTCATGTAAATTGGTCAGTATACTAGGTGCCTCCTAGGCCTACATGAAATTTAAACATATCTTTCTGGAAGATAGCTCTTTTTTAGTCTCTGCTTCTGCATTCAATGCAGATTTGACTAGTTTACTGATAGGCATACTAAATTACCTACTAACTGAAACAGTAAAACCCAAAGCAAAAGTGACTTATTTTGACCAATGAATGCCATCTTCATATGACAAAGAGGAAAAGAATAGAATAGGATCTTTTTTAAGAAGATAATTATTTGAACAGTGACAAAGAGCAAATATATTCCTAAAACCACTGTTCACAGAGAAGTTAAGCAAGAAAAAAGCTATATTTCCTGAATATATTATTCAATTAAAATTTATTCACTCAAATCCCCTACATTAAGGCTCCTAATTTTTCCAGCACATTTGACAAATAGCTTCAGATCATTTAAGTTATGCCTGGGTGTTACTGTAAAGCCTCCAGCAACACACAGTTGAAGTGGGAAGAAGTGTAAATACTCACAGCAGCTGCCATATCAAAAAGCAATCATGATTCTCATCGAAACAAGCTGAGCTCCTTAAAAGAATGTTAATCAGCACTCTTCAGACAGATCATCTCACTGGAGACAATGAACAGAGTCCTCTGCTATTTGCAGTCTCTGAACAGATCATTTTCAAATAAATTATTTTTAGATTAAATAAAAATAAGACATAGAATCATAGAATCAATAAGGTTGGAAAAGACCTCAAAGATCATCAGGTCCAACCAGTCACCCAACACCTCATGACTACTAAACCATGGCACCAAGTGCCACGTCTAGTCCCCTCTTGAACACATCCAGGGACAGTGACTCCACCACCTCCCTGGGCAGCCCATTCTAGCGGGTAACAGCTCTTTCTGTGAAGAACTTTCTCCTCACCTCAAGCCTAAACTTCCTCCGTTGCAGCTTGAAACTGTCCTCTTGTTTTGGTGCTGGTTGCCTGGGAGAAGAGACCAACCCCCACCTGGCTACAACCACCCTTCAGGTAGTTGTAGACAGCAAGAAGGTCTCCCCTGAGCCTCCTCTTCTCCAGGCTAAACAATCCCAGCTCCCTCAGCATCTCCTCATAGGGCTTGTGCTCAAGACCTCTCCCCAGCCTCGTTGCCCTTCCCTGGACACGTTCAAGAGTCTCAATGTCCTTCTTAAATTGAGGGTCCCAGAACTGGACACAGTACTCAATGTGTGGCCCAACTAGCACTGACTACAGGGGCACAATGACTTCCCTGATTCCCTGATGCAGGCCAGGATGCCATTTGCCTTCTGATAAGTTTTGTAAGTTTATCATGTTTGCAGAGGTACTGACTGTGGGTTGTTGGACTGAAACACCCTAACCAGCCTTATTAAACACTATCTGAAGTTTTCCTAGAAGTTAGAAATATGTCTTCCATAGCAGACATAACCTTTTCCATGCAAGCTTCCTAATGTGCTCTATATAACCATCTCTGATGAGGGATAGCCCGCTGTGTTCTTGGTCTAGCTGTTGAACATAAAATTGCTGGCTATTTACATAACCTCAGGAACATGAAGAAAAATCTCAGCTTTGTGTTGTGTGGCATAGACCTGCCTTTGCTCATCCAAAGGAGAAAATATTTCCGTGGACTGTAAGGCTGCTGAGTCTGAGCTGTGCAAACTGTACAAACACAGATGGAATTCATTTAGCATTAAGTAGAGACACAGCAGTCTAAGGAAAGGCTTTTGTTCTTCAGATAATCACAGCTTAAATTATTCCCTATTGAACCAGAAACTCTGTCAGGTGGGAGCAGCAAGAGTGAGTGCATTTTTGTAAACTTTGGAAGAAAAATGTTTCCTATTAGATTAGAGTTGAGTATATTTGATAGCAAATTCTGCAATCCCTTGTCTTCCTTGGAAACAGATCCACAAAAGTTTGTAAACTTTCTTCACATTTTTAATTTCTTATTTAAATCAGTTGGAATTTATATCCTTTTATAGCAGTTAAGTATGTATATAAATTTATGGAATTGGTCATAAATCTAAATGCACAGTCTGACCTGGAGTTCTTCTTGCTTTGTCCTTTAAAACACCTAGTAAGGAACAACTGGATTTGTGACAAGGCAGCCCAGGCATGACCGTACAACAAACCAGTACTTGTAACATCTATTCTGTATATATTTCTTCTATAAGATAAAGGCAGTTTATTAAAGCATAAGCAAAGGTTGCATGCAGAGGAAAAAGAAAACAAAAGATTTATTCTCTACTTCCCATCAGCAGGCGATGTCAAACCACATCCTGGGAATTAGGGCTTCAGTATCCACAGCAGTTGCTCCAGAAGACCAACATCATGACAACGAATGCTCTCCCTTTTCCTCCTTTCTGTTAGCTTTTATTGATGAGCAGATGTCATATGGTATGTAACATCCCTTCAGTAGCACTACCATATACAAACCGCTGTATATAAGGCAGGTTCAGTTTCAGGTTTTTAAATTACATGAAGCTCAATCTTATTATGCACTGAGGACACCGGAATGCAGGGCTAGGGGCTGGTTTATCCCCTGCCTTTCATGACAGCAGGGGAGCAACTCAGCACCTTCAGAATGAAATCAACATACAGTTCAATGATTATTAGTTTCACCTAGAAAATAGCAGACTTGTATACATGTTTAACATTCTGTTCTATTAAGTGGGATTTCAGCATATGGTTACTGACATTCACCCATTCAGCTGCATGAGTACAGGCTTGAGCAAGAAAACTTATTAGCTTCAGTAATCACACACAAACAGTTCATGGCCAGAGCTGAGCTGCTACTTTAATTCCACTGCCCCTAGCTGAGACTTCACCTTAAACTGACATTTGAGAGAAAAAGCAAGAGGAGATCAATTTGCCTGCTACTATGATGTCTAATTAAAACACCGCATGTGCTGAGAGACTTGTCACAGTTTGTTAAACCATTGAAGTAGTTGCTGGCAGTAACTCCATTTTACGGGAAAATCCTGCTTCACTTGAAGCACATTAAAATGTTTTTTACAAAAAAAAAATAATTTCAAATTTTAATCTGGAAATCCTATTAGCTTCTGTATGGGTGTTATGTTCTTTAAATGCAGATACAACTGTTAATAAACCTCTTTACTCTTTGCAAAGCACATTACAGTTTTCCCAGTAGTGTCTAATTGATTTAATTTCCTACAAGTGATATATCTGATCTGAGTGTGATCATATTCTCCTGACAGAATTATAGAATAGGTTTTCAGATTTCTCATAGTTTTAGTTTCCTATACCAGAAGCAATGTGAGTGCCACATCTAGTCCTATGTGAGTACCACATCTATTCCAAGCAGGTGGGCTTTGAAATTTGCCCTAAATGTGGGAATCCAAGAGATTTTAATAGCTTGAACTGTTGTCTGAGCTATAGGAATCTTTCATAATTTGTCTTAACCTAAAAGCATGCCCCAAGTTCAAAAGAGACATCACAGAAGTCTAAAAATGTCCATAAACTCCCATATCAAAATCTCACCCTGAGAAGTACTATATTTTATTTGGATTCTCAATGCATACTGAAATTACTAAGTGATCATGATGGTGCGGTCTGCCAACGCCTCATGACTACTAAACCATGGCAACAAGTGCCACATCCAATCCCCTCTTGAACATCTCCAGGGATGGTGACTTCACCACCTCCCTGGGCAGCCCATTCCAACAGCTAACAACTCTCTCTGTGAAGAACTTTCTCCGAGAGCCTAAATTTGCCCTGGTGCAGCTTGAGACTGTGTCCTCTTGTTCTGGTGCTGGTTGCCTGGGAGAAGAGACCAACCCCTCCTGGCTACAACCTCCCTTCAGGTAGTTGTAGACAGCAATGAGGTCTCCCCTGAGCCTCCTCTTCTCCAGGCTAAACAATCCCAGTCCCAGACCTGGACACAGTACTCGAGGTGTGGCCTAACCAGTGCTGAGTAAAGAGTCACAATGACTTCCATGCTCCTGCTGGCCACACCATTCTTGATGCAGGCCAGGATGCCATTGGCCTTCTTGGCCACCTGGGCACACTTCATGAAACAAAATGTTTAAAGTGTTTTAGTGGTCAGTCTCAAGTAATTTTCTACAGCTTTGCAGTGCTGCTAATTAAACCAGACAAAGTTTTTAATATCTCTGAAATGTATTTAATATGTCCTGTTGGATGGGGGGTTTTTTTGGTGTTGCTGTTTTGTTGTTTTTTTTTCCTCCCCTTACAAGTACCTCCAGAGTACTAAATCACTACAAGTAAAACGTGGAAGTCAAATAGTTCTTTTTATTCCACATTTATTTTCAGTAAGAAGGTATTGGATTACAATGCTGGACAGACAATAGGCTTCATTAACCAATTTGAATAACAATGGAACAAGAAGCATGATCGCTATCTTCCCTCTAGTTCCTCCAAAGTCTCTGTTGTATAATTTATCATGACAATTCACAAATATATATATATTTTTTTTAAATTAAGTCAGATTCAGAGTTTATTTCATAATTGCTAGGATCTGTGGCTTTAAAGGAGTCAGTAAAACAGAGCTAAACATCAAGATGCGTAGTTACTTTTCAGACATTCTCGTCTTCCAAATAATATAACTCATTAATCTAATTCCATTATAATCAATTTCATGATGGTGTTTGAACCTTGAACAATATTTCCAAGAAAATTTCCCTTACTTTTGTACTTTTTTAATTCATCAGGTGATTCCTAGATGAAGGAGTAGCTAGGTATGACGTATACCTTTGAAACATGGCCAAGACAATTGATGCGGAGATAGCAATCATTGCAGGTCTAACAGCCCTGGAGACAATAGATTAATCTTCCCCTTCAGGTGTGAGTCTCTTTACTACTTCCCAAATTAGAGGAAGTACAGCCACATAAACCCAAATAACTCTGACTTAAAGATGGATTTAAAAAATTCACCATTTGTGCACAATGGTGACTCCTCCAGAGTCACGCTGTCCCCTGCAGATGCTCCTGAAGCTGCCAGCTTCATCCTCTGCCAAGTTTGGTTCTGTTTTATTACCTTGACACATTGCATCATGACAGTCTCAAGCTCTGTGTGTTTGAATTCTATCTTTCAACATATTGCTTCAGGCTTGCTCTTTCTAGCTTCCCATCAGGTGCTGTCATTTTCCAGTAGTCAGCTGTGTAGAAGTACCCTCTATGCTTACCTGGCACACGGTAGGACCTGTTTACATTAAAGAAAACTACACCAGCTACAAGAATAATGATGACCTGCTTCCTAGCAGACCTTTTGCATAGAAATGAACTGCATAAATAAAAGCCCACTCAGAAAGGCAAGATATTACATTAGGGCTTTGTCTCAAAGAAATTCTGTTAATTAAGTGGCTTCTCACAATAAATGAAAGATTGGTGCTTTGGCTAACTTTATGTCAACAAAGATGGATATTATCGTACAGTGCTGTGTAGTGCAACTTAGGAGAAAATTAATGACTCCTGGTTAAAAAACAGAGTACATAAGCACTGAAAGAATCACATCATGTTCTGAGATACTTTTGTTTTTGATGTACTCATCTAATTCTAGTAATTAATAATTCACTAGAAAATGTGGCCAAGAAATGCATGGCTGAGTAATGTGATTTCACAGTGATATTTTCAATACAATACAATACAATACACCAGGTTGAAAGAGACCTTCAAGATCATCACCTCCAACCAATCCAACTCACCTAAACAACTAAACCATGGCACCAAGAACCCCATCAAATCTCCTCCTGAACACCTCCAATGAAGGTGACTCTACCACCTCCACAGGTAGCCCATTCCAATGGGCAATCACTCTCTCTGTATAGAACTTCTTCCTAACCTCCAGCCTAAACCTCCCCTGGCACAGCTTGAGACTGTGTCCTCTTGTTCTGGTACTGGCTGCCTGGGAGAAGAGACCAACCTCTGCCTGGCTACAACCTCCCTTCAGGTAGTTGTAGACAGCAAGAAGATCGCCCCTGAGTCTCCTCTTCTCCAGGCCAAGCAACCCCAGCTCCCTCAGCCTTTCCTCATAGGGCTTGTGTTCCAAACCCCTCACCAACCTCGCTGCCCTTCTCTGGACACGTTCCAGCAAGTCAACATCCTTCCTAAACTGAGGGGCCCAGAACTGGACACATTTTCCTATGAGATCTCCCATTTTTATAGAGTAATATGTTTCTTTTACCACTAAGCACTAAGTTTTGAAAAGCTATTAGCTGCCCTCTCACTTTGCATAAGTTTCTGAAAGTTAACATTTCAGCTTTGAAGGGAGAGACGATATGATGCCCAATTATAGGACAAGGGGTGATGGATGGAAATTGAAGCATAAGAAGTTCCATGGAAACAGGAGAAAGAGTTATTTCATTGTGCAGGGTGCACTATTAGGGGACCAGTCAAGATTTGGGAGTAAAACAAAAGGCTAAATTGTTAAGGAAAATGCACTATCTATTATTTGATTCTCACTAAAAAATATATTGCTAGTCACTCCTGAAAAGTTTAACTCTGCTTATTTTTAACAGCTCTCCAGAAATTGTGTTGAATTCACAATTGCAGTCCTGACCCAGGCTGGAAATTCAGTATGAGATACCTATTGTTATACCAAGTTGAATACAGCCCATCATTCCTGCATGACAACTTTTTGTGTCCAGGTCCAGTTTTATTCTACATTGAAACAAGAAAATAGATTTTGCTCATCTGCCTTGCAGACACTCACTATATATATAAATATATATGCATCTATATAATGAAGAAACAGTACAAATGGACCAAAACCAGTTAGCTACACAATGCTTTTTATCTGTATGTTGCTGAGACCTCAATAAAGAATGACAGGTAGAAGGCCTGTTCAGGAAACTGATTGACAAAGTCCCTTGGGAGGCCAGCCTGAAGGATATAGGCTCCCAGGAAGGCTGGACATAGTTCAAGAGGGAATTCCTAAGGGCACAGAAGCAGGCTGTCCCTGTGTGCTGATAAACAAGTCAGTGGGGAAGGCGTTCAGCCTGGCTGAATAGGGACCTTTGGCTGGACCTCAAGAACAAAAAGAGAGTCTATAGCCTTTGGAAGAGGGGACAGGTCTCTCACCAGGACTATAAAGATGTAGTATACCTATGCAGGGAGAAAATTAGCAGGACCAAAGCAGAGCTAGAGCTCAACCTAGCACAACTGATAATAAAAAATGTTTCTATAAATTTATTAACATCAAAAGGAGGACTAGGGAAAAAATCTCCATCCTTTGTTGGAGGCAGAGGGAAACATAGTGACTAAGGATGAGGAGAAGGCTGAGGTGCTCAATGCCTACTTTGCCTCAGTCTTTAGCAGTGGATCCAGCAGTTCCCTGGACACCCAGGCTCGTGAACTAGGAGTCAGGGAGGGGAATCAGAATGAGGTCATTGCAATAAATGAGGAAGTGGTCACTGACCTGCTACGCTGCTTAGACGCACACTAGTCTATGGGGCTGGATGGGCTACACCCAAGGGTGCTGAGGGAGTTGTCAGATGTGCTGGCCAAGACACTATCCATTATTTACCTGAAGTCCTGGCTAACTGGGGAGGTCCCAATGGACTGGAGGGTAGCAAATGTAACGCCCATCTACAAGAAAGGAAGAAAGGAGGATCTGGGAAACTATAGACCTGTCAGTCTGACCTCATGTGACAGTTTAGGCTGGGTGCCTGCTGTTAGTGCCACATAAGTTATACCTCCGGTGTCCCGGGTGTCCAGCCCAGTAAGGTGGACACAGGAAACAGCATATTTCATACCCATAAATCCTGACCCTAAAATTCATCTGCAAAGTCATTCTCTTCCTCAGATCCTGGGCTGCATCAGGAGAAGTGTGACCAGCAGGTCAAGGGAGGTGCTTCTCCCCCTCTACTCAGCTCTGGTGAGACCCCACCTGGAGTACTGCCTCCAGTTCTGGAGCCCCTATTACAGGAGGGATGTGGACGTGCTGGAGCGTGTCCAGAGAAGGGCCACGAGGATGATCAGAGGGCTGGAGCACCTCTCCTATGATGACAGACTGAAGGAGTTGGGGCTGTTCAGTCTGGAGAAGAGAAGGCTCCGAGGTGACCTCATTGTGGCCTTCCAGTATCTGAAGGGGGCCTACAGGAAGGCTGGGGAGGGACTTCTCAGGATCTCAGGTAGTGATAGGACTAGGGGGAACGGATTGAAGCTGGAAATGGGGAGATTCAGGCTGGATGTGAGGAAGAAGTTCTTCACCATGAGAGTGGTGAAGCCCTGGAATGGGTTGTCCAGGGAGGTGGTTGAGGCCCCGTCCCTGGAGGTGTTTAAGACCAGGCTGGACGAGGCTCTGGCCAGCGTGATCTAGTGTGGGGTGTCCCTGCCCATGGCAGGGGGGTTGGAACTAGATGATCCTTGTGGTCCCTTCCAACCCTGACTGATTCTATGATTCTATGATTCTATGATTCTATGATTCTATGATTCTATGATTCTATGATTCTATGATTCTATGATTCTATGATTCTTCCTCTTTCTTCCCTCTCTGCTCCACCAGGTAACGGTGGGGGAGTATCTCAAGGTGTCTTAGGCCTGGCTAGACCTAATTCCATAAGTCAATGGAGTTAAATCCATCTGGAGGTCTGTCAGAAGTAGTGTTCCTCAGGGCTCAGTGTTGGGACTGCTTCTGTTTAACATCTTTGTTGATGACCTTGATGAAGACATAGAGTGTGTCATCAGTAAGTGCTGCCCAGGGAAGTGGTTGAGTCACCAACCCTGGATATGTTTAAAGGCCATTTGGATGTTGTG
This sequence comes from Picus viridis, assembly GCA_033816785.1. Taxonomy (NCBI): domain Eukaryota; kingdom Metazoa; phylum Chordata; class Aves; order Piciformes; family Picidae; genus Picus; species Picus viridis. The sequence goes on along the minus strand of CM066567.1, from coordinate 45,816,393 downwards.
CCTGGGAATATGGTTTAGGGGTGAACTTTGTAGAGTAGGGTTATTGGTTGGACTTGGTGATCCTGAGGGTTTTTTCCAACCTGAATGTTTCTGTGATTCTGTGAATGACTATAATCAACATGCTCTTCACTAGGTTTTCTCTGGGTACTGAAAGTGGAATATTCAGAAGCACCTTCAGTGTTTCTTCTACCCATTAATTCACTGATGGCCACAAGTCTTTTTTTTAAATAAAAATTACCACCATCACAATACTATGAAAAAGTTTTGCTTTAGTTCTGAAGGACATTTGTCAGACAAATGATGATGGAATGCACTGCACCTAAATCAGGACAGAGAACACCAAGCATCAAAATGAGATATTAAAATCTCTCTTAGGGATAAGCAAGGTAACTCCTAAATCAGACATCTACCATTGTTAGCTGTCAGGGTTCAGGTTGCCTTTAAAGTTTGCTTATTTTGTATCTGAATATCTACAATTTCATGGCAAATAATAAACAGAAGCATGACTCTATTTAGAGGACGAATTACAATACATTGAGCTTTGTAGTAGAGAGTGCTGAAACAAAAAGGTAAAAAGAGCAACTGTGAAGGTGTAATATTTAATACTGTAGACTTAGAAAAAGTTGATGTAGTTTGCTTACAAAGCAGTTAAGCTAAATCTTAGAAAAGTATAGTCAGACATGCCCAAATTATGGAATAAAATCTATTAATCTCTTCACCTTTTCAGTGGGGGGGGAAAAAAAAGCTATTTCATAGCTGCAGTAAACCACAGAATATATTAGGTTTGTTATTCTTTGATTTTTAAGTTTTTTCCTCAGTATATTGAACATTTTTTTCAAAAAGGCATCTTTTCATTATTGTTTGAAGGTGTAAGAAACACTTTCCCTTACAGAACACAGCTCTTTACTAGTAGGATTTAATGGATTGACACCATTTTACATTTCTTTCAATTGCTCAAAACTTCATAATCTTGCTGTGGGAGAAAGAAGCTGAATATCATCTGAAAATGTTAAAGATTCATACTTCAAAAAGTGTGGTGGGTTGAAGTTTCACCCCGACATTCACTCTGCCAGACCAACTCAGTTAGAAGCAAATGAAGCTGTGTTTACAAGCCAAAAAACCTACACTCTACAATGGAATGCAATGAATGTGTACAAAATATACAGTATTTACAATATTATGCAGATATTTACAATTAGAAAACAACACTATTCTAAAATTCCCCTGGTCAGAGACCAGGGGTCAGAGACCTGTTCCACTGCTTCCCCACCCCTGTCCCACAAGAGAGAAAGGAGCAGAGAGAAAGCAGTGGGTTGGACTTAACTAAACAACTCAGCCAAGGTCAGTTGACAAGCAGGTTGATCTCTCCTTGGTGAAGCAAACAGCATAGATCAGAAGAGAGAATCGTTTAGGTACAGCCTGTTTTATGGCAGATATTTATCCAATTAATTTGTTTAGAATAATATTTTGTTTTCCTTTTTGCACCCAATAGTGATTTATTTATACTTTGCTACTTTTCTGCTCAAAATCTGTAACTAAATTTTAAAAGCATAGCCTAAAACCACCACAAAAAGGGACCACGAGCTATGTGAGACATGCTAGAAATGAAAGAGTTGTACTTATGGTTGCAGGTGGGATTTCATAAAACACTGATTAAATGGAGTCATGTCACCTTGTTTTGTTTTCTGTTTTTTTACCTGGAGTTCTGCCTTTAGGATTGGATTTCGGTAGATAGCTGCCGGTGAACAACTAATTTACAAGTATGTAGCTGTGCTGATTGCAATGCTTTTAGGTTGTTGCTCCTTGTCTGTATTTTTTTTTTAGGAAAAGGTAGAAATTCTGTCTCACTTTCTCATGCTATATAAGATTCCTAAACCTAATCAAGAGAAGAAAAAGAGGATGTTCTTTTCAATCCTCAGTTATTTACAAAAGCTATTCTTCAATCACGATGATTTTTCAGCTTAGAAAATGGTTCTTAATATTCTGGAACAAATTAAGCCTCCTGGCAACTGGTTGTCCTTTATTTCTCTTCTACAAGACTCTCACAGGTAACAGATTTCAGGGGATCACATGCCTTATAAAGGGATCTGCACATTGCTGGCTTATATTCATCAGGCCATCAATCAACATCTCCACGTCCTTCTCCACCGAGCAGCTCTCCAGCAATTCATGCCTGAGCTGTAACATTGCACAGGGTCATTTTGGCCCAAATGCAGCACTCAACACTTGACCTTGTTGAATCTCATATTATTAGTCTCAGCACAGTTATCCAGCCTGTACAGATCACTCTGCAGAGCCTCCCTCATGCCCTCCAGCAGATCAGCCTACCTACCAACTTAGTGTTATGTGCAAACTTACTAAAGATGCATTCAATCCTCACCAAATTATTGATAAAGATGTTAAACTGAACTGACCCCGGTACTGACAGCTGGAGAACACCACTTGTAACTGGTCACCAAGTGAATTTAATTCCATACACCAGCATTTTGGGGCCTGGCCATTCAGCCAGTTTTCACCCAACCAGTTGCACCTATCGGAGCTATGTCCACACAATTTCTCTAGGAGGATGTTGCGGGAAACTGTTGAAGTCAGGGTAGATAATTCTTCATGATGATGCCAGGGATAGGATGGGATGGGATAGGATGGGATGGGATAGGATAGGATAGGATAGGATAGGATAGGATAGGATAGGATAGGATAGGATAGGATAGGATGGGATGGGATGGGATGGGATGGGATGGGATGGGATGGGATGGGATGGGATGGGATGGGAATGGAATAGAATAGAATAGAATAGAATAGAATAGAATAGAATAGAATAGAATAGAATAGAATAGAATTAACCAGGTTGGAAAAGACCTTCGAGATCATTGAGTCCAACCTATCATCCAACACCACCTAATCAACTAAACCAAGAAACCAAGCACCCCATCCAGTCTCTTCCTAAACACCTCCAGTGATGGTGACTCCACCACCTCCCCGGGCAGCACATTCCAATGGCCAATCACTCTTTCTATGAAGAACTTCTTCCTAACATCCAGCCTAAACCTCCCCTGGCGCAACTTGAGACTGTGTCCTCTAAGAATGATAAGAAAGACTCCATCAGAACTATATTAGCACGGCTCTTTGGTCATAATACTAACAGTTTAATTAATTCTGTCTTTTAACTAAAGACTTCTTCCAGTTCTGTTATATACAGTATCAGGCGAGATGGCTTAATTGTTGCTTGCAGGGTCAAAATCTATGAACTCCCTAACACATTATTTTAACTTGTCACAGATTAAGGCATGTTCTCAAATGCTTTTCTGTGCTGGCTTCTGAATTTTAAAGTTCTTTTTCTTGCAAGTGGAAGGTTTCTGAGAAACATGAATGCTACTCTGAGAAGTAAAAAAAAAAATGTAGAATGAAAGAAAACCAAATCCTTACTAATAACACATTTCATCTTAGTTCTAGCCAGTAAACACCAGTTTTTAGAAGTCATTCCAAAGACTTTACTTTTAATTAGGGATTCAGTAGAGATGCTAAAATTTTTACCATGATTACTTAAAAAGGATATCACAGTATCATCAAGGTTGGAAGAGATCTCAAAGATCATCCAGTCCAGCCTGTCACCACAGACCTCATGACTAGACCATGGCACCAAGTGCCAAATCCAATCCCCTCTTGAACACCTCCAGGGACAGTGACTTCACCAACTCCCTGGGCAGCCCATTCCAATGATGAATGACTCTCTCAGTGAAGAACTTTCTCCTCACCTCGAGCCTAAACTTCCCTGGTGCAGCTTGAGACTGTGTTCCCTTGTTCTGGTCCTGGTTACTAGAGAGAAGAGACCAACCCCTTCCTGGCTACAACCACCTTTCAGGTAGTTGTAGAGAGCAACGAGGTCTCCCCTGAGCCTTCTCTTCTCCAGGCTAAACAATCCCAGCTCACTCAGCCTCTCCTCATATAATAAGCAGTCTAAAGCATTCTACAAACCTAGAGACTGTGCAGAGCAGATGATTATACAACTAGGAGTATGCCAGCACCTATAGTCTCAGAAAGGGGCTGAAAAGCAAAACATCTTTCTTTTATTTTAATGAGTTGTTTTTTTTTTTAAAAGGTGATCAATCACTTTTCCTTGAGAATAGATGTTGGGTTTCTTCTCCTGCAATTCATACCAAATTGTACTCTGCCATTTCATTTTGCTGTTTAAAATTGTTGCAAGTGAATAAAACATTTTGTGTGTGTGTGTGCTTTGTGTATTGTAAATTAATTTGTCCTGTCAGATGAATACAATACAATACAATACAATACAATACAATACAATACACCAGGTTGAGAGACCTTCAAGATCATCACGTCCAACCCATCAAACAATCCAACCCACCCAACAACTAGACCATACAGCCAAGCACCCCATCAAGTCTTCTCCTGAACACCTCCAGTGAAGGTGACTCCACCACCTCCACGGGTAGCCCATTCCAATGGGCAATCACTCTCTCTGTATAGAATTTCTTCCTGACATCCAGCCTAAACCTCCCCTGGCGCAGCCTGAGACTGTGTCCTCTTGTTCTGGTGCTGGCTGCCTGGGAGAAGAGGCCAACCTCTGCCTGGCTACAACCTCCCTTCAGGTAGTTGTAGAGAGCAATAAGGTCACCCCTCAGTCTCCTCTTCTCCAGGCTAAGCAACCCCAGCTCCCTCAGCCTTTCCTCATAGGGCTTGTGTTCCAAACCCCTCACCAGCTTTGTTGCCCTTCTCTGGACACGTTCCAGCAAGTCAACATCCTTCCTAAACTGAGGGGCCCAGAACTCATTTTGGGAGCATAGCAAATTATTGTATACATTGACAGCATTTTTTTAGTGCACCCATGAAAACTGAGGGGAACTGATGTAAAAGAGAAGTCCCAAACAAAGCAACAAACCCCACTCCTCCCTGAACAAATAAAATAATAAGCAGAGTTCAGTTCATCTCAGAAAGGGCCTCCAAGCAATGTCACATCAGATATTGGAGAGTACTTTCACCCTTCAGGAAAGACATTTTAAATTCATTTCAGTCATTGTTCATAATTGAGTTTAACAGCTGAAAATCCTTCAGTTGACCTCCTGTCTGTCTTTGTTTCTTCTAATACAATTGCTCAGAGAGCCAAAAGTCTATCTAAACAATTCAGAATGAAAACAACAGTATACATGGACGCACAGAGGCATACATAAATAAACACACATAACTAAAGGCTGCATCAGGAGAAGTGTGGCCAGCAGGTCAAGGGAGGTGATTCTCCCCCTCTACTCAGCTCTGGTGAGACCCCACCTGGAGTACTGCGTCCAGTTCTGGAGCCCCTATTACAAGAGGGATGTGGACTTGCTGGAACATGTCCAGAGAAGGGACACGAGGATGATCAGAGGGCTGGAGCACCTCTCCTATGAGGACAGACTGAAGGAGTTGGGGCTGTTCAGTCTGGAGAAGAGAAGGCTCCGAGGTGACCTCATTGTGGCCTTCCAGTATCTGAAGGGGGCCTACAGGAAGGCTAGGGAGGGACTTCTCAGGATCTCAGGTAATGATAGGACTAGGGGGAATGGCATGAAGCTGGAGGTGGAGAGATTCAGGCTGGACGTGAGGAGGAGGTTCTTCACCATGAGAGTGGTGAAGCCCTGGAATGGGTTGTCCAGGGAAGTGGTTGAGGTCCCGTCCCTGGAGGTGCTTAAGACCAGGCTGGCTGAGGCTCTGTCCATCCTGATCTAGTGTAGGGTGTCCCTGCCCGTGGCAGGGGGTTGGAACTAGGTGATCCTTGTGGTCCCTTCCAACTCTGACTGATACTATGATACTCCATGTGATACTCCATTTATTTTATATGTACAACAGTATGTATGTTTTTTATATATACATGTATAAATGCAATATGTGTTTTCAATGTTGTTAAAATATACAAAACCAATTGATATTTTTATACACACACATATATATGTGTGTGTGTGTGTATATATATATATATATATCCACCATACCATATACCCACCATATATGTGTGTGTATATATATATACACATATATATATCCACCATACCCCTACATGCAGAACAAAGCAAAAATTATGCCAAAGCCATCTGTTATGGGCATGTTAGAACTGATGCAGGTAAATAATCACAATTGCTTGAATTGCTTTTTTCTATACACAAAGAAAATCTCCCAGCCACATGGTACAAATATATCACATACGGAAGCTAATTAAAACCTGGTCAAAGCAAGCCTGTCATCAGCTGAAATGAGTGAGCAAGGAAATGGAACAACACTACTATAAAATTTGGCACAATAAGTTGCTTTTATTTAAAAATAACTTGAGAGAATTTAAAAGCTGGAATACTCTTTTGAAAGCACCCTTTTAAAGCAGGTATACTTATCATTCCCCTGCTACTCTTTCAATACTCTTTCAACTCATTCTATTCTATTCTATTCTATTCTATTCTATTCTATTCTATTCTATTCTATTCTATTCTATTCTATTCTATTCTATTCTATTCTAGTCTAGTCTAGTCTAGTCTAGTCTAGTCTAGTCTAGTCTAGTCTATTCCATTCCATTCTATTCTATTCTATTCCATTCTATATCTTGAAGTTCCTAGCCATAAAACATTGACAGCCTTGTTGGAATAGTATCCTAACATCACAGCTTCAACTGTTTTTTACAAAACCTTACAATATCTGTAAGGGCCACGAGGATGATCAGAGGGCTGGAGCACCTCTCCTATGAGGACAGACTGAAGGAGTTGGGGCTGTTCAGTCTGGAGAAGAGAAGGCTCCAAGGTGACCTCATTGTGGCCTTCCAGTACCTGAAGGGGGCCTACAGGAAGGCTGGGGAGGGAATTCTCAGGCTATCAGGTAGTGATAGGACTAGGGGGAATGGAATGAAGCTGGAGGTGGGGAGATTCAGGCTAGGTGTGAGGAAGAAGTTCTTCACCATGAGAGTGGTGAAGCCATGGAATGGGTTATCCAGGGAGGTGGTTGAGGCCCCATCCCTGGAGGTGTTTGAGACCAGGCTGGATGGGGCTCTGTCCAGCCTGATCTATTGTGGGGTGTCCCTGCCCATGGCAGGGGGGTTGGAACTAGATGATCTTTGTGGTCCCTTCCAACCCTGACTGATTCTATGATTCTATGATCTTGTTCTGAAGAAGAAAGATGTGGAAGTAGAATATGGACAGCTCAAACTGGATAAAAACACCAAGGATCCTCTGCCCTTTAAAGAAAGGCCTCCTAGGGGGTCAGTCTCACTGACTCATCGTATTTCTGGCAAAAGTACCAAGAATGACCTAATTGTATAAAAGCCTGAGTGTTTGCAGCTCTACTTCTTGCAAAAGAAAAAAGAAAACAAGGGGGAAAAAAAGGTTTTCTTATTTAATTTAATTTAGCCATTTCCTTGAAGACGTTGGCTTTGTAGCTAGCAAATAATTTCATTTCAGCTTTGTGCTATCAGTATGTCTTTTGGAAATAAGATATTTTGGACTAAGCTTGTAGCTAAACTATGCACTTCTGAGGGAAGCATTTATCATTGTACCACTTATCAAACAGAAGAAAAAAAAAGTGATGAAAAAAAGAAGTTTTTGATAACTGATTTACAAAAATATGTTCTTGGACAGTTTTCAAGCTCCACTTCTACATTTGGTTTTGCCTCATTTCTTTGTTAGCTGGTAAAAAAATCAGACTTTATCACTCCTAAGGACAGATAAGGTTTGGCAACTCTATTGAAGTTTTAATCACCTGAATATCTTAGATCTATCCTACTGAAACAAACAAAACCAAGATTCTCACCTCGTTTTTCTGCCTGCTCTATTGCAGCACTTTGTCCAGCTCCACTTCTCATACTTAAAAGCCCCTCTGAATTTAGCTATGCCATTAGAAAGGCTCACCAAACCTGGAGAGTTTTTCACCAGTATTTCTCTCATGACTCTAACCAACCTCACCTGGAGCTTCTATCCACACCAGACATACCAAGAACTCTATTTAAGATCACGTGGAAGTATACCACAGAGATTATAGTCTCCAGGTTATCTGCAACCTAATCTTGGGTCCCATCGATGCTGATCTTAACCAATATCTTAGCCCTGCCTTATCACATTATATATGGAAATTGCTGTAGTTCATCCTAACCTTGACCTTTAGGATGACTTAATGGCTTGACCATGGACTTTCCTCATCACCATGAAATTGTCTTTTGATCAGGAATCTTGGCCTGTACCTAAGCACAATCTCCAAGTCTGCCCTGCTGCCTTGCTTGGGTACCTTGGAACAGGCTCCCACTGATAAGTCTTCTAGTCTAGGAGTTCTGTGCAGTACTTACCCCTTAGGAAGCAGCTGGCCCAACAGCTTCCTGTGTCTGGAAATGCTAGTTGCATCTCATACCTACTTAAACAGAAAATATTCTCTTCTTTGTATAGAAGCACATTATATATTGAGGTATTACTGTTTTCTCTCCCTTCTTCCAAACAAAAGGAACTTTTTCCTGACTGTATTCTTAGCATGTGTTATATTACAGTCCTGCTTCTGGTACTGTATGGCAAGTAAAAGGAGAAGAGGTCTCCATGTTTGGTTGCTTTTATGTTAAATCATCTTGTTAGTAAGATCTGCATTTATAGACATGTTGGAATTGTGACTAGTTCCAGGGCAAACCAAATGACATTTTGTAACAAAATGCAGCAGTTTTCCTCCTTCCAAGTCACATCCAGGCTGCATCTCCTTAATAACTGAATCACCATTGTAGCTGAGAAAACATTTAATTTTTGCAACTTCCATACCTCTAATATGTAGTCTCAAATAAACATACGTAACAGGATACAGAATCATAGAATGGTCTGGGTTGGAAGGGACTTCTGAATGTCATCCAGCCCAACCCCTCTGCAGTCAGCAGGGGCATCCTCAACTAGACCAGGCTGCCCAGAGCCCTGTTGAGCTTCACTCTGAATATCTCCAGGGATGGGGCCCCAACCACCTCCCTAGAAAACCTGTTCCAGTGTTCCACTACCCTCATAGTAAAGAACCTGTTCCTAATATCCAATCTAAATCTTCTCTTTATTTATTTACTGGGGGTGGGAGGGTGGACTAGATGACCTTCAGAGTTCCCTTCCAACCCAGACCGTTCTATGATTCTATGATTTACAAAATGGAGGAGAAATGGCAGGCAATCCTGTGAGAAGAACCATGTAAAGGAATACAGTTTCTACTGTGTTTGTATAGGAATGAATGAAGTAGCAATGGTAACTTCAATTCAGTCAAGGTTCAGGACTCATGTAACTTTTGCAAATTATTTAAGTACCATTTGAGAATGGAGGTCTCTTTCATGTTGATGATGAAGGTTTTGGTAATTAACCAAACCAAAGCAAATTTATTGTTGTATCCTTATTATCTTACATAGTAGGAGGAGTTTGAATTGGATTTTAATTTTTAATACCTATTTCCCTTCCTATAGAATAGCTCCACAGACACTGGTTAGGTCTAAATACATCATACACAGTTTAGGGTAAAGTATGGAGAGTGGCCAGGCAGAGAGGGACCTGGGGGTACTGGTTGATTGTAGGCTGAACATGAGCCTGAAGTGTGCCCAGGCAGCCAAGAAGGCCAATGGCATCCTGGCTTGCATCAGGAACAGTGTGGCCAGCAGGAGCAGGGAGGTCATTCTGCCCCTGTACACTGCACTGGTTAGGCCACACCTCGAGTACTGTGTCCAGTTCTGGGCCCCTCAGTTTAGGAAGGATGTTGACTTGCTGAAACGTGTCCAGAGAAGGGCAACAAAGCTGGTGAGGGGTTTGGAACACAAGCCCTATGAGGAAAGGCTGAGGGAGCTGGGGTTGCTTAGCCTGGAGAAGAGGAGACTGAGGGGTGACCTTATTGCTCTCTACAACTACCTGAAGGGAGGTTGTAGCCAGGCAGAGGTTGGTCTCTTCTCCCAGGCAGCTAGCACCAGAAGAAGAGGACACAGTCTCAAGCTGTGCCAGGGGAGGTTTAGGCTGGATGTTAGGAAGAAGTTCTACACAGAGAGAGTGATTGCCCATTGGAATGGGCTACCCGTGGAGGTGGTGGAGTCACCTTCACTGGAGGTGTTCAGGAGAAGACTTGATGGGGTGCTTGGCTGTATGGTCTAGTTGTTGGGTGGGTTGGATTGTTTGATGGGTTGGACACGATGATCTTGAAGGTCTCTTCCAACCTGGTGTATTGTATTGTATTGTATTGTATCTTTTATTAAGCAGTATTAACTTATGAATGGTGATTGGAAATCAAATAAATAGGTACATGTTTAGACTCTAGTATATAAGTAAGGTCTGGAAGATAAGCTTGACTATGGCCAGGAGCTCTGGCCTAGAACAAATATGATTAATTGATCACTACAGCCTGCACTCAGTTTGGATATCTTCCACTACAAAGACTGAACATCTTGCTACCTTGTAAGGTTTCTCAAATTCAAACTGTTCAGCAGTCGTGATGAAGCAGGAGCAGAATAAATCATTGCAGAATCTCTAAGCCAACAGATATAATTAGGCTTGAAGTTATAAGCTTAGACAGATGTCCTGAGACTGCAGTACAGATTCATCTGTAATCAGCAAAAATGAAGAGGAAAAACTACAGTTGTATCTCTACAGTGAATACTGACCGAATCCAAAACTCAGGTAGAAACAACGAAGGACTTTGGTCCATTTCTTTTGAGGAGCTCTGATATGACTTTGTGCAGTGGATCGAGATCTCACTTTGCTTATTTCCATGTTGATGGGTACATTAATCCCCATCAGGAGAACTGTTTAGAAATCTGGATCTCAAAAGAAATCCCAAACAGGAGCCAGACATTCAGCATGACCTTTTTAGCCAGGCCCTCAGAAATTGTGAAGGAAGGGAACACTGGATCTTATTGGTGCAGAGAATTTGTTCATTTCATTGACCTCTGGACACAGGACAGGGGGCAGCCCAAATAGTACATTAATCCAGGAGAACTGTTTGAAAGATTTCAACAACATTGTCAAGTGTTGTTTTGTTCATTTCATTGTGAAAAAATACTATTTAAGAAATGAAAAATCATGTAACTTTGTAGTTCCAGTTCTACCAGTAATGGACCACTTGAAGACCTGCCAAACCTGTACCTTACCTTCATGGAATTTTTATTTGACTGTAAAACAAATAAGCTCAAACCATTGATATGCATATGAGATGAAATGTAGCTTTTGTCCTCCAAATTACAGCTTCAATGCCTTTGAATTTCATCCAGTCAACATTCCTGGTTTTCAAACCATTTCCTTGTAACCTTCCTATGACAGCTTCCTGACATCTCTTGCTGTTGCCCACATTCAATCAAAATACAGAGGTTTGTAGTGTGTATTTGAATTTGGTTCTTTTGAAAGGTAACTCTTATGATGGTTCTCTGAAGGACACTGAGATACTTGAATGTGTACAGAGAAGGGCAACAAGGCTGGTGAGAGGTCTTGAGCACAAGCCCTATGAGGAGAGGTTGAGGGACCTGGGGTTGTTTAGCTTGGAGAAGAGGAGGCTCAGGGAAAATCTTATTGCTCTCTACAACTCCGTGAAAGGAGGTTGTAGACAGGTAGGGCTTGATCTCTTCTCCCAGGCAGCTAGTGACAGAATGAGGGGACACAGTCTCAAGCTGCACAGGGGAAGTTTAGGCTTGAGGTGAGGAAAAAGTTCTTCATAGAAAGAGTGATCAGCCATTGGGATGGGCTTCCCAGGAAGGTGGTGGAGTCACCATCCCTGGAGGTGTTCAAAAAGGATTGGACATGGCACTTGGAGCCGTGGTTTAGTTGTCAGGTGGTGTTAGATACTAGGCAATAGGTCGGACTTGATGATCTCTGAGGTCTTTTCCAACCTGAATGATTCTGTGATTCTGAGACTAGGCAAAGCACAAGAAGAGCTTAAAAGAACAATAATTGGAGCCACTAGTCAACTTGAATTTTTGTCATTTTTATTGTGTTGTATTTGAATTTTGTTGCCCTGATTTACAGAAGCAACAACATCGCCATTGTGTTCTTCATTCCTTGGCTAAGTTGTTACTCCATTCACACATTAAGAAAGCTTCAGAACGCAGACCTTCATATCTTCTTAGCAGAATGGATAATTGAACACATTTCACTGAATGAATTTATGATATTTCCTCTCTATCTTGTTGTCCTGTCTGTCCAACAATGATGTTTTTCACTCACTGGATAAATTAAGAAGATTCTTAATTTGATTGCACTATTATAATATTCATATTGCAGTGAAACTATTGAAATTGCAAAGAATTTTTCACAATGAGAAAAATCAGCTATCAGAACAATCTCTCCAGGGAAGTGGTGATTTTCCCAGCATCAAACACCTTTAGGATTCAGCTGGACTTGGCCATCTTGTCTAGACTATGGTTTTCCAAGAAAGGTTGGACCAGATCATCCTTGAGGTCCCTTCCAATCTGGTATTCTATGATTCTATTAATTATTTTTGTTCCCTGATTGGATGAGAGATCAAACTCATTCAAAACAAATATTAAAGTTAATTGAACTCTGCTTTCTGCAGCTTTCATGCCAGTACAAATAATTTCTCCAATGTTTGTGGAAAGCAAATGTAAAAATAAACCACAGCCAAATGGATTAATTTATAATTCCAAAGCACATTTCTAAGAGAGTTCATATTTTTGTCTATATTGGTTTTATTTAAAACAGATGTTGTCATAGTATCAGTCAGGGTTGGAAGGGACCACAAGGATCATCTAGTTCCAAAGCCCTTCCATGGGCAGGGACACCCCACCATAGATCACGCTGGACAGAGCCTCATCCAGCCTGGTCTTAAACACCTCCAGGGATGGGGCCTCAACCACCTCCCTGGATAACCCATTCCAGGGCTTCACCACTCTCATGGTGAAGAACTTCCTCCTCACCTCCAGCCTGAATCTCCCCACCTCCAGTTTAATTCCATTCCCCCTAGTCCTATCACTACCTGAGATCTTGAGAAGTCCCTCCCCAGCCTTCTTGTAGGCCCCCTTCAGATACTGGAAGGCCACAATGAGGTCACCTCGGAGCCTTCTCTTCTCCAGACTGAACAGCCCCAACTCCTTCAGTCTGTCCTCATAGGAGAGGTGCTCCAGCCCTCTGATTATCCTTGTGGCCCTTCTGTGGACATGCTCCAGCACATCCATATGTCTGTGTATATATGTGTATATACTCCCCATGTACATGAATGCATATATTTGAGTTTCTGCCACTTCCAAGGACTTCAGTTTGGAGAAATATTTGAACGACAGTTCTGTTATTCTCATCATATTCCTTCTTACATATCTGTTAGGCACAGTTTTCATGATGTCATCTATTTTTGCCCTGTGTGCTTCAGGCCACAATTTACATCAAACCTGAGAAAATTGTATCATCAAGTGTTTTAAGAATGAGATAAGTAGTATGCAGCAAGATATACAGCATGAAAGTGGGAAATAAAAGATCTCCATGTCGGCTCCCTTTCAGAACATTTACAAGTATAATGATATCTCTGTTTTAATCTAGCCTTCAGTCATGAATCCCTCAATACATTTTTAATTTTTTATGTCTTTTAAATAAATGATCTGGGGAAAGTGTGTTGATGACTCATAATTTGCTCACTGTTGTGAATCTCCTCCAAACATTATTAGTAAGCAGTTACATGAAATATTTTCTAAATTTATAGTCCTTTTTTTTTTTTTTTTTTAAAGGCAGAACTAGGATGTGTGTTATGGAACAATCAGAATTCTTGATTTGCTCATTAATGAGCAAAACTTTGCCTCAGATGATGTATTTCATAGGCTTGAATTCCATACTTTTCTGGATTGTAGGGTCACATCTGTTATTTTTCTAAAAACACAGGAAAAGAAGAAAACAGATTCCTATAGAATAGCATAGCATAGCATAGCATAGCATGGCATGGCATGGCATGGCATGGCATGGCATGGCATGGCATGGCATGGCATAGAATAGAATAGAATAGAATAGAATAGAATAGAATAGAATAGAATAGAATAGAATTAACCAGGTTGGAAAAGACCTTCGAGATCATCAAGTCCAACTTATCATCCAACACTATCTAATCAACTAAACCATGGCACCAAGCACCCCATCCAGTCTCCTTCTAAACACCTCCAATGATGGTGACTCCACCAGCACATTCCAATGGCCAATCACTCTTTCTGTGAGGAACTTCTTCCTAACATCCAGCCTAAACCTCCCCTGGCACAGCTTGAGACTGTGTCCTCTTGTTCTGGTGTCAGTTGTCTGGGAGAAGAGACCAGCCCCCACCTGGCTACAACCTCCATTCAGGTAGTTGTAGACAGCAATAAGGTCTCCTCTGAGCCTTCTCTTCTCCAGGCTAAGCAACACCAGCTTCCTCAGCCTTTCCTCGTAGGGCTTGTGTTCCAAACCCCTCGCCAGCTTTGTTGCCCTTCTCTGGACATGTTCCAGCAAGTCAACATCTTTCCTAAACTGAGGGGCCCAGAACTGGACACAGGACTCATGGTGTGGCCTAACCAGTGCAGTGTACAGGAGCAGAATGACCTCCCTGGTCCTGCTGGCCACACTGTTCCTGATACAGACCTAGGGATGCCATTGGCCTTCTTGGCCACCTGGGCACACTGCAGGCTCATGTTCAGCTGGCTTTCAACCAGTACCCCCAGGTCCCTCTCTGCCTGGCTGCTCTCCAGCCACTTCAACCCCAGCCTGCGTGGGGTTGTTGTGGCCAGTGTGTAGAACCCAGCACTTAGATGTGTTAAATCTCATGCTCTTGGACTCTGCCCATCTGTCCATCCCGTCAAGGTCCCTCTGCAGAGCTCTCCTACCCTCTAACAGATCAACACCTGCCTCCAGCTTGGTGTCATCTACAAACTTACTGATGATGAACTCAATGCCCTCATCCAGATCATTGATAAAGATATTAAAGAGCATGGGGCCCAGCACTGATCCCTGTTCTGTTCCTTCTCTCTCTCATGTATTAAAAAAAAAGAAAAAGAGGGGAATAAGAAGGAAATATTCCTAAACAAAATCCTGCAATGTGAATTGTGGTAGTTTAACACACTGATGAGTGAAACTTGCCTAGTTTTACTGCAATTTAACCAAAAATATCCGTTCTATGTTTTGATAGAAGTGCTCTGAGCTATTCTTGGAGCTTGACACATTCCAGATTCCCCTGTGTCTTTTTTGTGTGTGTCAGTCTTTCTTTTGCCTTGTGGTTGTTGGGTGTTTTGGGGTGAATATGGGGTTCTTGTAGTATTATGAAGATTCCAGTCTTAAGTAGCCAAGGATGTGACCTATTTTTCTTTCTTGGTTGAAGACTGTTAGCAAATTCATCTCTGGAATGTGTTAAGAGATTCCCTGGTATGCTAGATATGCAATGAATGGCAAGGGAATGGTGAACTACTCTCATTTCAAACCTTACAAGTAATTTGAAGTGTTGCTTCCATCAGAGAAGGCAATGTTAATTGATGCATAAGCCTTTATTCAAGTTACGTATTTTCTCAAGGATATCTGTTTAGACTACTGAGAAGAAATAAGGCTTTATTGTTAGAATAGAATAGAATAGAATAGAATAGAATAGAATAGAATAGAATAGAATAGAATAGAATAGAATAGAATAGAATAGAATAGAATTACCAAGGTTGGAAGAGACCTTGAAGATCATCGAGTCCAACCTGTAACCACAACCTCACAACTAGACCAAATGCCCTCATCCAGATCATCAATAAAGATGTTGAAAAGCATGGGGCCCAGCACTGATCCTTGGGGCACACCACTAGTGACTGGCCGCCAGCTGGATGTGGCACCATTCACCACCAATGCTGTTAAATCAATATTTCAATTTCAAACTGAAACTGATACTTTTCTGACTCACAGGCCACTGGAAATGGTAAATTCCAGTTTGGGAATACATTAGTGCCTACCAAAGTTATTTCTGTAGCTTCAGATTAAACTAGTCCTTTTAAATAAGCTCTTCATATTTGATTTTGAGTATTTTTCTAAGAAGAAGGGTAGATACAGAGGTAGATGGGACAATCATTGAGAAGTTTTTTGTTGGGTTTTTTCAATCTCATCTTTTTTATCATCAATGTGGTCTACCATCTCTAAAACTGAACACCAATATTGCTTACTTAATATCACATAGGGAAATCTACGATAAAAATGTAGAATGGTTAAAATTTACAGTAGGAATTCTCCTCTGTGTTATTAAATACTTCGTTTTCTATTTATGCTTAATACAGAAACAAACTACATAGCCACAGAAATGTCTGTTAATTTGAGTCAGATCAGGTGTTAGATTTGAAAATGCAGAAGGGAATATTCTATGGAGTTTCTTCCAAAGCTAATAATATTGCTCTTTTCAAAGAGCTTTCTTAACATCCAAAGTTTAAGGAAAAGTACTAAGGAAATGGTGTAAGAAAAGTTTAACTACTCCATAAACTTGTAGATAGCAAAACATTACTGAGGTTTTTCAGGGTCCCCATGTTTGGTGACTGAAACACTGGTATTTTTCACATCAGTGAGACCAGAATCTCAGCAGTAAGTTGTGAAGTTGCTGCAACAATACACAGATAAGTTTTGGAACGGTCCGTATACCTGTACTGAACTATTGCCATAAGTTACAAGACTCAGTTCAATAAATATTTAAAAGTTAATATATCTGAATATTTCTCTGAAATTTTATGAAAATCTTCTACTAGAACTCATTAGGTATGCTCATACAGCTTTCCAGAACTATAGAGTGCAATCAGTACAAAAAGAAACCTTATAATGAGAGAATGAGGTTGGTATCTCTGCAGATCCCCTTGGTTTTGCAGTGTTCCTGAGTTTATGCCTATTCAACACTATTGTTAGTGCATACAGACAGAATAAGATGTAACAGACATGCATTATTGAAAAGCCATGCCTTGACAAGCAATGACAACTCAACATGACAACTTTGGAGATGCTTATTTGTCAAAAATTCACAATAATCACTTACCAGGCTCCTTGCAAAATTCCTGATAAATAATAGTTTGAGACAACTCAGCAACAGTGCTTTATTCTGTTAAAGTAGAGAATTCCTCCCCAAACCATCTGGGCTGGCAGGTGTTCATCATCAGATCTAGGTTGCTATGAAACAAAACATTGCTTATGCTAATTACTCATGTAGCAAGAAACTCCAATTTTGCTCATTTGAAACAACTTAGATTTGCAAGGACCTGTAAAGCTCAAGGTGTAAAACTGAATAATGTGGGGAAAAGTTGCTTCAGAGTAAGGGCTGTGGTGGAGCTACTCTATGCATAAAAGCTCTTAGATTTGTTCTTACCTATCAGACCCATGGACAGGTGCTTCATATGAATGATGTGTTAGCATTTACCTCTGTGAGACAGATTAAATCCCAAATCCAGTTCAGTCACTCAATTTAATTTATAGAAATTAGGTGTACCTTTCCAAGATGGAGCTATTATAGTATTGATTTTTTTCTCCTATGAGCTTTCCTAATACTTCCAGGCCCAGAACAGAAATCAGGAAACTCCATGCAGTTCAAGTACTTGTTACGAATTTTTCTTTTATCTGTATTCTCATGAAACCCAGAAGATCAAGCTAAGGTCAATATGGCATTAGGTAATCAACAGCATATACAGCCAATAGACAAGGCTACAGAATTTTCCATATTGGAACTGGAACAAGAAAAGGATAAAATTTAGACAGTCCATACTCTGTTTAAATTGAGACAAATTCAGACAATATACTCTCTAATCCTGGTAGCAGTCTAAGTAAAAGAAGACTCCAGTTTTAGATCCCAAACACTCTGTTGCATCTGACCATCTAATCACTTTGTCTTTTTGTAAACAGCATCAAAATTCAAAGGTAGGTTGGGGGAGGCACACAAGTTCTGATTTTATGTCCGCTTAGGCAAAGACAGTCGACTGTAAAGGGGCTGAGTTCATTCCAAAGCACAGTTGTCCAAGATTTCAAAGTCATGGTTTCATTCAAGGATGTAACAACCAGAGGAGATAGCATAACTAATAGTTCCACTGAGTAACTTCTTGTCCCTGTGTCCAGGGTAATATATGCATATTTTTCTACGGTTTGTTATGTCTAAGGATTTCCAAGAGACCAGAACTCTAGGAGTCTTCTAGACGCTGGGATATAGTCATACTTGGATTTACATATTGTTATTTTTATCCCATAAATCTTGCAGAGCTCAAAGAATTTCTCTTGGCAGAGAAAAGGCAACTTGTCACAGTTTCAGTCATAACTGGAGAATAATCTTTCTGATTCATAGAGTCATCATCACCCTTGTCTAATGGCAGTTCCTCTGTTTCTTCAAGTACTCAAAAGCAGGGCATTTTTGTCTTCAAGTTTGAAATGCCTATTCTGAAACACAGCTAAGAAATTTCTAATGAGCAGTCCTTAATCAAATCTCAAAGCATCAGAGACCATCTGAGATGTTTTTGCCTGCTCTTTCTCATTGGCTGCTTGTAGCTGTTTCCTGCCAAGCCTGTAAGGGCACTGAATCATTATTTGAAGAGTTTGCTCTGTTAGAGGACCTCATATACCTGAGGTCACACTCTCAGTGCAAGATCATGAAATGAAGTCAGATCCAGATATAGCATCTATATCTCATGAGGTCATGTGCTCTAGGTATGTAATCAGATCAGATTATATAACAAAATACTGCATTTTTCTTTTTCTTTTTCTCTTTTTCTTTTTCTTTTTCTTTTCTTTTTTTCTTTTCTTTTTCTTTTTCTTTTTCTTTTTCTTTTTCTTTTTCTTTTTTTTTTTTCTTTTTCTTTTTCTTTTTCTTTTTCTTTTTTTTCTTTTTCTTTTTCTTTTTCTTTTTCTTTTTTTTTCTTTTTCTTTTTCTTTTTCTTTTTCTTTTTTTTTTCTTTTTCTTTTTCTTTTTCTTTTTCTTTTTCTTTTTCTTTTTTCTTTTTTTTTTTCTTTTTCTTTTTCTTTTTTTTCTTTTTCTTTTTCTTTTTCTTTTTTTTTTTCTTTTTCTTTTTTTTTTCTTTTTCTTTTTTCTTTTTCTTTTTCTTTTTCTTTTCTTTTTCTTTTTCTTTTTCTTTTTCTTTTTCTTTTTCTTTTTCTTTTTCTTTTTCTTTTTCTTTTTCTTTTTCTTTTTCTTTTTCTTTTTCTTTTTCTTTTTCTTTTTCTTTTTCTTTTTTCTTTTTCTTTTTCTTTTTCTTTTTCTTTTTCTTTTTTCTTTTTCTTTTTCTTTTTCTTTTTCTTTTTCTTTTTTTTCTTTTTCTTTTTCTTTTTCTTTTTCTTTTTTTTTTTTTTCTTTCTTTTTCTTTTTCTTTTTCTTTTTCTTTTTTTTTTTTCTTTTTTTTCTTTTTTTTTTTCTTTTCTTTTTCTTTTTTTTTTTTTTCTTTTCTTTTTCTTTTTCTTTTCCTTTTCCTTTTCCTTTTCCTTTTCCTTTTCCTTTTCCTTTTTCTTTTTCTTTTCCTTTTTCTTTTTCTTTTTCTTTCCTATTTTGCCTCTGTCCTTTTTATTTCTGGTATGCTCAACATGATACTGGTGGACTGACTCCAGGAAAGAGATTCCAGGCAGTTCCAGCTTCCTCAGTGAATAATAAATCAAGAATGAATCACCTGATGCTGAAGACTTGATGTCCATATGTGTTTTGGAGGTTGAGATAAAGTTGTTAGAAATGGTATGCTTCATTTCACAAAGTTCTAATGCCTGACTGAGGGTATAATTTTGGATCTTAATCTATTCCTAAATTTTCATATTTGTTGTCACAAAATATCAAAAGGCTCAAAACTTCTGGTCTAGTAATTTTAGTCTGAAGAATAGAACTGTTGAAATTCTTGCAGAGCCCCTCTACTTCAAGTTGGAAACAAACATCCCCACACACCTTCAAAGTTCCCATAACAAATGAATAAACAAACAAACAAACAAAAGTAAAAAGGTACAAAATAAAATGAAATTTAAAAAAGTAAAATAAGATAAAGTAAAATAAAATAAATCACCTATCTGAGGATGACCTAAAAGGGTTACATTGCTTTCCCCCTGAGAAAACTGTTGTGGCAAGACATGTAGCAATGCAAAGTGTTCCACTCTGTTGTCAAATGGAATTATTTGGCTGGAAATTTTGCTGTTTGACAGCCGCCTAAACATGAGCCAGCAGTGTGCCCAGGTGGCCAAGAAGGCCAATGGCATCCTGGCCTGCATTAGGAATAGTGTGGCCAGCAGAAGCAGGGAAGTTATTGTGCCCCTGTACTCTGCATTGGGTAGGCCACACCTTGAGTACTGTGTCCAGTTCTGGGCCCCTCAGTTTAGGAAGGACATCAAGACACTTGAATGTGTCCAGAGAAGGGCAAAAAGGCTGGTGAGAGGCCTTGAGCACAAGCCCTATGAGGAGAGGCTGAGGGAGCTGGGATTGTTTAGCCTGGAGAAGATGAGGCTCAGGGGTGACCTCATTGCTCTCTACAACTACCTGAAAGGTGGTTGTAGCCAGGAATGGGTTGGTCTCTTCTCCCTAGCAACCAGCACCAGAACAAGAGGACATAGTCTCAAGCTGCAACAGGGGAAGTTTAGGCTGGAGGTGAGGAGAAAGTTCTTCACTGAGAGAGTCGTTCATCATTGGTGTTCAAGAGGGGACTGGACATGGCACTTGGTGCCATCCATGGTCTAGTCATGATGTCTGTGGTGACAGGTTGGACTCAATGATCTATGAGGTCTCTTCCAACCTTGGAGATACTTTGATACTGTGAAACACTAAAGTCTTACTCATTCATGCATCGAGCAAACTGAGAGACCCACTGATTCAAGGAAAGTCTGATTATTTTATAGACATTCTTCAGCCAATAAAGGGGAAACAGAGTTTAACACTGTCATGACGTGGAAAACAAGCTTTTGATTTTCTGGCAACACAGATATAAATTGAGAAGGAAAATAAATTAGAAAATAAACCCCATTTATCTAGACAATTTAATTAACCAAGTACTTGATGTTGGTGTAGTGGTTTGAGCCTTAACTGGAGTTTAAGAGATCAGATGGTAGAAAGAAACTGAGAAATCCTCCCCCCCCACCCCAGAAGAGACTGGAGGTAAATCTACAAAAAAATAATCTGGAGTTGGTTTGGAAGTAAGAGAAGAAAATTTTTTAACAAAATATATATATGGCAGTAACAGGGAGGATTTACAAGGGTAAGAAATAAGGATAAATAGGAAAATATACAAAACCAAATTTGGATGACCTTGTATCTCCCTCAATGTATGTGGATTTCAGTCCTTTAGAGAAGCGTGGATGCGGCAGGGAGAAGATCAGGCACATCCACGTGGCAGAACCAGGAGGCCAGCAGTAGCTGTTGGCCCTTTCCAACAGGCAAGACAGGAGCAAAGAGAAAAAGGTGGCTGCCACAGCCTCCCCTTTATAGTCATTCTGGACAGGAAGGGGAAGAGCAATAGACCAACTTAGACTTGGGGGACCCGTCCTCCTGGGAAGAGGAAGCCAAATCCACCTGGATCAGGTTTATTTTGTCCCCTGGGGGAAGCAGGGCTCTTGCAATCCTCCTCCCCCTCCCCAACTTCCCCCCCTCACCTCTCCCCAGGATGGGTGTAAGCCAGCACAGTTGGTCTTTTTAAAGTTAGTGAAATGTAATAAACCATAGGGGTATTGTGAGATTTGCATAAATTGTTGAAGAGTACCTCATTTTAATTCATCTGGGGTTTTGAGCTTGATAATTATCCCACTGGCATTTATACCATCTGTTTTTGTGGTTATTTTGTTTGTTTTCAGAAAGATCTAAAGAAGAAATTTTATCTGCAATATCTATGTGTCACAGTAGACTCTGTTTTTGTCACTGTACACCTGCCTTGAGTGGTCTGAAATGTAAGTTTTACAACGAGAACACAAAGTTAATGTTCCAAATCACTGAGCAATCAATTTCAAATGAGTAAGAAGGGGGAAAAATATGAGGACTATTCTTTGTGTACCATGGTTCCTTTCTAGAGAGCATTTGTTCTTCTTTAGAGTCTACCTTGTAGCTGGATGATAAGACAAATTGGAACATTAGACATTGCACAACATGCACTCTGTGTAACTGCACTTGTGAGACACAAAGTAATAGGCTGTGAGCTTCATGACTAGTCTAACTAAGAGCTGTTGAGAAGAAGAAATGGCATGTGCAGTGCTTTGTTCAGGGAGAACTGCATAATGAGGAAGAAAGGAGGAAAAGAAGAGAGGAGGAGAGAAAGGAAGAAAGGAAGAAAGGAAGAAAGGAAGAAAGGAAGAAAGGAAGGAAGGAAGAAAGGAAGGAAGGAAGAAAGGAAGGAAGGAAGGAAGAAAGGAAGGAAGGAAGAAAGGAAGGAAGGAAGGAAGAAAGGAAGAAAGGAAGAAAGGAAGAAAGGAAGAAAGGAAGAAAGGAAGAAAGGAAGAAAGGAAGAAAGGAAGAAAGGAAGAAAGGAAGGTATCCTTGCCCATGGCAGGGTGGGGTTGAAACTAGATGATCTTCAGGGTCCCTTCCAACCCAAACCATTCCATGAATCTATAAAAGAGAGTCATAGAAGCAGAATCACAGAATAGCAGGGATTTTACAGTCTCTTTGGAGATCATCCAGTCCAACTGTCACTGATAAAGCTGGTATATGTACATCAGGTTGAATAAAAATGTGTCCAGCTGGTTTTGAAAGTCTCCACAATAGAGGCTCCACAAGATCTCTTGTGCAGACTGTTCCAGTGCTATGTCACTCTCAAAGTAAAGAGGTTTGTCCTTAAGCTCAAGTGAAATCTCCTGTGTTCTAGATTGTGTCTGTTAACCTTGTCCTATCACTGGCCACCACTGAAACGTGCACAGCCTTGACCTCCACCCTCTAGATATTTTTAAGCACAGATAAGATCCCCTCTCAGTCTTTGCTTTTCCAGGTTAAAGAGACGCAGATCTCTCAGCCTCTCTTCACAGGAGTCATGCTCCAGTACCCTAAGCATATTTGCGGCATTCCATTGGCCTCTCTCCACTAGTTCTTTGTCCTTGATCTGGGAGCCCAGAACTGGATACAATACTCCAGGTGCAGCCTCACCAGGGCAGAGGAGAACCTCCCTTGACCTGCTGGCCACACTTTTCTTAATGCACTCCAGAGTATTGTTTGCCTTCTTGGCCACAAGGACATATTGCTGACTTATGGTTATCTTCTTGTCACCAGGATTTCCAGGTCCTTCTCTGCAGAGCTGCTTTCCAGCAGGTCAATCCCTAACCTGTACTGGTGCATGGAGTTGTTCCTCCCCAGATTCAGGGTTCTATACTTGCCCTTTTTGAACTTCATGAGAACAGTGCTACTTCTTCGGATTTATGTAACATCCAACAGTGTAAAAGCTGCTGAACATAATTTTGTCCTACTGTGTTTTATTATCATCTCATCTTCTAAAGTGCAGGTCACTTAATGCCCAGGGAACAGTAATTTAGAGACCAATATTTCTAACTTTTTAACAATGTTTTAAAGTTAGAACAGCAACCTTTACAATGCATTTTCAGAGAGCTGTGAGTAACCATCACTGCATGCACAAAAAGACATGGAAATACTGCCTTTCCAATTGTGTCTTTAGGGGCAAACATCTTTTCCAGCTGCTAAATCAAAGTTAGATGCAACCCTGAAGTTAGGATGCTATGCATGTCCAAAAATAACCTGTCCAGGGACCTGTCAGAAAATTAACTAAAAGGAAAAGCTGCATACATATATAACTTATGTCCTTTATTCCATCTTTACTACTACCAAGCTAGACCAAAATAGTGTGTGTGCATATACATACAAATGAATGAAAAGACAGGAGGAAAAAGGAGGTACTGCAGTAGTCACAACCACAAGAAGGATAAAGTAGATGCTGTGGTGAGTGTTGCAAAGCTTCATCTGGGAATAAAAAACTTGATTTTGTATAACTGAGAGGTTGATGAGAAGAGAGGACAGAAAAAAAAAACCACAACAACAAACATGAATAAACTGACAAAATCAGAACAAAAATCTGACATAATACAGAATGTGGACTCTTCTCTGGAAGGAGATAATAACAGCTAAATTGCAACCACAGCTTGAATTTCTTTTGATTTGGAAGCTTAGGAATGATGGTGTCCTGTACTCTTTAGTATTGAAGTCACGCAGGGTGTGTCACCCTGTTTGCACTTCGAGTCAGTCACACAGTAAATTAGAATAGTGTTTCACTCTTCTCTCCTTGCCTATGCCTTTAAAATACCTATTGGTAAGCAGACTACAAGTCAATAAGTTGGTCTTACTGCTGGGAGGTGATTGTTCTCTCAGCTTGTGGTTCCGTTAGCTGTGGTCCCTCTGGTTGGTGTAGGTCACAGCTCCCAGTCCTAGAAGGAAAGGAAACGATGTATCTGTTGTTGTATAGATGTTCTAATCACCCTGAGCAACACTTCCAGGACCAGATGTAAGCAGGTGAAGACGTTTATTACGTTATACAGCAAAGTTATATATCAGAAGGTGTATGTGTCACATCTCAATTGGTCATTTTCTACTGGCATGCATGTAATTAAGGCATACAATAGGTTAAAATAGCTATACTATATTTTAACACATCCAACCAAATTCTGCCCAGCTTCTCTCTTTTGGTTACAAGGTGTTTACATTCCCCTCAGAGTCAAAGTCAAAACATAGCTTTCTTTAATTCAAGCAAAGGCAAATCTTCCCTATAGCCTTCTAAAGTTCTCTTCCCACATCACTCCCTTTCTGTTTTCTAATAGAACAACACTTTTGACTGACCTTTCTAAAATTCTTTGCATACATAGAAGCAAGCAAGTTAAAATTAACTATATAGCAAAAGCTAAAGTTCTGTGACACGGTGTGTCTAACAGACATGCTCCTCTTCTCCAGGCTAAGCAGCCCCAGCTCCCTCAGCCTTCCTCATAGGGCTTGTGTTCCAAGCCCCTCACCAGCTTTGTTGCCCTTCTCTGGACACATTCCAGCAAGTCAACATCTTTCCTAAACTGAGGGGCCCAGAACTGGACACAGTACTCAAGGTGCGGCCTAACCAAAGCAGAGTACAGGGGCACAATGACTTCCCTGCTCCTGCTGGCCATACTATTCCTAATGCAGGCCAGGATGCCATTGGCCCTCTTGGCTGCCTGGGCACACTGCAGGCTCATGTTCAGCCTACTGTCAACCAGTACCCCCAGGTCCCTCTCTACCTGGCCACTCTCCAGCCACTCTGACCCCAGCCTGTAGCTGGGGTTGTTGTGGCCAATGTGCAGAACCCAGCACTTGGATGTGTTCAATCTCATGCCATTGGATTCTGCCCATCTGTCCAGCCTGTCAAGGTCCCTCTGCAAAGCCTCTCTACCCTCCAGCAGATCAACTCCTGCCCCCAGCTTGGTGTTGTCCGCAAATGTACTGATGATGGACTCAATGCCCTCATCCAGATCATCAATAAAGATGTTAAAGAGCATGGGGCCCAGCACTGATCCTTGGGGCACACCACTAGTGACTGGCTGACAGCTGGATGTGCCACCATTCACCACCACTCTCTGGGCTCGGCCAAATTCCTCGCTATGAGGGCCGCCATGTACACTGTTCATGGCAAGGCTAAGAAAGCTGCCTCACCAGCCCCTCGGAAGTGACAGTAGTGTGGAGTGATGTGCCTACTAAAGGGGGAGCGCACTAACTCACCTCAAGCCACTTAGATCAGAAGGTGCCCTGAGGGTGTATTTGCACAGTTGCCATGATCTGAGCTCATTCTTTGCTTCCTTATTCCTGGAGCAGACCTGAGCCCCTTGTGCCATTCAGAGCAGCTCAGGTTCTTCTCTGCCTGAATATAAACAAAGTACTGTGCTTACATTGTGAGTGAGAAGGGTAAGTAACAGCCTCTTGAGAATTTCCATGCCAGCAGAAATTTCTCTTGGGCATTCTTTGCTGTCCTATGACCCGCTATGAATTTTCAATGATACAGAAGGCCTGAGTCATAAATCTGGCCCACACTACACTGCTGCATTTAAATCACATTGTTCTGAATCCTTTGTCTCAAAGGATACTGATAGAATTGTAAAGTATTCTTCTATTCTATTCTAAAATAGCCTTGGACATTTGCAAGCTCCTGTAAAAACATTGCCTTCAAATGAATTGCTAATTATAAAATGCTTAATGCTCATCGCTCACAACTTAGGACATTTATTTATTTATTTATTTACTTGTAAATAAAATAGTCAAATCCTGTTGCTAAGCTAATTAGGCAACTGCTTTTCATTACTGCACTGCTTTAGCTTCTTGCCAGCTTGGATTTTTACTACTAAAATGAGCAGGATGATTCCATCTTACTCTCTAGCAACCTGATATACCGAATCCATATATCTGGCATATCTCAGCAATTAGTATAATGTCCAAATGTAATGGGTTTGCTGGTACAGCATCTGAGCTCCACCTCTGGTAACTCATGTAATTAACTGAACAAAATAAACCAACCATGCTTTGTAGAAGCAGAAGCTTATTGACAACGAGACATATGAAAGCTTGCTTTGCTTCAGCTGTTCATTTTCTCCCTACAACACTTGTTCTTTTTCCATGAATGATAAGGTAAACAAGAGTGATTAACAGTTTGAGCAGAGAATTATTCTATATGTGTTGAAAAATGGTATATACTGATAAGAAGGGTTTCATCATCAGTCTATATGATGCCAATGGACACATTTGGAAGTACTTAAAGCCAGACTCTGCTCTTGGCAGAATAGATGAACAGGATGATCTTTAAAGGTTTCTTCCAACCCAAACAATTCTATGATTCTGTTGTAAAGGACTTGATTGTTAGGATGCCTTCTTAATTAATTTATCACTTACTCACTTGCCTAAGTCTTTCCCAAAGTGTGTTGTTCCTTACATGGTCAGTTGTGACATAAACATAATGTTTTCTCTATGAGAATGAATACATTTAGAGTGCAGGGCAACAGAGTAAAACAGACAGAGTACAGCAAAGAACTACAAGAAGTTTCTGATCCTTTGCATGACATAAAAGGATAACTAAATTCTGCAGCAAGGTAGGCATAAGATCCCCTCAAAAGTTTTTTTTTTCTTACTGTCCCAGTTTGAAGGCAGATCCTCCCTTGCCTCCCACCAGGGCAGGAAAACGATGAGACTCACACAAATGGATTGCAGAAGCGATGGAAAGTTCACATGGAAAAGCAGTGAGTGTTTTACAGAGTGCTACATGCACAGTGACAAAAGCAATCCCAAAGCATACCCAGAAGCCTCCCAGCATTTCCCTTCTCCCTGCCTGAGAGTAGGGAGAAAGCCCCAAACCCCCAAGGGTTTTTTCTTCCCCCCACCCCATTAGGCTAATCTCAAATGGCCAGATCTGAGATTGCCTTTCCCTCTTCTCCTCTTGGCATTAGGCCTAGCCAGTCCTTGAGATAACTCTCCTTCTATTACCATGTAGGGAACCTCTCCCACGGGAGCAGGTGAGGAAATGTGAGATCTTGCAGATGGATTTATAGGGAACAGGACATTATGGGTATGAAACACACAGCTTCCTGTGTCCACCCCCTGGGCTGGACACCTGGGGCACCAGAGGTGCACCCCATGTGGCATCAGCAAGGAAGCACCCAGGCCAAACTGCCACACTTACCTCTCATCAGATTTTTTTTTTTTTTTCATCTTTGATGTCACTGAAATAATAAAGCACTTGAGAAAATAAATACATTAATAAATAAATAATAACTTCCTCCCCAAGCCAAAATGAGGGGAGGAAAAGAAAAAAAGGAAAGAAAGGAAGATAAGAGGATAAGAAGTCCTCTACAAAGTGATAATGGATACATTGTTCATGATGATACCAGCAATAACAGCAAGATGCATTTTACACTAATATATCTTCTTCTACAGATGAAAGTGTTAGAAATTCCTGTGTGCACATTTTTTGTTGCTAGGAAAATGAATAGTAAACATTAACAAGAGCTTCTGTCCAATGTCTCAATTCTCTGCTTGAAAGATACCACTTTTAGGTAAGGAAAGCTTCAAAAGTCTGCTATTATCAAATGAAATAAAATCAGTAGCAGTTCACACATTTGCACTCAGAACCCTCACTGGATCTGTGGCAGCATTAACACAGGTGTACACCAAACCCCTAAAAAAGCAGAATGCACACAAGCACTTTTCCCCCTCCCCTCCCCACCCTCAAACTCAACAACACCACACACATACATAAAAGAAAAATTACTGCATTATTTAATTCCATTCATTTCTGGACTTGGAAGCAATTATTTTGCTGACGTGTACCAGGCAAAATTGCCATGCAAAATTTACCCTGGCTGATCTACAAAAAAAAGGCAAAGAAAAACAAATATCAGATCTTACTCTCATTACCCATTCTTCCCCCAAAAAAAAGAGCTAGTAGCCAAGGAGCTGTAGGCTGTGGATGGAGCCATGATCTGTAACAAGGCTCAGTGAGGCCTGAGTGAGGACAAGTCCAAGGAAAACCACAGATGTGTGAGTTCATCCTGATGCCATAGTTGCGACCCAGCTGGCATTCCTGCTTTAACATCAGAACTCAACAGCCTTGGCATTGGAATGAGGAAATGGACCAAAAGGATGCAGATGGTGCACTTTTAGTAACTGAGGTAATTAAATAACCCAAGAGTAGAAAGAAATTGAAAAGTCTGTGCAGGTATATTAACTTGATCACAGCTGGAAGTTGACTGATGGTGCAATGACTCAATGGATGATAAATGCAGTACTTCCAGGAATTTTTACCAGCTATTTTTCTGTTACCCTCTGGAAAAGCCAGAAGCATCAGCCAAATAAGCTAGTCGAGGAGAGGAAAATCTAAATTTTGCTGTCTCAAGAAAGCCTACACAGAATCAGACTTGTTAGTCAGCAAAAGCCCTTCCATGCTGCTTGTGGATGAATTTGAGTATTTTCCTATATTAGTAGATGTTTGAAGCACAAATCAGTGAAAAAGCACCAAAAATTAATGTTATTTATAAACACATAGTGACTGCAATGGGCACAGAGGCTGGTTGGAGATTAGGTAGTCTGTACTGTTATGTCACTGGGAAGGAATGGGGAACCAGTGAAGGACTATTCTTCCACTCAGTGGGTCTGGTGGCTCATTCCTCCACTGATCACCTGCAAAACAGCTAAAGCCTTGTGCAATTATTAACAGAACAATGGCTTGACCATAGTCTCATCCCCTGCATTCTACACAATAGTAGATATGGTTTACAAGTGAAAATGAGAGTGATTCAGTGGTTAGAATCATAGAATCAGTCAGGGTTGGAAGGGATCACAAGGATCATCTAGTTCCAACCCCCTGCCTTGGGCAGGGACACCCCACACTAGATCAGGCTGGCCAGAGCCTCGTCCAGCCTGGTCTTAAACACCTCCAGGGATGGGGCCTCAACCACCTTCCTGGACAACCCATTCCAGGGCTTTAGTCTTGCTCTGCCTCAGAGTTGTAAATATGGCAGTCACAGTTTGTGTCTCTGTAGGCTCACACATTTTATTTACATGCAAAACTCCATAGCAAAATGTCTTCATTTCACTCCACTGTAAGATGTGGTGCATTAAATAAATACAATACAATACAATACAATACAATACAATACAATACAATACAATACAATACAATACAATAGAATAAACCAGGTTGGAAGAGCCCTTCAAGATCATTGCGTCCAACCTATCAACCAATCCAACCCACCCAAACAACTAGATCATGGCACCAAGCACCCCATCAAGTCTTCTCCTGAACACCACCAATGATGGTGACTCCACCACCTCCCTGGGCAGCACATTCCAATGGGCAATCACTCTCTTTGTATAGAACTTCTTCCTAACATCCAGCCTAAACCTCCCCTGGCACAGCTTGAGACTGTGTCCTCTTGTTCTGGTGCTGGCTGCCTGGGAGAAGATAAACCCCAAAAAATCCTTGTGAGAGAAAAAATTGTTACAAATATGTAATCTTCATTACTAGTGCTTCAGACTTATCTGTTGGTGACATAATCACATATAAATGTGAATTGATCAAAATCAGATTGCCTTCTATACTTGTGCAAAACAGACTGTACATAAGGAAACTTTCCAATAAACTCCCCAGTAAAACTTCATAACAGACAGCAAATTTCCACCACGAGTATACAAATACTTCCAGTGTTCTCAATACAGACTAAGACTTCTTATTTTCGAAGTCATAAGAAGTGCTATCCCAAAGGCAAGAGGAGATTGGAAGTGTCTTGATTGCAAGCATGTAGAGTACATTGCCCTGCACAAAAAAAAAGAAAAAGAAGAAAAAAAGTCATGAATGTTTCTCATTATATCAAATGCAATTTCCTTTTCCAACTCCTATGAGATTTTGAAAACTGTTCCATTCCTATAAATTTTACAGAAATGCCAATCTCCCCTTTCTCAAAAGCATAACTTTGTTTATTCAGTGCCATGACTCTCAGGAATTTTTCTCTTTGGTCTGTATCTCTTTAAATTCAACAACAAAACTTTAGAATAGAATAGAATAGAATAGAATAGAATAGAATAGAATAGAATAGAATAGAATAGAATAGAATAGAATAGAATAGAATAGAATTACGAAGGTTGGAAGAGAACCCGAATTTAATCACATTCAATCAAGAAACTATTCTTTTTTTTAATGAAGTAAGGTTGCAGGGAAGGATAAAAAAAAAAAAAAAAAAAAAGTTGTACTATTTTACATTTTACTATTAAAACTTAAAACTTCAGTGGTTTTAGTGCTCCTGGAAATAAAATTGAATTTCAACAAGTTTGGCAATGCACATTGCCACACGGTGCAAATGGCGCTAAAGGTAATAGCAGGATTCTGCTGTGGGAATTGAGATATGATTCATCTTTGGGACACACAGTAAAAGGCTAGCAGTCATAAATGTCTTCTCAGGGTCTTTTGATGTAGCTGTGAGGAATGATTAAGTTGGAACCAAATTCATGTTGGAACCAACCTCATGTTGGAACCAACCTCATGAGCTTCGACAAGACCAAGGGCAGGGTCCTGCATCTGGGTTGAGGCAATCCCAGGCACAAATACAGGCTGGACAGGGACTGGCTGGAGAGCAGCCCTGAGGAGAGAGACTTGGGGGTGCTGGTGGATGAGAAGCTCAACATGAGCTCTCAATGTGCACTTGCAGCCTGGAAAGCCAATCAGATCCTGGGCTGCATCAAGAGAAGTGTGGCCAGCAGGTCAAGGGAGGTGATTCTTCCCCTCTACTCAGCTCTGGTGAGACCCCACCTGGAGTACTGCCTCCAGTTCTGGAGCCCCTGTTACAGGAGGGATGTGGACGTGCTGGAACATGTCCAGAGAAGGGCCACGAGGATGATCAGAGGGCTGGAGCACCTCTCCTATGAGGACAGACTGAAGGAGTTGGGGCTGTTCAGTCTGGAGAAGAGAAGGCTCCGAGGTGACCTCATTGTGGCCTTCCAGTATCTGAAGGGGGCCTACGGGAAGGCTGGGGAGGGACTTCTCAGGGTATCAGGTAGTGATAGGACTAGGGGGAATGGAATGAAGCTGGAGGTGGTGAGATTCAGGCTAGATGTGAGAAGGAAGTTCTTCACCATGAGAGTGGTGAAGCCCTGGAATGGGTTATCCAGGGAGGTGGTTGAGGCCCCGTCCCTGGAGGTATTTAAGACCAGGCTGGATGAGGCTCTGTCCAGCCTGATCTAGTGTGGGGTGTCCCTGCCCATGGAAGGGCTTTGGAACTAGATGATCCTTGTGGTCCCTTCCAACCCTGACTGATTCTATGATTCTAACCACTGAATCGCTCTCATTTTCACTTGTAAACCAAGACAGCAAGTGAACAAAAGCTTTCAGAGATTAAATAAGATGTTTTGATTGACAGTGTCATTAGTCCCTAGCATTGTACATGTCTGAATTTGGAGAACATATTTCTGCTTAGGAAAATGCATTATCAAAAAGTAGTTTTGACATCTGTGGGATTTTTTCTGTCACATATTTGTGACAATACTCTCACAGAAAGGTTCTGTACTGAGAAGTGCATGCATCTAATGCTGTGAGTGCAGAGGAATCCCAGTACCACTGTGCGCAGTTACTCCAAGTACCTCACAGCATCCATGGCCACAAAGGAGCACAGACATGTGATAATGGAGGAGTTCCCAATGCCTCAGTCAGAGAAAAGAATCTTTGTCCTGAACCCAGGCCTGCCCCAGGCAAGACCCGGTTCCATGTTCCAGGGAACACCCAGCGCCATGAGCCAGTGAGGAGGCCCTCTGGGTGTGCTAGTCAGGAGCAGGCACATCTAGACAGGCATCAATACCAGTGCCTATTTGCACAGGACTGGTTCCTTTCTTCCTCTTCTCCCTCTGTTTTTCCCCAAACCATTCTCATGGCTCCCATTCTACACCTTCATTGCTTCCCCTAAACATCCCATAGTAATTCCTGTGAAGTCCCCAAATGCTCTTCCCTGCAGATCACATTGAGCCCTGTAACCCTGGGGAGTGCCCTGAATCTAAGGGGAGACTCAGAGAGCCTCCTCGCTGACTCCTGGTGCTGGGTGTTTCCTGGCACATGGAGCTGGGTCTTCCCTGGGAAAGGGACAAAGAGTCCTGTCTGTGACAAGAGTATTGGGACCTCCCTTACCATTGCATATCTGTGCTCCTTTTTGGCCATATGAGACTTTTGGTGCCCCATAAGATCAGACTGCAGTTAACACACAGAGGATGTAGAAGCACCTTAAGAACAGTAACATGAAACCTCCATTTCCCTTCCAGTCCTCCTAACAGAGAAAATTCCAAATATATGTGAACCAGTAAAGGTCTTGTGTAGGACTATTGTTTACAACATTTCTCTAATTGTCTAAGAAGTACAGAAGTATCTGTGCCTTACACTTTATACATGGCTTTCTTAGGTTGGTTTAAAGAAGAAACACAGTTTGAAAAGGCAATATTCTTGTCCTATCTTGAAAGTGATTTTCTCAACCCCATCAAATGCAACTGGTGAAATGGCATTTCCCAAAGTAAATCAAGATCTTGCATTTGAGAGTCTATGTGGAACCCTCATGGGACTTAGAAGGATGCTCCTAAAATATGAACTTTTGTTTTGTTTTGTTTTGTTTTGTTTTTTTTCCCCCTCTATTCACATGTGCCCGTTGCTTGAAGTGTCAGATAAGAAAATATATTCTTTGTGGGTTTTCCAGCTAGGATGCCTGTCACTTCTGGCTTGCATATTTACCTGTATGGCATGATTTATCCTCTAAGTGTAGTCTGTCCTTACCAACAATTAAAGGAAAAAGCTTTAAAATTCCATTATATCAAAAGTTTCAGAGATTGATATTTGTGACTAAAAGTATTTTTATGTAGGGCTTGTTCCTTAAGATTCTTTTGAGAACTACATAGTATCATAGTATCAGTCAGGGTTGGAAGGGACCACAAGGATCATCTAGTTCCAACCCCTCTGCCATGGGCAAGGACATCCTACACTAGATCAGGCCAGCCAGAGCCTCATCCAGCCTGGTCTTAAACACCTCCAGGGAGGGGGCCCCAACCACCTCCCTGGATAACCCATTCCAGAGCTTTACCACTCTCATGGTGAAGAACTTCCTCCTCACATCTAGCCTGAACCTCTCCACCTCCATCGTCATTCCATTCCCCCTGGTCCTATCACTACCTGATAGCCTGAGAAGTCCCTCCCCAGCCTTCCTGTAGGCCCCCTTCAGATACTGGAAGGCCACAATGAGGTCACCTCGGAGCCTTCTCTTCTCCAGACTGAACAGCCCCAACTCTTTCAGTCTGTCCTCATAGGAGAGGTGCTCCAGCCCTCTGATCATCCTCGTGGCCCTTCTCTGGACATGTTCCAGCACATTCATATCCCTCTTGTAATAGGGGCTCCAGAACTGAATCCAAGATAGTATTCCATTATTCACACTAATCAAAAAGGAAAGCTATCTCCAAAGGGGTTATTTAGGAAGACTTATTCTTTTAAAAATAACCATTATAATATATTGATGTGCTAGTCTGTAATATTTCCAGATTTACTTCTTTCTAATTACTACAAGAGACAGTAAATGGTATTTTGTAAACACATGTACACTTAAGAGATGTAAGGATTACTTTATGACTTCTTTTTCATTTTGAAGTGGATAAATGAGGGGTTAATCAAAGGCCAATGATGGGAAAGTGAGTTTCAACTAACAGGGCAGGGATTCAAACATGATACATGGATGGGAAATGCCCTTACTCTAGCTTTTCAAACTCCTCAATCCTTGCCCACTCTGCACTTGTTTGTGACAAGTGAGAGAGAATGAGGAATAAGTGAAAATTAAAGCTTTTTTATTCCCTTTGAATGCATAAAAATGGCTTAAGTAAATTCTATGATTTGCTTTTTATGATGTCCCATTCAAAATGGTGTTTTAATCTGCTCTAGATATGACATTCTTCTCAAACAAAACAATGGAAAAATTAAAGCCCCTGTAACTGAATGAAAGGCCAAAAAATCAACCAGCACTTCAGTCTTTCTGCAGTCACCATTAGCTCATTCTGTATTCACACTCTACTGCCCAAAAATGGTGCTTCCACAACGAGTAGCCTGCATGTCTGAGGGAAATAAATACTCCATTTTGCTTTGCGATAGGATGCTTCATTTCTATCAAACTTCTGCTGCAGTTACTCCTGATCCATTTTACTTCCTAGCTCAAGAAAAAATAGACTATACAAAAAATAACCCCAGTATCTTCACACTCTGTAAATCACTCACTGCTGAGAAAATAATTACAGTCGTGGAGAAGATGTGTAAAAAACTCTGGAGTAAAGGATTCATAAGAATTAATTGAGAAGAATAATTAGTTACCAGGAGAGAAAAAAAATCATGCAACTAGAAAATTTAAGATCATAGAATAGAATAGAATAGAATAGAATAGAATAGAATAGGATACAATACGATACAATAAACCAGGTTGGAAGAGACCTTCAAGATCATCACATCCAACCCATCATCCAACACCACCTAATCAACAAAACCATGCAACAAAGCACCCTATCAAGTCTCCTTCTAAACACTTCCAATGATAGCGATTCCACCACCTCCCCAGGCAGACCATTCCAATGGGCAATCACTCTGTCTGTGTAGAATTTCTTCCTAACCTCCAGCCTAAACCTCCCCTGGCACAGCTTGAGACTGTGTCCTCTTGTTCTGGGGCTGGTTGCCTGGGAGAAGAGAACAGGCCCCGCCTGTCTACAACATCTGTTCAGGAAGTTGTTGAGCGCAATTAGGTCTGACCTGAGCCTCCTCTTCTCCAGGTTAAGCAACCCCAGCTCCCTCAGCCTTCCTCATAGGGCTTGTGTTCCAAGCCCCTCACCAGCTTTGTTGCCCTTTTCTGGACACATTCCAGCGAGTCAACATCTTTCCTAAACTGAGGGGCCCAGAGCTGGACAGAGGACTCAAGGTGTGGCCTAGCCAGTGCAGTGTACAGGGGCACAATGACCTCCCTGCTCCTGCTGGCCACACTGTTCCTGATGCAAGCCAGGATGCCATTGGCCCTCTTGGCTGCCTGGGCACACTGCTGGCTCATGTTCAGCCTACCATCAACCAGTACCCCCAGGTCCCTCTCTGCCTGGCCATTCTCCAGCCACTCTGACCCCAGCCTGTAACACTGCATGGGGATGCTGTGGCCAATGTGCAGAACCCGGCACTTGGATGTGTTAAATCTCATGCTCTTGGACTCTGCCCATCTGTCCAGCCTGTCAAGGCCCCTCTGCAATGCCCCTCTACCCTCCTGCAGATCGACTCCTGCCCCCAGCTTGGTTTCGTCTGCAAATCTTAAGGTTGATTCTGATTTTCAAACATATATGTGAGTCAGTTCCTGCGTTATTTTAGATTAGTTTTTAAAATTACTAACTTATACATCATTCACCAGAATCTTATCCTTACCAACCATCAGGAGGAACCAATAATTGCCCTTTCACCTCTGAGGTATTGCAATAAAGAACAGCACATGCTTGTAGAATTGGGAAGATTAAGATAAAAATAGTTTAGAAACAAACAAGTAATCAAATAAACCAAACCAGAGGGAGGAAAGCATAGTAACATAACTGAGATAAAAGGAAGAATATTTACAAACTGGAAAAGACTGAAATAGTCACACACATTTCAGTGTCTTGGGTTTAGTTTTTTTCTGGTTTTGGTTTTGTTTGTTCTGTTTTGCTTTGCTTTGTTTCGTTTCTTTGTGTTCCACACCAAGGCTGACCCAATCTCACACCTAGTAATTATGTGTCTTTTATCCCCAAAAAAGTACATCTTTGAAGTGAGACTCTGTAAGCCAATTAGGCAGATTAGTTTCAAAACACATAGGATGCAGCAGTTTTCATTTGCTGACCCTTGGACAGGTGTGCTAATGGCTTTGTCTCTAGATTATCAACCTATTAGCTCAATTACTATTACTTTTGTTTTTTAAAATGGTAGGAACCTGGTTAGTGTTCCCATCCTTACTGCAATATG
The DNA here is from genome assembly GCA_033816785.1 of Picus viridis. NCBI lineage: Eukaryota > Metazoa > Chordata > Aves > Piciformes > Picidae > Picus > Picus viridis. The sequence goes on along the minus strand of CM066567.1, from coordinate 45,780,038 downwards.
CAAGCTGACTGTGCAGGTCTATCTTCTGTTTCTGAGTTTAGAATTCATGAAGAGGACATAGTCAGTGAAGTGGAGTATCAGCTCAAAGTCCAGGTCTAAATGTTCCTAACTGTGATTGCTTTAATTGGCTTTATCAACAGAAATTCTCTGAGTAAACAGTGTATTGTTTATTTAAGATATGGCCAGCAACACTGTCAGAAAACATGCATGTTTTTCTCTTAATACATGAGAGTATTGACTGAATTCTAGTTAGAAAGTCTTTATTTTCTGTATTTTTACTTTCAATATTGTGTTTTGCATAAAGATATGTACTTTAATTAATGTGAAATACAGAAGAAAATTTGGTAGTCACCACTCCTCAATAGTCCTATTTATGTCTTGTCTTGAGTTTTAGAATTATTTGTAATAAGGTAAGGAATCTATAGCCATCCTGTTTCCTGCTGAAGTTAGAGGGAATAGTAAATGTGCAAACAAATAGTAGAACTTAATATTTCAACAATGTGCTGGGTTACACCCATCCTGGGGGAGGGCTGTGAGAGCCCTGCTTCCCCAGGGCAAAAAAGACACCTGATCCAGGTGAACAGAGAGGGATGTGGTTTCCCCCTCCCAGAAGAGGGGTCCCCAGGTTGAAGTTGGTCTATTCCTCTCCCACTTCCTGTCCAGAAAGTGTAAAAAGGAAGACGCTGCGGCCATTTGCTGTCTTTGTTTCTGCCTCACCTTTGGAAAGGACCAAGAGCTGCTGCTGGCCTCCTGGTTCTGCCACGTGGTTGGGTCTGGTCTTCTCCCTGCCGCATCCACACATCTCTAAAGGGCTGAAATCTACATACATTGAGGGAGATACAAAGTCACCCACATTTGGTTTTGTATGTTTTCTTATTCATCCTTATTCCTTACCCTGTATATCCTCCCTGTTACTGCTATATAGTGGTATTTTGTTAAAAAATTTACTTCTCCTACTTCCAAACCAACTCCAGATTATTTTTTGGTAGATTTACCTCCTTCTTTTTTCCCTTACTGCTCTTTTTTTTTTTTTTTTCTTTCTCTCCTTTTTCCTTATCAGGGAAAAAAAGGGGGAAGGCAGGGCAGGAATTCTTGGTTTGCTATCATCTGAGCTCTTAAACTCCAGTTAAAGCTCAAACCACTACAGACAAGAATAAGAAGAAAATGACCTTCAAGGGTCCTATCCAACCCAGTTCATCTATGATTCTATGAAGTCAGCATGCTGTATCCTAATTTCCTCTCAGACTGCTGAACACCAATATTGAATATAGATAAGGCAACAAAAAAACTGAGTTGAAACATGTTGGTCTTCAAAAGATACGGAAGCAATGTGAAGATTATTACATCATTTCCTCTGCTTGCCACTAATGTTATAGGGAAGAAGACTCCTAGACCAGATTTCTGCTGTCACGTCGGTACTGATGTTTGGTGTTCTGTGAAATAGTGATGAGAGCAAAAACAGTTCTCGAAGACTGGTCTGTGCAAAACATCACCATGATCAGCCTTCTGTGAAAAATAAATTTATGAACCTCTGTCTGATCTAGCTCTATCAGAGGGGTGAACTGAGTTCATGATCATACTGAATTTTACTTTTTGTTTAAAAACACAAAGAATCACAGAATCACCAAGGTTGGAAGAGACCTCAAGGATCATCAAGTCCAACCCATCATCACAAACCTCATGACTATACCATGGCACCAAGTGCCACATCCAATCCCCTCTTGAACACCTCCAGGGATGGTGACTCCACCACCTCCCTGGGCAGCACATTCCAATGGTGAATGACTCTCTCTGTGAAGAACTTTCTCCACACTTCAAGCCTAAACTTCCTCTGGTGCAGCTTGAGACTGTGTCCTCTTGTTCTGGTTGCCTGGGAGAAGAGACTAACACCTTCCTGGCTACAACCACCCTTCAGGTAGTCGTAGAGAGCAATAAGGTCTCCCCTGAGCCTCCTCCTCTCCAGGCTAAACAACCCCAGCTCCCTCAGCCTCTCCTCACAAGGCTTGTGCTCGAGACCTCTCCCCATCCTCGTTGCCCTTCTCTGGACATGTTCAATGTCTCAATGTCCTTCTTAAACTGAGGGGCCCAGAACTGGACAAAGAAAAAGGAACTTTTTATCACATATAAGCAGTATACTAGTCAAGGGTTATTTTCAGTGAAAAACTGGTTGAATAGCACAATATCTACATAAGTAACCATTAGGCGTATTGTGAGCAGGGGTACAAAATCAGATCTGTCATATAGCTAATGCATTCCTCGTGAAAATGTTGGATTTAGTTATTGAGCTCATGGAAACTAAAAGATCTCTGCTTTCACGACTTCTTCAAACTTCATAAAACCTGTGGTGCAATCTTTGCTCTTTTTATTGGAATCATAGAATTGTCAGGGTTGGAAGAGACCTCAAGGACCATCTAGTTCCAGCAACCCTGCCATGGGCAGGGACACCTCACAACAGACCAGGTTGCTCAGAGCCACATCCAACCTGGCCTTAAAAACTTCCAGGGACAGGGTTTCTACCACCCCCCAGGCAACCTGCTCCAGTGTCTCACCATCTTCATGGTGAAGAACTTCTTCCTAACATCCAATCTGAATCTACCCACTTCTAGTTTTGCTCCATTTCCCCTAGTCCTATCACCACCTAAAATACTAATATGTCCCTCACCAGCTTTCTTGTAGGCCGCCTTAAGGTGTCCTGGAAGCCTTATGCTCTCCAGACTGAACAATCCCAGCTCTCTCAGTCGGTCTCTATAGGAGTGGAGACCCAAGCCTCTGATTATCCTGATTATCCACGTTGGGCGCCAAAAGTATAGTGGGTTGAGACAACCACCCTCCCCACCACAGGCAAAATAACGACTCCAACAAACGGATTGCAGAAGTGACGGAAAAGTTTAAATAGAAAAAGTGAAGGTGCACAAAAGAAACCAGAAACAGTGACAGAAGAAACCCCAAAACACACCCGGATGAACCCCATCCCCACCTGAGGGTGGGCCCAAGACCCCCAGGGCTCGTTCTTCCCCCACTGCTAGGCTAGTCTCAGCTGGCCAGGCCTGAGACCGCCCATCCCCTGGCCTTGGAGACGTCTCCCCCAGTTACCGGGCGCCGGCGAGGGAAGAAAGAGAAAGAGGCAGACCCCACGCTAGATCTTATAGCGGTGCAGGGGATTGTGGTAGGAGATACACGGTTTTCCTGTGTCCACCCACTGGGCTGGACTTCTGGACACAGGAAGTGCACCATGCAGCATAAGGGCACCCAGCCCAAACCACCACATGGCCCTTCTCTGGACGTGCTCCAGCACATCCATATCCTTCCTGTAACAGGGGCTCCAGAACTGGATGTAGTACTCCAGGTGGGGTCTCACCAGAGTGGAGTAGAGGGGGAGAATCACCTCCCTCAACCTGCTGGCTATGCTTTTGATGCAACACAGGAGACATTAGCTGAATGTAGCAATTACATAGGAAAAGCCTAATTTTAAAAAAAGAAATACACTATACTTGGCTTCTCAAAAGAATAATGTAATCAATTGGTATTGATACAGTTTTGCTTGAATCTATTTTTGCTTAACACATGCTCTCACTTTTCTGAATATATTCAATCAGTTTCACAGTCTACATGTGTGACACATCAAGTTTCATTTTTCCTCAATATTTTTTGGTGACAAACTCACAGCTCTTATCATCAGGCTTGGAATGCTCTAGAAGATGCCTGACTTACTTGTTTGGCTCTCAAATAGTCAAACATCAGGTGACATAGCAATTATATACTAGTCAAATCTCATTTAATTCTGAATCAACAGTTTATTTTATTAACTATTTCTTGCATTGCATCAACTCTTTTTTTTTTTCCACTCACAGTATTAAACACAAATATAAGCCAAGAAATTTATGCCACTGGTGTGCAAGAGAGCTATTGATGGATGAGAGCCATCATGCCATGGAAAAACAAAACAAAACAAAACAAAACAAAACAATCATAACCAGAGGATTATTGACTATCCACAGGTATTTGTGCCCTTCCAGAGAAGGGCAATGAAGTTGGTGAGGGGTTTGGAACACAAGCCCTATGAAGAGAGGCTGAGGGAGCTGGGGTTGCTTAGCCTGGAGAAGAGGAGACTCAGGGGTGACCTTATTGCTCTCTACAACTACCTGAAGGGAGGTTGTAGCCAGGCAGAGGTTGGTCTCTTCTCCCAGGCAGCCAGTACCAGAACAAGAGGACACAGTCTCAGGCTGCGCCAGGGGAGGTTTAGGCTGGATGTTAGGAAGAAGTTCTATACTGAGAGAGTGATTGTCCATTGGAATGGGCTGCCCGTGGAGGTGGTGGAGTCACCTTCATTGGAGGTGTTCAGGAGGAGACTTGATGGGGTGCTTGGTGCCATGGTTTAGTTATTTAGGTGGGTTGGATTGGTTGATGGGTCGGACATGATGATCTTGAAGGTCTCTTCCAACCTGGTGTATTGTATTGTATTGTATTGTCATGGACAGCACACTGGGGTGTCAGGTTAACAGAGACACACTGAAGTGTGAGAAGCTTTTGTATGCCAGAAAATTGAAAATTCTTATATCATTCCATAAACAGTTGCTTCAGCACATTATTCTGGCTTTTGATGAGCTTTAAATATGACTTTTTTTTTTTTTTTTTTTTTTGGTTTGGGAGGGAGAATAGAATAGAATGGAATGGAATGGAATGGAATGGAATGGAATAGAATAGAATAGAATAGAATAGAATAGAATAGAATAGAATAGAGTAGAGTAGAATAGAATAGAATAGAATAGAATAGAATAGAATAGAATAGAATAGAATAGAATAGAATTAACCAGGTTGGAAGAGATCTTCAAGATCATCATGTCCAACCCATCCTCCAACACTATCTAATCAACTAAACCATGGCACCAAGCACCCCATCAAGTCTCCTCCTAAACACCTCCAGTGATGGCAACTCCACCACCTCCCCGGGCATCCCATTCCATTTGTTGTGTTTGTGTGTGCCTTTTCAAACTCTTTAAAAAGACCTAGAGCCCTGATCAGTTTTTTTTTTTTTTCAGGCATGCCTGCATCATCTTTCTAAGGCTTGAGCCTTTTATTTTTCTCACCTCAATTCTAAGATGCAGTCTAGAAACCTGAGAAGGCCAAGGATATCTTTCATGTCTTTAGCTAAAGGATAGATTTCATAAATAGAGAAGCAAGTAGGCTTTTTGACTTTATGTGAATTCAATTACCAGAACATTTCAGGCCCGTTCCTTTGATCTACTGAGAAGATTCTCTTGATAACTCAGATTATAATGATAGATCTCATTTGCTGATCAGTGCAAGTAGACTAAGTTTCTGACACTTTCATATGTAGCCTTTTTTTTTTTTTTTGCTTTTAATAATCTTCCTAATGGAAGAGCTTAAGGAGATGAAATATGAAACACAGTTAATTACTAACATAAAGAAACTGTCTGAATTAAATCAGGATTGTTCTCTATGAGCAGGAAAGCTTTACAAGTTGAAATATGAAACCTTTTCTTTAATAATTAATATTTTAAAATTGAGATTGATCAAATAGAAGTTCAGCTGGAAGTTACCTGGAGAGCTCAACAGAAAATGCATACTAAGGGCAGAAGATTCCTATGGACCTTCACCCATACATACTAGGCAAAATGAAAGTGGAGAGCTATAAGAGCTGGAAGAGCTATATTCAATCCTGGGATATTAAATTAAGTTCATTGGGATGAAAGAATTCATTTTGTGATGAGTGAAAACTTGCCTGAACTTTTTTATAACCCTATTTTTATTAAATGCAAAAGAGCCCAAGTAAAGAGTTCAGATAAATATCTCCTTTCTGAATATTTTTCCTGAATGTTTTTGTCCTTTATTAACATTTACAGACTATTGAATATTAAATAAAATGCAACAAAGCAACTTTCATAGCTGCATGTATATGTTCCCTTTTTAAATCTATAACAGAGATAAAGAATCATAGAATCATAGAATGCTTTGGGTTGGAAGGGACCTTAAAGATCATCTAGTTCCAACCCTCTGCATTGGCAGGGACACTTCCTACTAAACCAGCTGTATCAATGTCCCAGCCAGCTTGCCTTTGAATGCTGCCAGGATTGCAGCTTCCACAACTTTTCTGGGCAGTTTGTTCCAGTGCCTCACCACCCTCATGGGGAAGAATTGCTTCCTAATGTCTAATCTAAATCCAGCTTTTTCCAGTTTGAAGCCATTACCCCTTGTTCTGTCACTTCATGCCTTTATAAAACATCCTTCTCCAGCTCTCCTAGAGACTCCCTTCAAATCCTGTTATTCTTGCTCTAAGGTCTCCTTGGAGCCTTCACTTCTGCAGGCTGAAGAACCCCAACTCTCAGACTCTGCCTGGAGCCTTCAATTCTGCAGGCTGAAGAACCCCAGCTCTCAGCCTGTCTTCATAGGGGACATGTGAAGTTCTGGACTGTTTGTACAAGAGCAAAGAGCCAAGGCACAGGCTTCCTGAGCCCGCAGGACACATTGTCAGCTACTGTTAAACGCTGCAACTTCACTGATAAGTAAGTTACAACACTAGTACCTTAATGGTAGTATTTGCAATAGATTCACCTGTTTCCAAGGTCAGGAATGCTGGAACATGTCCAGAGGAGGGCAACAAAGCTGGTGAGGGGTTTGGAGCACAAGCCCTGTGAGGAGAGGCTGAGGGAGCTGGGTTCTCTCCCCTCTCCTCTCCTCTCCTCTCCTCTCCTCTCCTCTCCTCTCCTCTCCTCTCCTCTCTCCTCTCCTCTCCTCTCCTCTCCTCTCCTCTCCTCTCCTCTCCTCTCCCTCTCCTCTCCTCTCCTCTCCTCTCCTCTCCTCTCCTCTCCTCTCCTCTCCTCTCCTCTCCTCTCCTCTCCTCTCCTCTCCTCTCCTCTCCTCTCTCTCCTCTCCTCTCCTCTCCTCTCCTCTCCTCTCCTCTCCTCTCCTCTCCTCTCCTCTCCTCTCCTCTCCTCTCCTCTCCTCTCCTCTCCTCTCCTCTCCTCTCCTCTCCTCTCCTCTCCTCTCTCTCCTCTCCTCTCTCTCCTCTCCCTCTCCTCTCCTCTCCTCTCCTCTCCTCTCCTCTCCTCTCCTCTCTCTCTCTCCTCTCCTCTCCTCTCCTCTCCTCTCCTCTCCTCTCCTCTCCTCTCCTCTCCTCTCCTCTCCTCTCCTCTCCTCTCCTCTCTCTCCTCTCCTCTCCTCTCCTCTCCTCTCCTCTCCTCTCCTCTCCTCTCCTCTCCTCTCTCTCCTCTCCTCTCCTCTCCTCTCCTCTCCTCTCCTCTCCCCTCCTCTCCCCTCCCCTCCCCTCCCCTCCCCCTCCCCTCCCCTCCCCTCCCCTCCCCTCCCCTCCCCTCCCCTCCTGACATCTCCAACTTAGAATCGCCAACTCATTTAAAATAGGTTGCAATCAAGGAAAAATAAAACCAAGCAAGCAAACAAACAAAAAACCCAAAACACCAATCAAAAACCTGAAATTTTGCAGAGGTCTTTGAAGACCCTGAGTTCTCATACATATTCAGAAAATCAGTTGCAAATCCAATGCTAAGTTTGGATGCACGTCAGTGCAGGCATGCTCACTCTTGTTTTGGATTAAAAGGTTAACTGTAGGAAACTGTAAACTAGCTTCTTAGAGGTTATTATGTTTCAGCTCTTATATAATGTAATGGAAATGCTGTTTTAAATAAAAAGCACCTTTCAGCATGATATTGCAGCAGAAACCGCACTGTGTTTCTGAGGCACTGTTGTTTAAGGCAGCCAAAGGCAGGAGGCTCATTACAATTTTTATTAGTCCACAGAAAGTTTCAGAAACACTGTTGTTAACTGAAGTGAAGAGGCTGCTCCACTTTCAACTTCATAAATCAGACAATGACTAAGAAACAGAGCTGACCATGTTCTTTTGGACACTTGTTACTTCTTTCCTCTCTTCTTCTTGTCTTTGTGCCAATGAAATGAAAGGTTTGGAGAACAGCCTATTTCTGGATCCTGAGAAGACTTATGTGTCTGCTAAGTTATCATCCATCTTCTCTCTGTTCTACTGGCTATGCTTAAGCCTAGATGATCCATATCACCAAAGAAATAGCTCTCTAAAACACATCATATTTTGCTGTTTCTATCCACCTGAAAGCAACATTTTCCTGTACAGAGATGAGCAACTTTGAACAAGATCTGTATGAAGAGTCCTCACAGGCAGCATCTGGGCTAATGAGAGGCATTTCAAACCAACCTCTGACTCTTAATTAGTAAGGACACAAGGTGAGAAGCGAGAATGGTGAGGTCTTCTAGTGCTACATGCTGTGATTGATTCAGCTTTTCCAGCCCACTGCCTGTACATGTTTCTGTGAGACAGTCACAAATTAGTTCCCTCATTAGGAAGTTCTTTACTGTGAAGATGGTGGAACATTGGAACAGGTTGCCCAGAGAGGTGGTGGAAGCATTCAAGGTCAGACTTGATGGGGCTCTGAGCAACATGATCTAGTTGTGGACGTCCCTCCTTACTGCAGGGAGCTTGAGCTAGATGATCTCTAGAGGTCCATTCCAACCCAGTGCATTCTATGATTCTGTGTTTCTGTGATTACCTGTTGGAACACTACAATAACATCCTAATAGTGTAGGTCCTTCCCTTCAGCTGCTGGTGACACAAAGGAGCTGTCTACCTGGTCTCTTGAGCATTTCAAGAAGTAGGAAGCCAGATGGAACTTTCTCTTGATCCACATGCTCTTCATGTCCACAAAGCTGTATAATATTAACCAATTAATACACTTTAGCAGTAAACAGTCAGACTTAGAGATACTTGGTTTTGTAGGAGAAAAGGAGATATGCTGCCTGTGAGCAAGATGACTTTTCAGGCAGATTAGATACGTTCCTGAACGTCTGGTATCTAATTATATTTTTAACTTCACAGAACATTTTATGTTCTTCTAGCATCTAATCCATTAACACTATTAAAAATGTTCATGTCTATTAATTCCTACGGTAATAAACCCCACTCAGAAATAAGCAGCTAAGTAGAGAAACAGTTGCCTTTAATTTAATATGTGGCTTTGAGTCCTGCTGAACTATGAAATTATTTCTAAAGCAGAGGTGTTAGAGAGTGAGGAGCTGTGTGGTACTCCTTTTTTCAGGGATGCTAGTAACCTCATGCTGAGAAATGATTGCCTGCAATTCTGTAACAGGGGATGCAGTTCTTCAGCTGCTACAAAGGTGACAAGGAAAACAATATATGATCTGAGAGCACAGAAATATTAGCAGTCACTGACTTTATACCTTGAAATCATGGGTCTCACCTTTCTTTGCAAAGGTCTCTAAATATAAATTCTTGTGTACTTAGAAATACAGGAAAATAGAGAGAAATCAAGTCCAGAAAGTTGCTTGGAAATTTCTTAGAATGATCCCTAGGACAAACGTGAGACAAATTCCAGTTATAAACAAGACAATAGCTCTGTCCTATTCAAACCTAACATTTAGTTAAGAACTTTTAGCACCTCTTCAAGTAGAATAGAATAGAATAGAATAGAATAGAATAGAATAGAATAGAATAGAATAGAATAGAATAGAATAGAATAGAATAGACCAGGTTGGAAGAGACCTTTGAGATCATTGAGTCCAACCTATCATCCAACACTATCTAATCAACTAAACCATGGCACCAAGCACCCCATCAAGTCTCCTCCTAAACACCTCCAGTGATGGTGACTCCACCATCTCCCTGGGCAGCCTATTCCAATGGCCAATCACTCTTTCTGTGAAGAACTTCTTCCTAACATCCAGTCTAAACCTCCCCTGGTGCAGCATGAGACTCTGTCCTCTTGTTCTGGTGCTGGTTCCCTGGGTTGCATTTTAATTTGTTTTTATTTGTACTATGTCCTGTTTTAAAGGGATCACTTTCTACATACGCAAACTTTCCCATAAAATCTGTATCAAAAGAGAAAAGCTTTTCAGGAGTGGAAGAAAGACTCCCGAGTGTATTACTCCTTGACAGAGAAACTCTCCTAAGGACAGGCATTCTGAAGTTGAAAAATCTATTCACTAACCTTTTTGATTGACTCTGTGTGAGCTTCCTTAATGTTCTGGCAATATCCATCAGAAACAGAAGTCCACAAGTGTCAAGGGTTTGGGCTGGCCTGCCCACTAGCCCGATGATAGTCTCTATTAACCCCTCTCCCTTCCAAAAAGGAAAGAGAAAGGGAATAAGGGAGAGGGATTTAGGGACTGAAAACCAAAACTAACCCAGCTTCAATTAAAATAATGACAATAAAATGAAATATATTAGAATTCATACAAAACCTGGGCAAAAACCTACCATGCTAATGGTAATTACATCACTATCAGCACTGATGTGAAAGTCCCATGCTGGATTCAGTGGCAGAAAGGAACTAGTGTCAAGATCTGGATTATGGAATGCACAAATTGCAATTGAAGGCAGAAGCACAGAAAGTCTTCCTTGGACATTGACCATCAAATAAGAAGGCTTAATCCTTGTGATGCTTCAGCTTTATACTGAATATGATGTACATGGAAGGGATTATCTTGTTGATGACTTTAAGGTCACCTGTCCTGTCTGCTTCTCCTGGCAAGTAGATAAGATTAAGCAGTGACCTGGGTCTCCATAAGAGAAGCATAAATGAGGCTTTCTGCATACCAATCCTTAGTAGCAACTATAAATACCAAGTGTTATCACTACTAGAAGCAGATATTGTCTACAAAACCTTGCTGTTAACTTCAGAAAGTGCAGTTACGTAGAATATACTTATCTGGAAAGTAAAATCACCGAACAGAATTAGTTCTGTTCTAGCTCAAAACAGGACACACAATCATGCACACTGAAATTTACAAATACCAGAGGAGAGCCACATGAACAGTTCAGCCTACAAGTTTTGTGGCCATCCCTTGACATGGTTTGGGGCAGTGAGAAAGAATCTGGACTGGGTGCAAAAGCAATACTTCTTTATGCAACCCAGAGAGATGAATTGCTGAACTAAGTACCTTGCAGCACTGAAGCAAGGCACTGCTTAGTTTTTGTGTACTGTGGAGGGTTAACTGTAATCTGGAGGATGTACAAAATGTGTGAGGCAAATAATTTCCACCCCACACTCTACAGTTGGCTGTCCAGTCTGCACTTGGAGGAAAATGAAAGAAAGGTTATCCTAGAGGTCTCTGAGTGACTGTTTCTTTGAGAAACAGAAAACACCTTGCTGAGTCTGAGGGTGCAGATGTGGGAATAAACTACTGATACTGAAAAAGCAGCTGGAAAGAGTTACAGGGTGTTTCGTGCTTGTTGTTGATGCCCTACACCAACTGCAGAACATAAAGCAGCCCTCTGCTTGCAAACTCCTGTTAGTCTCCAGTTTTTGAGGTCATACTTTTGAACCCCTGGGACTATATACTTCTGCTAACAGCCCACATGCCACTCTTCCAATGGCACTGAATTGCCAGGTTGCTGCTTCTGCTGTTGTTAAGGCAGAGTTTAAGAATGAGTTCTCAATATCTTTCCACATGATAAATTTTAAGACAAAATTCTTGCTTTAATAAACCTGAGTAGAACCAGGAGATAAGATCATTTAGTGACACTTACTTGTGGGAAAATTGACTCTTTTGGAAAACAATTTCTACACTGGGCCACCATTTCCCATTTTCAGTTACTTTTTGTGTCCAGATCAACTCAATTTCTGCACCTCTTATCTGAGGACGAGAAGACAAATATTAACTCTGTGAGGTAGTCATTTCATACTGTACTTCTGATATAACAAATCCAATGTCTGTGTAAGCACAAACCAGCTAACTGTTGATTTTATTAATACTCAGTAAAAACAAAACTTTTATTTGAAGTGGGCATTAGTCAAATAAAAATAAAGAAGGGATGGATAGAAAAGACATGGGTCTTATCAAAATTTCCTATGATATTCCCCAAAGAGAGTTTTGTAAGATTTTTCTGGTGTGCACATAGTAGCAATTCCTTTTATTGGTACATCTTCACTTTGCATTAAATATTTGCTGTTGGAAGACATATAGTCCAGGTACTAGAGTGCTTCCATGTAAAAATGGAAGAAAAGATTTCTGGTCTTTGCAGCAGTAAAAATAACCAGCATGAGAATTACTCACTTGAATCCCCAGCAGCTTTGGAAGAGTGAGTGATGGGTTCATTCATGTCAGGTAGAAGAATGAACTGAATCTGTCTCTTTGTATGCCTGATGAATTATGTGATCATTTTCAAATCCCATTGTTTCATAAATGGTATCCAACTCTCGCTTTATTTTCATTCAGATTTCCAAAAGGCAATCAAAAAGCTTTGTTTTGTAATTAAGGTGAAGAGACACTTCTTTCTTTTTTCTATTTCTTTCCCTGGGAAGAGGAAAAAACCTTCAGTTCAACCTCAAGCATTTTCCCCCCAATTACTCAGTTCAGTCATTGAACTGAGTAATTATAGTGCCTAACTGCTACTCATCTATCATTCAGGCCAAACTGGAATTGCAGTTATTAATCAAAGTATATTATGGTGGGTTTGGCAAAATGAATCACAGTTGCTCCAAAATAAACTCTTTGTCACTGAAAACTGATACACGAGTGGTATTTCAGACAACCTTATCGTGGCATTCCAGTATCCAAAGGGGGCCTACAAGAAAGCTGGAGATGGACTTTTTAGGATATTGGTTAGTGATAAGACCAGGGGAGTGGATCCAAGCTAGAGGAGGAGAGATTTGGATTAGACGTTAGAAAGAAGTTCATCACCATAAGGGTTGTGAGACAGTGGAACAGTTTGCCCAGAGAGGGGGTGGAAGCCCCATCCCTGGAGTTTTTTAAGCCAGGCTGGATGTGGCTCTGGGTGACTGATCTAGTGGAAAGTGTCCTTGGCCATGGCAGGGGGTTTTGAACTAGGTGATCCTTGAGGTCCCTTCCACCCTGACAATTCTATGATTCTAACTTTGCCATTTTTTTCTGTACCCAGCTGCAGCCTTAGGGTTCTACAGGACCATTCATGAAAAGATTTATCCTGTGGAAAATACAAACACATAAAAGTTACGAACATCTGAACCAGATTCTGTATGACAAATGTTTTATATCAGCATCCTGCATGAACTTATTTTTTACAGAACCTCTTGAGAGTTTTATGATGTTTGAAAAACATACATTTTCCTGAATATTACACATGGCTTTTATGCTCAGAATTCAAATGCCATGTCAGGAGTCAGAACTTCTGCTTGTCTTAAATTAAAATAAAACAAGGAAAACCAATGTTATCAAACTTCCCATTCCCACATTAGAGGGTTTAAATAGATTGTGCTTATTTTCAGTTTATGATAAAAGATATAAAGTGGGAGAAAGAAGAGGAACATAAGTCTTGACTGGGACTGTATAGTTCCTGTTTAAGGCAACACAGCTTTTCTGCTGTCACAACAAATCTACAAGTTTTACACAGGAAATATATTGCTTAGCTACAGTTACATAATTTCCAAGGGGAATAGAAATTAACTTTAGGGGGGAAAAATAGACATAAGGAAAAAACCACCCATAAATCATTGCTTTTGTATGAAAACCAAACAACTCCCCATAAAAAACACCCTTGTGTAAATACCCTTGCTTAAAAGTACTCAAACAGCTGATTTCCAGACATTAGCATCTAAATATATACAATAAAATACAATACAATAATACAATACAATACACCAGGTTGAAAGAGACCTTCAAGATCATCGTGTCCAACCCATCAACCAATCCAACCCACCTAAACAACTAAACCATGACACCAAGCACCCCATCAAGTCACCTCCTGAACACCTCCAATGAAGGTGACTCCACCACCTCCACAGGCAGCCCATTCCAATGGCCAATTACTCTTTCTATGAAGAATTTCTTCCTAACATCCAGCCTAAACCTCCCCTGGCACAGCCTGAGATTGTGTCCTCTCGTTCTGGTGATGGCTGCCTGGGAGAAGAGACCAACAACCTCCCTTCAGGTAGCTGTAGAGAGCAATAAGGTCAACCCTCAGTCTCCTGTTCTCCAGGCTAAGCAACCCCAGCTCCCTCAGTCTGTCCTCATAGGACTTGTGTTCCAAACCCCTCACCAACCTTGCTGCCCTTCTCTGGACACGTTCCAGCAAGTCAACATCCTTCCTAAACTGAGGGGCCCAGAACTGGACACAGTACTCGAGGTGCAGCCTAACCAGTGCAGTGTACAGGGGCAGAATGACCTCCCTGCTCCTGCTGGCCACACTGTTCCTGATGCAGGCCAGGATGCCATTGGCCTTCTTGGTTGCTATCTTCAATTGAAATAATATGTGAAAGATGTTAGCATGTTATCTATAAATGCTGAACAGAATTCCCTCTAGTGATGCATTTTGATTATTTTCTTTTTTATTTTTTTCCCCTATATGGAGGCTTGGTCATTTTCAAGGAATTTCTCTGAGGTTTTTTTAAGCACATGAGATCTGAGAGATTGTGTTTTTCCAAATGGCTGAAAAAAATAGAATCATACAATCATAGAATCAACAAGGTTGGAAAAAGACCTCAAGTATCATCAAGTCCAACCTGTCGACCTCATGCCCACTAGACCATGGCACCAAGTGCCACGTCCAATCCTCTCTTGAACACCTCCAGGGATGGCAACTCCGCCACCTCCCTGGGCAGCACATTCCAATGGCCAACATTGGATAAATAATGTGATTTTTAAAAAATATATTTTGTTAAAGGAATATCCATATGTCTCATGGCTAAAATATATTACTTTACTTGAACAATATTCTTTCAGCATACATTTTTTTTTTCAGTTCAAGTGAAAAAAATTGGGTGGAGAAGAGCACATGGAGGGAGAAATCACTTCACTTTCCACATTCATTTCCTCTAGATGTTGACAAAAGATCAGTATGAACCACATACTTTTCTTGCAGATATACCAATTTGAAATACTGCTTTGAGATAATTTGCAAATCATGCTTGGAAGCTGCAATCATAAAATCTTTGGAGAACCAATAGTCCCAGTGTTTTAAAATCCATCTGTGCTAATGGACAGAATGCGGGTTAAGTGTCCTCAAGATATCATTCATCCTGAGTGCTTCTGGATTTGCTCCAGGTAAACCATCCTTCTTCTTAGTATCATAGTATCATAGTATCAGTCAGGGTTGGAAGGGACCACAAGGATCATCCAGTTCCAACCCCCTGCCATGGGCAGGGACACCCCACACTAGATCAGGCCGGTCAGAGTCTCATCCAGCCTGGTCTTAAACACCTTTTCCTTCCTTCCTTCCTTCCTCCCTTCCTTCCTTCCTTCCTTCCTTCCTTCCTTCCTTCCTTCCTTCCTTCCTTCCTTCCTTCCTTCCTTCCTTCCTTCCTTCCTTCCTTCCTTCCTTCCTTCCTTCCTTCCTTCCTTCCTTCCTTCCTTCCTTCCTTCCTTCCTTCCTTCCTTCCTTCCTTCCTTCCTTCCTTCCTTCCTTCCTTCCTTCCTTCCTTCCTTCCTTCCTTCCTTCCTTCCTTCCTTCCTTCCTTCCTTCCTTCCTTCCTTCCTTCCTTCCTTCCTTCCTTCCCTCCCTCCTTCCCTCCTTCCCTCCTCCCTTCCTTCCTTCCTTCCTTCCTTCCTTCCTTCCTTCCTTCCTTTCCTTCCTTCCTTCCTTCCTTCCTTCCTTCCTTCCTTCCTTCCTTCCTCCCTTCCTCCCTTCCTCCCTTTCCTTCCTCCTTCCTTCCTTCCTTCCTTCCTTCCTTCCTTCCTTCCTTCCTTCCTTCCTTCCTTCCTTTCCTTCCTTCCTTCCTTCCTTCCTTCCTTCCTTCCTTCCTCTTTCTCTCTTTCTCTCTTTCTTTCTTTCTTTCTTTCTTTCTTTCTTTCTTTCTTTCTTTCTTTCTTTCTTTCTTTTTCTTTCTTCCTTTCTTTCTTTCTTTCTTTTCTTTCTTTCTTTCTTTCTTTCTTTCTTTCTTTCTTTCTTTCTTTCTTTCTTTCTTTCTTTCTTTCTTTCTTTCTTTCTTTCTTTCTTTCTTTCTTTCTTTCTTTCTTTCTTTCTTTCTTTCTTTCTCCTTTCTTTCTTTCTTTCTTTCTTTCTTTCTTTCTTTCTTTCTTTCTTTCTTTCTTTCTTTCTTTCTTTCTTTCTTTCTTTCTTTCTTTCTTTCTTTCTTTCTTTCTTTCTTTCTTTCTTTCTTTCTTTCTTTCTTTCTTTCTTTCTTTCTTTCTTTCTTTCTTTCTTTCTCTTTCTTTTCCCAATATCTTGTGAGAAAAACAGTGCAACTGTGGATTATGCAAGAGTTCCTTTGCACTGAAAAGACTACAAAACTCAGGCCTCATGCTAGTCAAAGAACAGAATCATGTCTTTATAACTCAGTTTAGAGGTGAAAAAGACATTTGATTATACAATAGGATCATGTAGGAAGTTTCTTTGACAAAAGATTTGTTCAAAGGGATGGATACATTGTAGACAAATATTTGCTTTGTGTCACTAGGTGCTGAAAACTAGAAATCACTTAATGAAAATTGCACTGCTTATTCAACCAGTGAATGTCAATCACCAAGCATGTATCTCTTTTTAATGCACTCTATGTATATATATGCACTCTCTCTCTTTCTATATATATATATATCTATACACACACTATTTTATTTTACTTTGGCTTATGATTCTGGTTTTATATTTCAACAATAAACTTGTTATTTCAAATCTCCAGGACACTGTCTTATCTTAGTTGAAGAAGATGAACTGAAGCACCATGTGCTATGGCAAATGCATGCACACCAGGGTATATGATGAAAAATATTCACACCCATATTATGAGGAACATCATTGTACTATACGTATTATCGGATATGCATATTTTGGATTGGAAGCTTTACTGAATAGCAACCTTTTATGTCTTGATCAGAGGAAAAAACTGGTGGAAGAGATCACCACTGATTTGAAGTGGTAAACTTAACCTATGAACACAGTTTGAGATGACCAGTGGAGTTAAAAGGGGTCATTACTTGAATAAAATACCATTTGTAGGAAAACACAGTAACAGATGACCTTAGAGACAAACTACACATTGAGACCTGCATCTGTCTTGCCACTGAACTATCAAAATACAAAACCTCATGAACAAATGTGAATTTTTTCTGAGTGCAATGTCTGTTACTCAGCAATGCATTCTAGTCATGCAGTCAGATTCAGTGAGGCAACAGTTCTTTTGGCATGCAAGTGAAATCAGCAGTGTCATTGAGCAGAGTTAAATATCACACCTGGTTCACTGTGCCAAAGGGACAACTTTACCACTATGTATTTTTAAATGTATTTTTATTTTTTTTTGCTTATTCAATACCTGAAAAGGGATTATTTATGAATAATACAAATAGTCAAAAATGTAACTATGACAAGGATCTAGAATCTAAACAAAATTTAAATGTACTCTGGTAGTTGAATCAACACTTCCATATCAAGAAGATAATAGATATCATTCTTTGAAAATAGATTTTATGCTCATTAGAAATATAAAAATAAAGACCATTTGCTTCCATAGACAAATTACTTCTTTTCAACAGTTCATCTTATATATCTTCCTAGTAGCTTATTTTGGTTCTGTGTAAAAGGTGTGTAGACAGCATGCAAAGGATGTCAGTAGCTCTAATATTGTTTCTAACATCTCCTTGACACCTCTAAATATCCAATCATGTTCTGTAAATAAACACTAATTTATGTGGGGCACATAATCATAACCTTAAGTCAGCTGACAAATACATAGAATCTTGGAAAATTTAAAGATGAGATGAAATAGTTGAATCTATTCACTATTCCTATACAGATTAATTCCTCTCCTGTATGAAAATAAGTACTAGTGATAATTGATTGATGCTACATGTTCATGGAATACAGAAAAAAACATCCCAATCAGAGTAATGGGGGCAAATCATGGGTGTCCAGATGGCATTGGAGTAATATATGAGATTAAACCATAACTGTGGAGGAATTAAGAATAGCAAAGGGCTGGTAGCATTTTTTCCTACACAGACAATCTCTCACCTTTGCTTTTGTATGCAAAGACAAGTGATTTTGAGATGTTAACTACATCTGAATAGTGAATCAAAATTAGTATATTTATGAATATTTGTACACTTTAAAAGCATAAATAACTTAATAGTACAGAGTCTAAACCCCCAGCATTTACTTCCTTTCAGAAACTTTGCATGGAAATTTTATTTTCCTTTATTATTTTTAAAATCCTTTATTGTACACACTTCTCATTGTCATTTTCCATAAATACATATGGACAATCTTGACATATTGGACACAAGTACAAGCCTAGAAGTTAATGAGCAAAAATGGACTTAAAAGCCATGTAATACAGTGCACAAGCATTTTACAGGGTTCATATACATTATGAACAATGTATTTTGTCATGTCAAAAAAAAAAAGGGTTTGGCATCTAGAAAGAGAATGCTATCGATCACTCAAGTTTCTTTGGAACACAAATAGCACCTCCAGCTATTCAATGATGGTTTAAAAGAAAAAAAAAAAGGAACAAAAAAGTACAATGTTGCAAAATATGAAAAGGAAGAAAACAAATTGTTAGTCAACCAAAATGGCTACTGTATGTCTAATTATTGCATAGCAATACCGTTTGGTTGGTAGACTGTTGGTGGATATGGTGAACTTTCCATTGAGGCTAAAAGTGGAAAATGCATCCACGTTTCACTTTAAGGAAGGGTATTTATCTAAGTGCCTTAGGTACCACACTGAAGACATTTCTAAGTTTAAAGTAGAACTTTTAAAGAATCTGAGACAAAAGTAAACTTCTCATAGGCTTGCTTACTCAAAGACAAAACAATAAAGAAAAACCCCATAATCTGGAAAAGGTAGGAAAATTTTCAGTGGTTTATAGCCTAGTGTTCTGGAAAGTTTCCCATAATAATTTAGCAGTAACATTGTTTGTAGGGCAAATGAGCATTCTCATTTTCCACACTTTTCTACAGAGTATCCTGTCCATCAGTGATTCCAAGGATCTTGTCATTCATACTTCAAGACATGAAAACTGTGTCTGTGTGTTCAGGCTTCTTCAGAGGTCATCTGGTTAATACTTCCACAGAGAGAACACTCAACCAACCCTTTCACCAACAATGTAGGTTTTACAGTCTAACAACAATGAAAATTCTCAGTGATCTTAGGCCACTTTGAACTGAGTCATGGCTGAAATCCTAGTGTTATGCAATATTGCATTTTTCTGAATGGATATCTACTATAAATAAACCCAGTAGAAGCTGCAAAATAATAACACATACTCTTACAGAAAACCTTTACATTTTTTTCCTGTCATTTGCTGAAGTCTTTTATTTGCTTACAAATATGTTTCTTTTTTCAGGCACAGTATGCAACTTACTCTAAAACATTATATATATTTTATATATACATAAATATATAATATATATATAAATTAAGAGTTTTATATAGAAAGGAATACATATATATACACATACACACATATATATTCCCTTATATATATGTCTATATATACACTGCCAAAAGACACAAATCATTTTCTCTGGCAATAAGAAAAATGAAGATGATAAACTGCTGAAGGAAGGCTTGAAAGGAAATACATCATTTCCTTTGGGCTTAAGCAGATTTGTTCATGTACTTATTTAAACATACCCTCTATGTTTTATAATCTACATTCAGAGTCTATGGTGGCTGCTTTTGTTGTGTGGGTTTTTTATTTACATAGACTGTTAAAATAATGCATATTGTGCGTTAATTTAGGGACTGATTTGTTTAGGACTATTATGCAGGCATAGCTAAAGTTGCCAGTTGCAACAAATCCTGCATTTGCTTGTGTTATACCTGACACTCCTGAGATTTGATACGGAGAAAATAAGGCTGAAACCTCCACTGAAGCCACCTCACCTCCCATGCCTGGTAAAGCTGGTTGACTTTGATAAACTTTTTAATGTTAGCTTCAGTGGGCTTTGTACTAGATCCTACAAGGCAAGAATGGTTTGCAGACTAAAAATAAGACTATCTTTGCAGAAACAATCACCTCTGGCTATGTACAGAGCATACGATGTGCAATCACTGTTCTTCGTCTCACTCCAGTATCTTGTGACCATCGCCCCCAACCGTCCTAATAACAATAACAGTAATAATTATGTATCATTTCTAAACCAGAGAAACATTTAGCTTTTTTAACTTGTTTGGTAGGAATGCAAAATGCAGTGCTCTGTAATACTTTTTAAAGCTATCTGAATGTATTGGCTGTGTAATGTTTACATTTAATTCTGCTAGCTCAGAAACTGAAAGAAAAACACCAGGGCCAGCATCTCAGAGAAGAGGCAGGAGACTTTAGATGTCTAAATGACACGTGAGATTTAATACCAGTTTCCTGGTGTTAAAACTACACCAGTATATGTTAAGTCTTTCAACTTAATAAAGCTATGGCAATTGATACAAAGAATTTAGTCACAAGTATGCACTGCCTTAATAATAGAACTGTAATCAGCTTTGAATGTTTGGGAGACTTTCTAATAGTCTGTACAGGTTTTACCATTGTACTTTTAGTTTACTATATTCTTCCAGGGCCATTGTTATGGTTTGAGGCTGGTGCCTTTAAAAACCATAGAGCTGAGTCCTCCAGAAGGACCAGAAAGGTCCAGGGATGGACTGGAAAAGTGTACATTGCTTATTCTATCCCATAGCTCTGCTGTCTCTTTATAAGTGGGCTGTACGATTTGTCCTTTCTCTTTACTCCTTCCTTTCAGCTCTCCCTCCTTCTTTCTGGTCCTCCTGGAAGACTCAATTCTATAGTTTTAAAGGCACCAGCCTCAAAACATAACAGCCATGCAAATCTCCAAAGCTGAACTGAGAGGAAGATGACAAGAAAAGCTTGAACTGCAAAGCAACATGCAAATTACATTGAAATTACATAGCAATGTTTATGCAAATTGTGATAAAAAAAAGTGATAATCCATGTGAACACTTTCAATATATGTATATATGTGCACAAATATCAGAAAAGCACCCATCCCCAAAAAGCTGTAGAGAACCTTGTTAAAACTGGTATGTCTTCTCTGAAAAGAATTATTTTTAAATTCCCTTTATATGCCTCTCTGTGAGTAGAAAAATAGTTATCTATAAAGAAGCCAACACAAATCGCCTCAATTCTATTTTGTTATAGACAAAATTGTCAGTATCAGTTACAGGATCTTCATCTATGGAAGTGACTGGCTTTGTTGAGTGAAAGCCCATTGCCTGACCCCAAATCTAGCTGTATGTGGTATCTGTAGCTTATGGTGTATCTGAGCAATAGCTCACCACTAACACTCACACCCTGAAACCAGCAAAAATGTTACTTAGGCATTTGAGGAAAGAGAATGACAGGAAAGCATTCAAGAAAAATCACTACATTCCAGGTCTGAACTGTGTTACTTCAAAATGGAGAATGGGGTGGGTGATAGGGAACCTTCAAGAAGATCTAGAGTTTTCTGGGAAGAACAATTATGTGCACACTCATCAAAGTTTTTATATGAACACTGCATGCTGGTATACAAAAAGACCATTAAAATTCATGTGAGATGGTTGCCATTCATTTCTGCAGCAAGTTAAGTTGAACTTCCTCTCACAAGCAGAGCATCATTGAAAACAAAACAACAAATCAAATATATTTGAAGATTGTTCCAATGAAATGAGGGGTAAGTTTAGTAAGAGATTAATCCCTTTGTATTCTAGCCAAGCCCTCACTGAAGTGTCAAGTTTAGTTCTGAACGCTTATCAGCAATTATGAGCTTTCCTATTTCCAGTATTTGTGCTTCCAACAAAGACTTTCCCTAATTCTGTCAAAACAGTTCATGAGTCACACCCCTGAAATAAAAGGACTGTAGTGTGACTACTCATGCTACAGGATTTCATATAAAAAGATGATTTTGTGAACCTAATGGAAATACAGAATTGGCAGCAGATGCAAGCACAGACAAATGGGGATAAGTGGGAGGGGTGCACTTTTGACAAGTTATTGAAAAAGTACTGAGAATTACTGGTGAGAAGTCTTTCTCACGAGTCAGAAAGAGCCATACAGAATAACCCTCCAGGTACCAGAGAGTATGATGACAAAAAACGCCTACAGAGATAAAAGCATACTCTGAAACTACTTGGAATTTAACCCTGACATTAAATTGGGGCGGGGGGAAACCTAATATTGAAGTTATCTCTTTTCCTACTAATTTTAAAATGTTGCTATTGCTTTTCTTGATTGATCAAGCTAAAGGAAGATGACAGTTATAAGGTGATACTGTGGCAGAGAAATGAAAAGGATGAAGTATACATAAGTATAAAGACAGAAAGACCAATTAAAGGCTTGCTTGTACTGACTGACAGACGATAGACTCCATAGTGCATAACAGATGCATGTTGTATGCCTCAAACTCTGAGAGGAAGTTTCTTCATTGTAGAGGAGGGGCATCTCTTACTCCTGAATCTGCAATGGGCCAAACTGAAGACAAGGTAATTAATAGAAACTAGGGGAATTTAGAGACAGGGAATATACCTGGGACTTACCCTGAAAGCAGAAGTATAATGAAACTATTTGCAATACAAATTACAGGTCAGTGCAAGAGTGATATTCAGGGGTTCAAAGGTAAGCGATACTCATTCTGCTACTTCACTGCTCAGTATAGAGTTGATTCAAGGCAATTTATCATTATTATTATTACTATTATTTTTAGAAATAAGAGCTACCTCTACACAGGAATTTCCCTTTAAGACTTGTTATTTGGAAGACACTTTTTTATTATTATTATTATTATTGTTTTTTAATTCTAGGCAGATTTTGCATAGATATGGTTCCAATGTTTTTAATTAATCTCTGGATTTAAGCTTCTTTAATATTCAGTAATATCAAGAGCATTCTGGTGGATTTTATTTTGCTGCTAATATCAAGAGGAAAAATAATAAAAGAAGTTTAAGGAAGCATTTTATTTGACTCAGTTCCTACTGTACCTTACCCCAGCAGCCTGCTATGTCATTTTACCTTATGGGATTTAAAATTGCACATTGGTGAATGCTGGTACAACAACTCTTTTGCTCCTACTAATTTTCAACATCATTGACCAAAGGATAGTATAGCTGCAGAAGCTTATGTTTATACTAATTTTTATTTCCTCAGAGATATTAACAAGTTTTGTTACAGGTGGTTGGGTATGTCTATGGCTTGAGGAACTTTGGTTTTCCTGTATTTCCTGCCATGTTCATGTATCATAGTATCATAGTATCAGTCAGGGTTGGAAGGGACCACAAGGATCATCTAGCTCCAGCCCCCTGCCATGGGCAGGGACATCCTGCACTAGATCAGACTGGCCAGAGCCTCATCCAGCCTGGTCTTAAACACCTCCAGGGATGGGGCCTCAACCACCTCCCTGGATAACCCATTCCAGGGCTTCACCACTCTCATGGTGAAGAACTTCCTCCTCACGTCCAGCCTGAATCTCCCCACCTCCAGCTTCATTCCATTTCCCCTAGTCCTATCACTACCTGATATCCTGAGAAGTCCCTCCCCAGCCTTCCTGTAGGCCCTCTTCAGATACTGGAAGGCCAGTTGCATTGTATTCTGTGATCCTGCATAGAATAGCTGTTAGCATGTTTCCTGAAAGCTTTTTTTCATCTTTTTTTCTGAGTCCTTTATTTGCTGAACAGCAATTTTTAATGGTCTTAAGTCAAAAACTGACACTTGTTGTCTTCTAACCTGTATTCTTAATCATGCTATTTTTTGCAAAGCAATAATAAGCACCTAGAATTTTTTCCTTAGTCATTTTGGTTCAGCCTCTATATTCATCTCTCTTCATCTCTCTTCAGATAATCACTACCTTTCTACCACTTGCTGTCAAGAGCAGAGTGATGTTCCTGATGATTCCTTTTAGCTAAAATTTCAGTTAATCTTTCACAATCCAATATTTGTAACTGGTATTCCTCACTCTGTGAAAGCTTAGTGTCTATGAAGCTCCTCATCATGTCCTAGCTTTGGGCATGTAGGGCCTCCATAGATCCCAAAATTCTCCCTGAATGTTTGCATAGCCAAAAACAGGGCAATGTTTTTAATTCTTGGGGTGCTGGTAGGACTATTGTTCAGAAGGAGGTGCAATGAATTTATTTCTTCACTCAAGATGGGGGCTGGGAGAGGACTTGCAATTTTACTGGGACTAAATCATTCTCCTTTACAGAGCTCACTGCTCAAATTAAGAGTCTCTAACCTGCATTTTGTCCTGAAACTCTTAAGTGCACACACATGTTTTCTTGCTGACGTGTCTATTGAATCACATGACTTGCAGAAGATGTTTGGTTTTCCAGCCTATAATTAGGTAAAATGTAGGTATTAGTTTCTGTACCATGCTATGAGTAGATCACGATGCTTCTCCCACAGATGGTGCTGAGATAATGAAACCATTCAGCATTACTGTGGAAGTTCAGAGTAAGGAAGATGATAAGCCAGCATAACAGAAGAAAGCACTACCAGAACTTTAGAAGAAGAATGAAAATAATTATGTTGAACATTACTATTAAGAAAGTAGTTTCTTAAAAGCAGTCCTATATCTGCTAGACTTTACTATTTTTTTCCTTTTGCTACTGTTGCTTCAACATTGATAGCACTCCACCCAATATATTTGCATCTTTTTGAGATTTGAGAGAGGGCTAAAATGAATTATAACCTTTTCCCAGTATTGAGTGTATGTGTATCCTGCATAAATGGTGCATAAATATTTAACAAATTAGATTTTCACAATTTTTGAGGCATTTATATGCATCTCTCCTAAAAGAATAGCAAGTTCCTCACTTACAAATAGAAAATAAATGTTTTCACTTAACACCTTCAGGAGCTTGCACTTTAAGCTTTCAAGTGCAATGCTAAATGATTTCTGTAAAGTAAAAACTGTAGACTTATGCTTTCTTTTGCCTAAAGGAATATGGGTGTCCATGTAAAAGTGTAGACAATTATTCTGCAGAAAAAATGGTATGTCAGTACTGGCCCTGTCAGTGTGCCCTGCAGCATTTTTGCTCAAACTGGCATTACAGAAAAGGAGTAGTTCTTCATGAAATACATGGGAAAGTGAGGTGAGAACTGGTATGTAGTTGCCCATCTTTAAAGACCTAAAGTTAGAGCTTAGTTTGCATTAATGAGGTCTGAACATCCTTTGTGTTCAACTGTATGTGCTGAAGAACAATGTAGTCAGCTATCACAGGAGGAAGCAGCTTCTGGAATATACGGTAATTTAGCTGTTGATTGTATTTTAGAGGTGATGCTCACCAATTGTTCGACTCCCAGCCTTAACTTTTACATCCATGTTATAATTCCTAATACAGACATAATATATCTCTTCTGATTTAGTGGGCGTACAAAAGAGAAAGGAGTTTCAGTGTGCTTCACTCAGGTACTCTGTTTTGAAACAAATCTCTGAGTTTATATTCTTTTTAATATTAGTGGCAAACACATATTGGGTAGGTTATTTCAACAGGTATTAACAATACTCTGAAGATGAACACTAAGTATCTTCCCAAAGAAAAACAGGAGATACTGTTGCATTAGATATACTTTTGAAGCAAAACTGTCACTGGAAGGCTTTATAGTTTGGTTTACCTGACTCTTGATTGTTCAGAATCATGGTTTGATGGACTCACTTGCATGGAGTCCCTGCATCGGTAATCTCAATTTTGTATCACTGAAATAAATAAACTGTAGATAGTAATTCAACTTAAGAGTCTTGCCATGGGGCAAAAATCTGTTCCCATCCAGTATTGTGATCGACATAATTACCACAAAACTTGGCCTGTGTCTTGACATATTTCTAATGGAAGTCATAAATGTTGCCTTCTGAGCTATATTGCAGATTAAATATTGGTTTCTCTTTCTGAAGGATCTTCAAGAGCTTTATCAGCTCTGCTGGTGGCATCATCGTTCTCATTGTTTGTTAGTGGCTCTGCTTCCTTTAAGTCAGCATTCTTCTGTGCTTTCAGCTTCTCATCTTCTAACTTCTTTTCTTTTGCCAAAAGCCTGTAGTTAATGGTATTGCCAATGAACAACCAGATACTGGCCACGGTCACAATTGCTCCACAGACAAAATACATGTACTGATATTCACCGGTAACATCCACTAACCAACCTGAAATACAAAGACAGGAAGAGAAAAAAGTCTTTAGAATAGGACATCCAATGCAACTCAGATCTTTCCCTAGGAGAAATATTTATACATTGTCTGGTTTTGAAGTTGGAGTAGAAAATCATGTTCAGCATGTTCAGATTTTCTTATATAGTGTGACTTTAACAAAACCTGTGTTAAGCCAAGCTAGCAATTGTCATTGGACTCACCGACAATGATCAAATATTGAAGAACAAAGGCAATAGAGCTTAACAGATAAGCTTTTCATTCTTTCATTGCCTTATTACTTTATTCACCTCCTAAGTTTGTTTCCTGTTGTTTTAGATTGACTGGCTGACACTCACAGAAGCTGCATACAGACGATAGGATGAAGAGGTATGTGTCTTTTGAAGCTGCTGTCACTGTGCATCAGCTGCCTGCTTTTCACTTGTACTTTCCTGTGATTGGTGAAAGAGATAGAAAGGCTTGTCCCTTGACCTAGCATGCTCAACTGCTGAGCTTTAAACTATGAAGCCTGTACCTAGAAACTACAGACACACCTCTGAGATTAATTTGGTCCTGACAAGGAAAATAAACTATAACCGTTATGCCACTTTAACAGCCATTCTTTTCAAATTTCCCCAACTCTCAAGTCAAGACTTGTATGCATCCAAGTGATTAGCTCTATACTGTGCCACACTATGGTTGAAATTCACAGGATAATCTGCACACTTCCATTTAGTATGTATTCAAATGCTTTTTCTGGGTTGAAGCAATAATGCCAGTCTATTCATCTGATACACACTTACAAGCAATTAAATTATTTTAGTCTTTTCTTTATTTCACAAGCCTAGTATTAAGAAAAACACAAATAGCACTGCAAGTGTATAATTCACCTATTTAATATAAATAGCACAATTAACTCTTTTTCATGGATGAGTAGTCCCATAAAACTGATGATTAAAAATTAAATTCTGGATTAACAGAATAATAATTAAAGGATATGAACTACTTAAAACTGAAATTTATCTTTTCCACATGTTCATCCCCTTTGTTTTCTCTATTTAACAAGATAAATCAATTATTCACACAGCTATGGCACAAACACACACTTCTCAAAACTCCTGGGAAGCTATTTAACTGAACAGTAAATAGCTGCCTATGTTATTTCTCCATAAATATTAAATTTCATGTCTTCAGAGTTAAGAATAATATTGATTTCAGAACCTGATTGAAAAGGCTGGACTCCAGCTGTCACAGGCTCAGTTCCCCCACTAGGTGGCACAGGAAGATGTGTGAGGAGAACATAATCTGTTCCACCATTACCAAAATGAATTTGCATGCTGAACAGTGAGAGAATCATGGAGTATCTTCATGATTAGACATTTACTTGTACAAATATTATTGCAAAGTGGTGCTATGTTCATTGAAATACAGTAAGCTTGACAATACTTCTTTGATGAGTATAAATGTTTCTTAGGTACATATATTCTTGACTTCTGTGGCATTGTTTATGTGGGTATAGTGGATGTTCACAAGCCTGGTAATTTCACTGTCTTTATATATTCATATTGTTGAGCTTACACTGTAACACACATACATTTAACAAATACTTTTCAATAAGATTTGAGCATCTGTTTCTGTAGTTTCTTGTGTCATCAGAAACCTCAAGATCATAAAAGTTACTTACAGTATTACTAAACACTGACTAAAAAGATAGCAAACAGAAAACAATTCAGATAAGATTCTTCAAAACATCCGGTGCTAGAAGAGCAAAAATTATTAATGTAGTTGAAGCTATACACCTAGATTCCCTTTAAGCTCCCCTCAATAGAGAGAAGTTGGTAGATAACATTATCAGTTAGTTCAGTTAGTCCACACTCTTGAGTCACTTATCTGTTGTCTGCAAAAACAGGATAAAGCCTGGCTGTAAGCAGGGATGTGATGTGCAGTCATGTCAGTGAGCAACGCTTCAGAGCACTGTGCTGATATTCCACTGCTTACATCCTGCCTGCTCTACTGAGCATGCCCTGGTCCATTCTGGCAAGTCCCTGCTAGTTTGTTCTCCCTAGAAATACTAATCCTCTCTATTTACACATACACATGCAACATGGCTATTTTACATTTAAGTGAGTGCTCACCTAGCTGTCACTAGGTTAGAGATGTCATAAACCACTCTGAGAGATCGTCACAAAAACTGACCAGTGGATTTAGCCAGTTCAGGAAAGAACTGTGTGGGCAAAGATCAAAATAGAGCTGAATGCATGTAAATCAAGGATGCAAAGTCAGCACTATGTGATATCAGGAAAACATACATTTATGACCTGGATTTATTGTCCAGCAGAGACAATGCTCTCAAACTACTGTAGATTCACACAACACATGTCTTTAGATTCTCAATTGGATCTGCAGCTGTAAAGCCAAAGATAATTGATGCAGTGCACTGCTGCTACACTACACTCCTAGACACAGTGAAAATATTTAATAGCAGTAAGAACAATGTTTACATTAATTCAATGCTCTATTGCAAGATTGTGCTGTAAAGTCTGGGGAAAAAAAGGAAGTAAAAGAGATTCTTACCTCCCAGAGGAGGGCCTATGAGCACAGGGCAACATTCCACAATGGTGACAAGTCCAACTGCACTGGAAAATCTGGTAGCCCCAACGAGGTCCATCAATGTCTCAAAAAGAACGCTGCTAACCATTCCAAATGCAAACCCAAAAAATACAGCGTATATCACCAAGCCAGTGTAATTTGTTGCCAGAGGGCACAACATGTGACAGACACCGTTGTACAAGACAGCAAAACTAAAAAAGTACTGAATCTTTGGCCGGATAAACCTGGAGTTTGCTACAAGTCCCATTGAAGGCCTGGCAAACATGTCTACAAAGGCTAAGATAGAGAGCAAAAAAGCAGCAGAATATTCATCGATGCCCTTGTGCTTGGCATAAGGAGCCAAGAATACTATTGGAGCGAAGAAACCAATAAACATAATCACATTTCCTGACAAATAGATCAGAAACCCTCTGTGTTTGAAGAGGGACAGATCCAGATATTTATTCATCGTTTGCCAAAAAGACTTCTTGTTGTTTTTGTGCAAGGTAGACTCTCCTGTTCCTTTTTCGACATCTTTTTTCACAGGAGGGGCTGTTTTCGGTCCAACAGGTCTCATAAGTGACCCAGCCACACAGCAGTTCAAAAGAAGTCCTCCCAGAATGAGAAAGCTTCCTTTCCAGCCAAATGCATTGAAGAGAAACTGATTGAGAGGTGCCAGTGTGCTGAGAAACACTGGACTTCCAGCCATGGCCAATCCATTAGCAATGGGGCGCTTCTTATAGAAATACTTGCCAATCATGGTCAAGGCAGGCTGCAAGTTGAATGCTAAACCCAGACCTAAACAACACATAAAAGACAGTATTATTGCAGGTTGTGCACTGAAAAAAAAACAAGTCACACTGCTTTCAAGTAATTTATAAAATGACCATTATCTAATCCAATGATTCCCAATGAAGACAGAAACCAATCAGAGAGCAGAGAATGAATCTGAGCTTCATTTCTGGCTATGTGTGCTAATGCCAACTGTGTCATGGTGGCATTCTGCCATTTCCATCTATAGTACTGCAGTAAAAGCCAAAACTCCTTCTTGTGTTTCAGCAATAGTAGAGAGAGGGGAATCAGAGAGGAGTGATGGTATCAGTGTCTTACCATTTTTATTTTCACTGAACTATAATGCAATTATCTTTTGGTTCATTTCACAAAGTTATTGAATGTCACCTCAGCTGCAATGAATGCAGAATGTATTTGAATGCATAAATCTCCTTATTTCTTATTTCCAGTCCTACTCTAAGATCAAGCCTGTGTACAAAAGTGGAGCTGAAAAATGGCTAATTGCTTTGGAACTCATTCAATTGCACTTCCCCAGAAATGGAGGTGATAACTAAAGGTGGAAGAGTTTTAGAGGACATACATGGGAGCAGACTGCTCATCTCCACTCTGGCTGAGTGTACAAAAAGAACCTCTAGGCCTTCTCTCTCTATTAATACATCTAGGTAGAAAAGGTCTAAGTATCTACTCATCTGCTGAATGGCACAGAAATTTTCTTCTCTCTAGGACCTATTCCTGGACCTCAACTTTATTTTTCCTGTGGACCCCAAGTTTGGGATGTAAATAAGAAGAGCTTTAAGAAATAATCACTGAACCCCATTGTGTGTCTTGGGCTCAGTGATCATGAAATAGACTTCTCAGATGCTGGAGAAGAGAAGGGTCAGCAGAACAGCCCATTGGGACTTCTGGCAGGCAGACTTTGCCCTGTTTGGGAGACTGGTGCACAGAGTCCCTTGGGAGGTAGTCCTGAGGGGTGAAGGGGTCCAGGAAGGCTGGCCACTGTTCAAGAGGGGACTCTTAAACACACAGAGACAATCTGTGTCCATGTGGTGAAAGGCAAGTTGGTGGGGAAGAAGGCCAGCTGGGCCAAGCAGAGAGGTTTGGTTGCTGCTTAGGGAGAAAAGGAGAATCTATGGTCACTGGAAGAATGGGCAGGCCACTCAGGAGGATTGCAAGATTGTCAGGAGACTATGCAGGGAGAAAATTAGGAGGCCAAAGCCCAGGTGGAAACTAATTTGGCCTCAGCTCTTAAAATGAGCAGGAAATGCTTCTACAAATAAATTAGTAACAAAAAGAGGACTAAGGAGAGGCTCTGTCCTTTGTTGGATTCAGGGGGAACAGCGGTCAAGTATGAGGAAAAGGCTGAGGTACTTAATACCTTCTTTGCCTCAGCCTTTAGTAGTAGGAGCAGTTCTTCACTAGATACCCAGCCCCAGGAGCTGGAAGATAGGGATGGGGAGTAGGATGAAGCTGCTGTAGTCTAAGAGGAGATGGTTAGCGACCTGCTGCTCCCCTTACACAAGCGCATCTCTAAGGGGCCAGATGGCATACACATAAGGGTAATGAGGATGCTGGCAGAAGTGCTCACCAAGACACTTTCCATCATTTACCAGCAGTCCTGGATAAGTAGGGAGATTGGCAAATGTGATGACCATCTACAAGAAAGGTTGGAAGGAGAATCTGGAGAACTACAGACCTGTCAGTCTTACCTTGGCGCTGGAGAAGGCCATGGAGCAGGTCATCCTGAGTGCCATTATGCAGCATGTGCATGCACTGCCTGATGAATAGGCCCAGTCACCATGGGCTCCTGAGGGGCAGGTCCTGCTTTACAAACATGACCTCCTTCTATGGCAAGGTGACCCGCTTAGTGGATGAAGCAAAGGACTTTAGTAAGGCCCTTTATACTGTTTCCTACAGTACTCTCCAAGATAAAGTGCTTATGGCTTGGATCGGTGGACGATTCACTGGGTTAAGAACTGTCTGGATGGCTGAGCTCAAAGAATGGTAGTGAATGGAGTTAAATCTAGTTGGTGGCCAGTCACTAGCAGTGTTCCCCAGTGCTCAGTATTGGGGCCAGCTCTCTTTAATATCTTTTTCAATGATCTGAACAAGAGAACAGAGTGCGCCCTCAGTAAATCTGCCGATGGCACTAAATTGGTTCGGAGTGTTAACCTGCTTGAGGGTAGGAAGGCTCTGAAAAGAGATCTGGACAGGCTGGATTAACAGGCCAAGGTCAGCTGGATGAGGTTTAACAAAGCCTGCACTTGGGTCACAGCAACCCCACGCAACCCTACAGGCTTGCAGAGGAGTGGCTGGAAACTTGCCTGGTGGAAAAGGACCTGCAGGAGTTAGTTGACAGCTATCTGAACGTGAGCCAGCAATGTGCAACAGTATCCTGGCCTGTATGAGGAACAGCGTGGCTAGCACAAATAGGGAAGTGACTGTGCCCCTGTACTTGGCACGGGTGAGGCTGCGCCTTGAATACTGTGTTCAGTTTTGGGCCCCTCACTACAAGAAAGTCACTGAGTTGCTGGAGCACATCCAGAGAAGGGCAACAAAGCTGGTGAAGGGTCTAGAGAACAAGTCTTACGAGGAACGGCTGAGGGAACTGGGATTGTTTAGTCTGTGGAAGAGGAAGCTGAGGGAAGACCTCACAGCTCTCTACAGCTACCTGAAAGGAGGTTGTAGTGAGGTGGGAGTCAATCTCTTCTCTCTAGAGGAAATGGCCTGAAATTGTGCTGTGGGGGTTTAGACTGCATATTAAGAAATATTGCTTTATGGAAAGAGTGCTCAGGCATTCGATTAGGTTACTCAGTTGGTGGTTTCACTGTCACTGGAGGTGTTCAAGAAACACATGGTCATGGAACTTTGGGACATGGTTTAATGGTCATGGTGGTGTTAGGTTGATGGTTGGACTTAATGATTTTAGAGGTCTTTTCTAACCAAAACAATTCTATAATTCTATGGCTCATTTAGTCCCAATATAATGATCTTTAATATAGGAACAAGTATTATCATGTTTATTGCATTAATTTATTACCTCCTCATATTTCACCTCATCTGCCTGCCTTATTTTTAGAATAAACTCCCACAGCTTTTGATAAGGAGTTTATTTCACTTACTTAATTGCCTTATGCAATACCGAGGCCTTTGATGACATATGAATAATTTTATTTGGGGATTGACCCTGGGGATTTTTAAACAGAAACTGGTTGAACTGGAAGATCTTATGTTCTTCTGTGATAGCCTATGTGTGTACAAACCTACAGAAAGCTGGTACTAGCTTTTGCATTTTTACTAGAATTCTGCTAGTCTCTGCCTTTTTTCTTTTTGAAGTGCAACATGATTGAAAGCTGAAAGAATGAATGCAAAATTCTACATAAATAACTGTAATCAGTGCTGTCACAAGCCAATCAATTTTGGTAACATAATTACAGTGCAGTGTGGAACAGTATATGCATACATTTATTGAATAAAAAAATCAGTTGCTCCTAAGAGATCCTAAAAGAAGTAAGTTAATATCATACCAGATAATTTAAAGGATTTCATAGTTCAGGTAGCTGAAATGAACAGATCTTGCTGCCTTCTTGCTTTGCATTTGTACAATGCCTTGCACAGTGTGATCTTGATCAGGAACCTTCATTGGTAGAATAGTGTTAGAAATAATTTAATATAATCCAATATTGCCTTATAAACAAGATTCTTACCTCCAACAACACCTATACATATATAAAGTTCCAAGACACTGTTGCAGAAAGAAGAAGCAATCATTCCAAGTGAACACAGGATACCTCCTGCTATCATCACAGGCCGGCTACCATATTTATTCACCAAAATGCTGCTTATAGGACCTGTTGGTAGAAAGAAAATACTTTAATAGGTAACAGGTAACTCCATTATACATGTCTTTGTAGTTAGGATATGTTAGAAACCTGAGCTTTTTCTATACCAATGTGTACTACACTCTGAGTTTGCAGACACGTGAGTCTGGCTGGGGATATATTGCCTCCATGACAATATAAATATTGATTAGATATGGAGATTGATAGAAATATTAAAGACATCAGACAAGTAAGAAGGATTGTTACAGTTCAGAAGCAATCAATACTGAGATCAGTCAATGCAAGTTTTAAAAGTTTTCAAAACTCCACAGAGCAGGAGCAATCTTCAGGCAAACAAATAAATACCTGACCGTAACACTGTAGCACATCCTGGACCCTTACTCTGACCATCGAGGCTCATTTTCCCTTACCTCATCCAGAAAAGAATGTTAATGGCCAGTAAGATGACTATAGGTTGTCTGACAAAATCTAAGATGTGGTTCAGCATAAAGACATACAAACTTAAAAATATTGCTACAATGCCATTTTTCAGTTTCAAATGCAATTCACTTGATGGTGCATTTAGGTCCACATTAAGCTAACAGCTACTGTGCAATTTGGCATGACATGCATTATATGTTTTTTAAACAGCCATGACTAGAATAGATGGTGTGCTACATATCAAGGTTAAGAGGTTGTCAAAACTCTTTAGGTGAACTGGCATACCATCTGACTGCACTATATTTGGCCTAAACCATTACAAATAAGTCTTGCTTTTGCAATAACTAAACTTGTCCAATTAAAAAAATGAATAATAATAAAAAATTAAATAAATCCCAAAACATAATAAAAAGTAACAAATTTTAAACTCAGGACAAAGCTGACACCTGGCATAAAGTGGAATGCCAAGCTCTGCATCTGATTTCAGCACAAATCATTGACTGTACTGGTGGCAGTTTTAAATCTCTCTTTTTATAAATGTCTAAAGGAATAAATGCCAGAAACTCCATGATGTGAAAAAGTCAAGTCCAACTAATTCAAAAGTGCATTTTCATAGATAGAGTGTTATTTTGAATTACCTTTAAAGTTATTTTGAAATACCATTTGAATTAGAATCACAGAATCATAGAATTATTAGGGTTGGAAGGGACCTCAAGGATCATCTAGTTCCAACTCTCCCTGCCATGGGCAGGGACTCCTCACACTAGATCAGGCTGCTCAGAGCCACATCCAGCCTGGCCTGAAAAACCTCCAGGGATGGGGCTTCTACCACCTCCCTGGGCAACTTGTTCCAGGATCTCACCACCCTCATGGTGAAGAACTCCTTCCTAACATCCAATCTGAATTACCTTAAAAATATTAAAGTGCTATCATGGATACACTCTAAATGTTAATTATTATTTGCATATCAACAACAGAAGTATTCAGCATATGCCAAATGATCATTTTTCAGCTTCTTCCTAACTAAAGTAAGCTTCTACAACAGTGTTGCCCTGCATCTTCCCATCTTTTTTTAGTAGTTTGTGAATCCAGAGGTCAGTTTGAAATTAACTCCACTGAAAATCAAAGACTTGAATGATGTTTATATTTTACAGTTTGTGCATTAATTAGATAGCCTGGGTCTTGAGGAGTCTAGGAAAGCTACTACAGCCTCCCTGTCCAGGCAGCACAGACACTGGGCCAATATACTCAGCTTTTCACCAGTTAAAGCAATTTATTCTCTTGCACAGGCAACTGTACTGCTCAAGGTAGGTGAGGGTGTAGAGGCTTAACAGAGTGAGGATTTAGTCTGAAGGCATTAGGGCTCATCTTACAGACACATAAGCAAAGGACATCAGGCTCTGCTGCCCAATGAACAGCAGCTTAAACATAACTGTATATTGAAACCAAAAGACTTAAACAGCCACAGCATGGAATGGCCCACCCAATATACAGTAGCCTAGAGATGTATTACAAGACTTTAAATTGCATACATGCACTAAAATATTCCAACAACAGCTTATATTATGAGATACCTAACATTTATTTCTTGCTCCTCTCCCCTCTTGAGTCAGTGGACCACTGGGTGAGGACCAGGAGGGTAAAGTCTCTCCCACTGTAAAGAAAGATCAGGTTCAGGACCACCTGAGGAACCTGAACATACATAAATCTATGGGACCCGATGACATGCATCCCGGAGTCCTGAAGGAATCTGATGTAGTTGCAAAGCCACTCTCCATAATATTTGAAAAGTCCTGGCAGTAAGGCAAAGTCCCTGGAGACTGGCAGAAGGAAAATATCAAATGAGATCTGGACAGGCTGGAGAGCTGGGTACAAGCAAACCTCATGAAGTTCAGTAAGGACAAGTGTAGGGCCCTGCATCTGGGGAGGAATGACAACAGGCACCAGTACAGGTTAGGGGTGGCCCTGCTGGAAAACAGCTCCACGAAGAAAGACCTTAGAGTACTGGTGGAAAGCAACTTCTCCATGGAACAACAATGTACCCTTGTAGCCAAGAGAGCCAATGGTATCCTGGGATGCATCAAGCAAAGTATGTCCAGCAGGTCTAGGAAAGTTCTTCTACCTCTCTACTCTGCTCTGGTGAGACCACACCTGGAATACTGAGTCCAGTTTTGGGCTCCCCAGTTCAAGAAAGACAGAAGTGCTGGAAAGAATCCAATGGATAGCCATGAGGATGATTAGGGGACTTGAGCATCTCCCCTGTGAAGAGAGACTGAGAGGGGATCTGATCAGTGTCTATAAATATCTGAGTGGTGGGTGTCAAGTGGAGGCGGCCAAGTTCTTTACTGTGGTGCACAGTCATAAGACAAGAAACAATGAGTTCAAGCTTGAACACATAAGATTCCACCTCAAAATGAGGAGAAACTTCCTTACAGTGAGGGTGACAGAGCACTGGACCAGGCTGTGGAATCTCCTTCTCTGGAAACTTTCAAAACCCACCTGGATGCATTCCTGTGTGGAATACACTAAGTGATCCTGCTTTGGCAGGGGGATTGGACCTAATGAGCTCTTGAGGTCCCTTCCAACCTCTAATGCACTGTGTTACTGTGATTAAAAAGAGTAGAAATGTGAACCCTGGAAACTACCTACCTGTCAGCCTCACCTCTGTGCCCCTCTGTGATCATGGAACAGATCTTCTTAGAAGCTATGCTGAAGCACATGGAGGACAAGGAGGTATTTGAGGCAGCCAGCATGGCTTCACCAAGGGCAAGTCCTGCCTGATCCATCTAGTGGCTTTCTATGATGGTGTAACTACATAAATGGACGAGGGAAGACCAACTGATGTCATCTATCTGGACATCTGTAAAGCCTTTGACATCATCCCCCACAAGATCCTTCTCTCTAAACCAGAGAGTTGATAGGTACACTATTCAGTGCATAAGGAATTGATTGGATGGTCACATCCAAAAAGTAGTGGTCAAGAGCTTGATATCCAGATGGAGATGGGTGACAAGTGCTGTCTCTCAGGGGTCAGTGCTGTTTAATATTTTCATCAATGATATAGACTGTGAGACTGAATGCATGCTCAGCAATTTTCCTGATGACACCAGGCCAAGTGGTGTGGTTGACATGAGTGAGGGATGTGATACCGTCCAAAGGGATCTAGACAGGTCAGTTCAGGTGAACATCATGAGGTTCAAAGTGCAAGGTCCTTCACCTGGGCTGGGGCAATCCTTGGTACCAATACAGGCTGGGGGATGATGGGATCAAGAGCAGAAAAGGACTTGGGGGTAGTGGCTGATGAGAAGCTGGACATGAGACAGCAATGTGTACTTGCTGCCCTGAAAGCAAACCATATCGTGGGGTGCAGCAAGAGAAGTGTGGTCATCAGGTCGAGAGAGGTCTACTCTGCTCTGGTGAGACTTCACCTGGAGTATTGTGTCCATCTCTGGAGTCCTCAACACAGGAAGGACCCGTTCAAGCAGGTCCAGGATGATGATCAGAGGGCTGGAGCACCTCTCCTATCAAAAAAGACTAAGAGCATTGGGGGTGTCCTGGAGGGACCCTTTTCATATTCTTGTTTGTTTGGGGGGCTTGGGGAAGAGGTTTGTTTTTAGTGTTTGCCTGGTTGTGGGTTCTGGAGGTTGTCCAGAAATGGCAAGCTTCCCTGTCCTCCGAAGGAAATGATTTTACCCAGAACCAAGAAAGCTTCATCTCTGCAGATCGTAAGTGTGGTGGCTCAGCCAGGACTGTAAGTTACAGCTTTTCAGATCAAAGCATGCAATGCTGGTCTCACCTGCAAGATCTGTTAGCTGAGATCAAATATGGATATATTAATTCACGTAGGAAATGGATAAAGATAACAGAGGAAAGACAAAGCTGACTGAGGGGTCTGAGCTCTGTACTTTCAAATGACCTGAATCTGGAATGTACTATGAATTTAAAATTCCTTTAAAGATAATATTCCTTCAAAATTCCTTTAAAGATAATATTCTTTTTGAGGTGTTTTCCTTATGTTAATGATGTGTATTTACCACCATACCTCCATTTACTTTTAGGCTTTATTTTAGTATATTCCAGCATTTTCATTTAAAATTTGGGCATGTGGGAAATACAAATTTTTCTATAGCTGTAAAGTTAGTTTAAGCTTATTCCCTAAGTTATCTATGAACCTTTCCAATCCAGTGGGTTAAACATGTCCTTATGACGTCTGTGGATGCACTTGGCTTTGGACTCTCATAAAATAATGCATATTCATAACTCAACATATAGGAATCAACATAAATTCCAGATATTTGTCTGTCATCATACATTGTATAGCCATGTACAAGTGTCATTTCACATCTAACAGCTTCTGTAATTATTTAAGTAATAGTCACATGCCAGCATGTATCTATATTCCTTGCCTGCTTTTTCTTTTTAATAGGAGCAAGATTAAGCTGTTTAAGTACTGTAATACTACCAAAATCATGCTATACGTTCATGCACATCAATGCACTAAAGGACTGATGGATCTCGAACTCTACTTTCCTGAAGCCTCAACTAACTACATAACAGATGTTAAGTCAGGAAGCCCACAAGAATATTCACTCTGATCTGTCCCTCAGCACCTACAAACCATCAGCCATGAAAGACTATACACTCCCCAAACCAAATTTAAGATCATAATCATAATATGCTAACAGTCTCCTGGCTATAGTTCTGGTTTATATCTTTCTGTGTGAGGCAACTGACCAGACTATGAGAAGGGATAAGCACAGTTTCAGGAAGGGCTGTACAGCAGGAAACAAATGCTTTAGAAGATAAGGAAAAATAGCAGCTTTTCAGATTAATTGTCATGTGTCAAGGGAAAGATGGCAAAAGTCCTTTCACCTAGCTGAGCAAAGACTGGCTCATGCATCTGGGACCAGTTTCTAAAGGTTTATGCAATGACTCCAATAATGTGACACTTACATGCTCTTTTGATGGCTCAGCAGAACATTCACTTGCACATCTGTTTTGTGCAAAATGTGAGGACAAAGCTACTTTCACTGGTCTTCAGTGAATACCACGACCTCTTGGAAGAAACATATTGCTTACAAGTGAGCTTAATTATTTCCTATAACAAAGGTAGCAATATTCCATAGTTTCCTCTCACTTCCAAGCTTAACTTTTTAATCACCATTTAAATCTTCTGCTAAGCCACACTGCTGTAAATGAAAAGCAGTAATAAAAAACCCCTACACAACTGGTAGTAGATTTTAAACCCAGATGCTTTAAAAAGTAAGTTTTACCCTTAAAAATGCTTATTGTGCTAACACTGTTTAAATATAACTTGAGCATTGAAGTTTTTTTCCTTTTTAAAGGAATGTACTGCTTAATATTTTTGTGGAAATGAATAGAGGGCTTAAACTTTGCATTACAAATGTAACATTTTTTCTCATATAGAATCATAGACTCACAGAATTGTTTTGGTTGGAAAAGATCTCCAAGTTCATCAAATCCAACCATTGACCTTATACTACCATGGCTATTAAATCACATCCACATATTTCTTGAATACCTCCAGGGAAAGTGACTCCCTCACCTCCCTGGATAGCATATTCCAATGCATGACCACTCTTTCCTAATGTCCAATCTAAATCTCCCCTGGCACAACTTGAGGCTGTTTCCTCTTGTCCTATCACCTGATACTAGTGAGAAGAGACTGACCTCCACCTCACTACAACCTCCTTTCAGGTGTTTGTAGCGAACAATGTCTCTCCTCAGCCTCCTGTATTCCAGACTAAACAGTCCCAGTTCCCTCAGCCACTCCTTGTTCTCTAGACCCTTCACCAGCTTTGTCACCCTTCTCTGGACACTCAGTATGTATACAGTAATGTTTTCAGAGATATGCACACATTCATATAATCACAGCCACCCATTTATTCACATCCATCCATTTATTCACATTTTTCAGCTCTTAAGAAAATATATACTCTTCAAAAATGTTCTGACTCTGGAGACAATGCAACAACGTGGTGTCCAGTATCTGTAAAAGCATAAAGGATGCTAATCAGTATTTCCATTTCATAATTTCATGAGGTAAAACAGGCAGATCAGTTTTAAGTCCATGACACACAATAAACAAAGATTTATGTGGCAAAATATCTGTATTTTGCTTAGCTCTCAGGTAGAATAACATTTGTAAGACAAAATGTATAAGGTACATTCCATTAATTTATAGGAGGAAGAGACTCTAGGACAGCAGAATTCCTCCTGATGCCTTTTCCTCTTTTCCATCATTTTTTTCTTACCAACATGAAATCCCCAAAAAAACCTTTATTTTAGGCAGTTCTCTTGTAAATAGACATGATTTTCTCTGAGGGATGAAAAGACAATCTGCATCTCAAGTGCATTATAACCAGTCAGAATGGTTACAATAATAGGGCTTAGTTTGTACAAGTTCGAAGCAGCCGTAATTGTTGATTTTTTTCACATCCATAATGAGGATGCCTTTGGGTCTACTCTGCATTTGTATTCACTGTAGGAATGAAAGTTTCTTTTAAAAATATATATCCTGGGTTTCAGTATTTAATTTATTCATCCTGTTTTGATTTCTCACTGCTATAATACAGGAATGTAATTAAAGACCATCGACATCTGCAATTTGTTTCACATACAGACAGCGTGTTTATGCTTTTTATCTTGCTACTTTCATTACTTTCAGTATGGAGCTAGAGATTAACCTTCCTGATATAAAAGTAATTTTTCAAAGATATATTGATAATGTCACACAGTGTTCATAGTGTCATTGATCCAAAGCAAGCTGAAATGACTCACTCTGAGCAGTATGACATTTATTTAAATAAAGTGAATT
The DNA here is from genome assembly GCA_033816785.1 of Picus viridis. Taxonomy (NCBI): domain Eukaryota; kingdom Metazoa; phylum Chordata; class Aves; order Piciformes; family Picidae; genus Picus; species Picus viridis. The sequence goes on along the minus strand of CM066567.1, from coordinate 45,739,520 downwards.
GCTGAAAGAAGTTGAAAATAAATGCAATAATAATATTTCAAGTTGCACTAATGCAATATTGTAGATTACAACCTGTCAAGTCAAGTGATTTAAACACAAGATTTAGCCATCTGCTCTGCAGAGTCGATGCAGCTATTTTTCCAGTCCACCTTTACTTTTCGTTTCTGTTTCCTGGAAGGCTTTTTCTTTTATCTTTTCCTTTGCATTTTTCATTGTCTTTTTCTCTTTCTCTCTGTCTTCTTTTTTTTTTTTTTTATAACAAAACCTACTTGCAGGAGCTGATTTGCTTTGTTCAGCAAAGAATCACTAATGTCTTGCCTTATCTTTCACTTTACTTTTTCAACCACAAATGCTTTAAGTGAGTAGACAGTACTCCTACTGGAACGTTGCCTGTGGCACCCAGAAGAAAACCAGCTTAACACTGATTCCAGTTACATTTTAAACCTGTTCATTAAGTTGGAAGACACTTTAAAAATACACTGCTTTTCTTGAGAAGAGAGGCAGATAATAAAAAACTCAAAGAACAATTCACAGAATCACCAAGGTTGGAAGAGACCTCAACTGATGAATTTGAAAATATTAGTGTCATGCAATCAGTTACGTCTTAGATTCTTTATCACATTTCTTTGAATGGTAACCTTTGTTTCTGATTCATGTTTGTGTGTCAGCAGTAAGGGTAGCACAGTTCACCAATCACTGGAAAGCTTTTTCTGTAGTTCCTCCATGCATTTGGCAGTATGCTTTTTTCTCCATCTCATATGCCAGTACCAGAACAAGAGGACACAGTCTCAGGCTGTGCCAGGGCAGGTTTAGGCTGGATGTTAGGAAGAAATTCTTCATAGAAAGAGTAATTGGCCATTGGAATGGGCTGCCCAGGGAGGTGGTGGAGTCACCATCATTGGAGGTGTTCAGGAGGAGACTTGATGGGGTGCTTGGTGCCATGATTTAGTTGTTTAGGTGGGCTGGATTGGTTGATGGGTTGGACGCGATGATCTTGAAGGTCTCTTTCAACCTGGTGTATTGTATTGTATTGTATTGATACTATTTACAATAATATAACACAACTGGCTGCACAGATTCCATAAAGATAGATAATATAGCAACACTGACAGAAAGCACAGAGAAAAAAAAGATGCTTTTGCAATGAATATCACCAAAAATAAACTGCTAACACTGAGTTAGGGTCACTAAACTATGAATTAAGATAGCTCAGCAGCTGAAAGTACAGCATGCTGGGGAGCAAGCAGTCAGACATTCAACCATCCATCACACTTTGCCCACCACTTCCCCACCTCTAACTACATTTCCTCAGTGGCATTACCCTGAATGCATATATTCTCACTTGTGTCCTGAAGGGTGCTTCCCTTTATTCCTTGTTTTGCTCGTGGCATGTGTTTCTCATGTGGTCTCATTCCCTGTCTGCCACATACACAACTATTGTCCTTTGTATTAATTTGTACTACTTCATTATATTTATTGGTTATCTTGACTCCCAAGGGTTTCTCTTATCTGCCTTCCAGATCTTTCTCCTTGTCCCACCTGGGGTGGGATGGGGGGGGTGAGGCTGCGATAGTGGTCCAAAGTGGTCTAACCATCCAAAGTTTCTGCTTTGTTGGTTTTTTTTTCTCTCTTCCTTCCCTCCCAGTCTTTATGTGGGGGAATTGCTTCTGAGAGCAGGCTGTTGTAAACCAGGACAGTTCAGGAAAGATGTTGACTTGCTGGAATGTGTCCAGAGAAGCGCAACAAAATTGGTGAGGGGTTTAGAGCACAAGCCCTATGAGGAAAGGCTGAGGGAGCTGGGGTTGCTTAGCCTGGAAAAGAGGAGGCTCAGGGGAGACCTTATTGCTCTCTACAACTACGTGAAGGGAGGCTGTTGACAGGTGGGGACTGGTCTCTTCTCCCAGGCAACCAGCACCAGAACAAGAGGACACAGTCTCAAGCTGTGCCAGGGGACATTTAGTCTGGATGTTAGGAAGAAATTCTTCACAGAGAGAGTGATTGCCCATTGGAATGGGCTGCCCGGGGAGGTGGTGGAGTCACCATCATTGGGGGTGTTTAGGAGGAAACTTGATGCGGTGCTTAGTGCCATGGTTTAATGGATTAGATGGTGTTGGATGATGGGTTGGATGTGATGATCTTGAAGGTCTCTTTCAACCTGGGTTATGCCATTCTATTCTATTCTATTCTATTCTATTCTATTCTATTCTATTCTATTCTATTCTATTCCATTCCATTCCATTCTATTCTAATTTTACAAAGTTGGAAAATTGCCCATTTTTAAATCAAGGAGTAGCCACGATGATTATTATTTACATGTACACATATCAATGATTTATATTAATTATCTTTTGCATGCTCTGCTACATAATTTTGTTCATGAAAGGCTAAAACACTTGATCATAAACCAGAAGACTTTAAAGATGACTTATGGTGTTTCTTTTGAAATTAGCAATATGAAACTTCGTAATATTTGATAAGAAATGAGTGCATTTCTATGAACTGCTAAACACTAGGCAGTTTTCAGACATATGTATGGTCACCAACTAAAACCAAAAATTCTGTCCCAAAATTAATTTAAGCGTCCAGATTTCACATTGATGCATTTGTTGTGACAAGACGTCAGATGCAGCCAAACATTTAAAACATTTAAGCACTGTTTTAAACTTTCCATGTGTTTGCATTCCTTTTACCTTCAGTATCACTGGTTGAAGTGAAGCCCATACATAGGTATTTTTAAGAACTAGTCTTTCAACGTGGAAAAGGGGGGGGGGGGGGGAACCCAAGAAAGAAGAAAGGATGGAACAACCTAATGACAAGATGGAACCAAATAACCAAAGAAGACAAGCATATAAATAGAGGTATTATGACACCAGGCACATGCTTTCACAAAGTGGCCTGCATGCCTCTGTAACGTGGATAGCTCAAAATAACATCAGCACATGATATGTGCATTGCAAACAGTCTTTCAGAAAAATCTTTTGTTGTTTTCTTCCAGAGGTCTCATCCCTGAAGTATGAGCCATTTATCTCAGTGGCTGCTCCTTCTTTCTTTGTCAATGGTTGCAAGAGAAAGCCTTAGTTCAATGTGGCAAGATTCACGTTTGAGGATTTGTACTGAAAGAAGCACCACATTTCTGAAAAGGTTAAAATAAATCCTATCTAACATGGCTGCTTTCAGGGGACAAAGGAAAATTAACTCTAACTGGAAACTAGAGGTCCATTTGTAGCTACCCAGTATTTCTACTAGCTTTTATATCGCATGTGTATTCTTACTAAAACCTGTTATGTCCAGGTATAGAGATTACACATATCCATACAATCACACACACAAGAAACCCCCCAGAATTCCATTGTTTTTCCTCACCTGATTATTTGACTCCTAATGATATAAATGAGTTGGGTTTTTTTCCTGACATAATGCACTCTATTTATAAGTATTTTTCACAGATGCACAGACTGCATCGGGTTGGAAAGGACATCTTGTCCAACTCCCCTGGAGTGGGCAGGGACACCTCCAACTGGATCAAGCTGCACAGGGTCATGACAAGTCTGATCTTGAATGTCTCCAGGGACAGGGCCTCAACCACATCCCTGGGCAGCCTGTTCCAGTATTTTGTCACTCATAAAGAATTGAGAGGCTGGAGTGAGGATGGGGCCAGCCTCGTCTCCTTGGTGGCAATTGACAGGCCTAGAGGAAATAGTTTCAAGCTGCGCCAGGGGAGGTTCAGGCTGGATGCTAGGAGATACTTCTTCATACAGAAGGTTATCGGACATTGGAATGGTCTACCCAGGGCAGCAGTAGAGTTGCTGTCCCTGGAGGTATTTAAGCAGCGTGTGGACCTGGCACTTAGGGACGTGGCTTAGTGTTGACCCTCCAGTGTGGAGTCAAAGGTTGGACTGGATGATCTTTGAGGTCTCTTCCAGCTGGATGTTTTCTGTGATTATGTGAATTTCCTCCTTATGTCCAATCTAAATCTACCCTGCTCCACTTCAAAAACATTGTCCCTAATTTTTCACCTGGAATCCTCCGAACTCACTCTTGAAAGTTTAAAACCTTGAAAATTTGTAACTGAAGAAGACTTAGTGTTTAATGTTTTGTATCCTGCCAAAGCAGAGTACATTTTTTAACTACAAAAACTTGGTTTTACAGCTTGCTATCTGTGTGAATCAGATTGCAACACTAATTCTGTGTATTCTGCCACTACAAAGGGAAGGTGATTTTCTGTATTGTTGAAGATCATAAAAATGAAAATAAAGACGGGGGTTACAGTATACCATTGTTACGAGTACAATTAAAGCAATCTGAAAATGAGATATGTTGCTAATCCCAAATCTAATTGCTAGGAAGAAAAAACAAACAAACAAACAAATATTTAATTCTTCATAGACATTTTCCTAAACCATGTTAATAGCTAGTTACAAACATTCCCCTTTTTTCTTTCCTCCTCTTTCAGGAATGACTGTCTTCTACAAATGTCTGTATGCACATGTGAACACAATATACATGAATGCTCATTACTCTTCACTTCCTGTTTATTACTTCCTATTACCATTCATGATTTCTGTATCTCTGACTATTTGTCCTGGAAGCAGAACAGTAGTCTAGCATACATCACAGAAGGCAAAAAGTCATACAAAAATGGAATGGAAAAATGGAATGGAATGGAATGGAATGGAATGGAATGGAATGGAATGGAATAGAATAGAATAGAATAGAATAGAATAGAATAGAATAGAATAGAATAGAATAGAATAGAATAGAATAGAATAGAATAGAATAGAATAGACCAGGTTGGAAGAGACCTTCGAGATCATCGCGTCCAACCTATCATTCAACACCACCTAATCAACTAAACCATGCAACCAAGCACCCCATCAAGTCTCCTCTTGAACACTTCCAGTGATGGTGACTCCACCATCTCCTCGGGCAGCCCATTCCAATGGCCAATCACTCTCTCTGTGTACAACTTCTTCCTAACCTCCAGCCTAAACTTCCCCTGGCACAGCCTGAGACTGTGTCTTCTTGTTCTGGTGCTGGTTGTGTGGGAGAAGAGACCAACCTCTGCCTGTCTACAACCTCCTTTAAGGTAGTTGTGGAGAGCAATAAGGTCTCCCCTGAGCCTCCTCTTCTCCAGGCTAAGCAACCCCAGCTCCCTCAGCCTCTCCTCTTAGGGCTTGTGCTCCAAACCCCTCACCAACTTTGTTGCCCTTCTCTGGACATGTTCCAGCAAGTCAACATTTTTCCTAAACTGAGGGACCCAGAACTGGACACAGTACAATACAATACAATACAATAAACCAGGTTGGAAGAGATCATCGCGTCCAACCTATGAACCAATTCAACCCACCCAAGGTGGGTACTCAAGGTGTGGCCTAACCAGTGCTGAGTACAGGGGCAGAATGACCTCCCTGCTCCTGCTGGCCACACTGTTCCTGATACAGGCCAGGATGCCACTGGCTTTCTTGGCCACCTGGGCACACTGCTGGCTCATGTTCTGCCTACTATCAACCAGTACCCCCAGGTCCCTTTCTGCCTGGCTGCTCTCCAGCCACTCTGACTCCAGCCTGTAGCACTGCAAACTTTCAAAAGACCTTGCACAGGCTATTTAGTAGGTCTTAGGTGTATTCTCTGCACCTCAAATCATTACATGTTTTTCGAATAGTGCATTCACTGTGACAAATTCAGCCAACTTCAGTTAAGATTAATATTGTCATTTGGGTATCTGTCTTCTATAAATTGCCCATCACGTTACTGATCATACAATGTCCTAATTTTACCCAGCACATATCCTATTTTTTTTTGTTTGTTTTTTGCTGTTTGTTTGTTATGTTTCTGGATTAATAGCATAACTATCTCAATTTGGAAATGTTTCCTTCTATATTGTTACAGGCAATAATAACATGTAATTTGAGATTAAAACACAATACACATGCTTCTTCCTAGTCGCTCCTTTATCCCTTTCTGGTTTCAATTTTGCACAATACAATTAGACTTTGAATTGAAAACACTTAATCTACTACCTATGATTTTTTTCCCATGGACCACTTACTGTGAATTATGGATCCTGAGTGGATCATTAAATCTCATCTACATATTCAGAATATACTTAATGAGAAACATAAATCTGGATGCATTTTTAACTTGAAGTGTCCTGAGAAGTCTTCACATTTATGTCATTGTAACATAGTAAGATTATGTTCAAATACATTTGCTAATTAACACATATGTATTGTTAAACTTATAATGTACTTTATAGGAAAATCTTTCTCAAGTGTCATTTTGTCATTATTTTACTTATAATCTCACAGAATCACATTAGGGGCTGGGAAGGGACCTCTAAAGAGTATGTAGTCGAACTCCCCTGCCAGAGCAGGATCACCTATACCAGATCACACAGAAACACATCCAGGCAGGTTTTAAGTATCTCCGGAGAGTGAGATACTTGTATTTTCACTATTATACTTTAAAATGCATATACTGACTTCCAGTGGTAACAGTCAGAATCTAGAGATTGGGAATTTCCCAAATTCCTTTAGAGCCCTGTAATTTAGATCATGTCTGAAGAAGTGTGTAAGGTAAATATATGTGGATAACTCTTAGCTCACAGCATACTGGGGGAATGGGAAAAGGGAGGGAGAAGAAAGAAGAGGGAAGAGGGAGGGGAAGGGGAAAGGAAGAAAAGAGGAGAGTTAAAGAAATTAATTTGTGTCTCAAAGATGTAACAAAAAATGGAAGCAGAGCAATCTCATTAGGTTCTGGCAGCTAAAGTATTTAGAGTGCAAGTGAAGACAATGGTAGTATATTAATGGGATCATACCAGGTACAGAAGTTGCATTTTCCCCAGTATTTTGAAAAAGAGGTGACTGAGAAACTTGGGTGGGGTGTAAGTGAGACACAACTACACTCAGTTTTCAATTGAAAGTGTGAATCTTTGGGGGTTTTCACTGTGGTTTTTGGTTTTGTTTTCAGACAAGTGAAAAAAAAAATGTATATTGAGAAAACCTGTTTAATTAAGGACTGATATGCAAAGGTAACCCTGAATGTTTTGCCTTCCAGGTCAAGAAAACTGAAAGCAATACAAACTGTTAAATGGCTAGAAATATGAAGCAAAAAACAATCAAAGCTAGAATAACAAAAAGCCAACACTTATCAAAAGATTATCATCTTGATCAACAACAGCAGCAAGATTTATGTGTTTGGGTTTTTTCCAATGCATTTCATTGTTTCAGCTGTGCCTGAACCAGTAGCCTTTATTACAACCTGGAGGAAGCAGAACCTTTGAAGACAAGTGAACAAGTCCAGAATTCTGAAAGCATCCCTGTTTCAGATTAGGAAATTTTCTTACCTAAACCATACACAATCCATATTTAACTCCTTTAGAAAAACATAATAATAATCTTCAGGAGAATATTTACTGATTAACCAATAATTTTAAAAATTAGGTATAATCTCTTCTCTCCTCATTCTTTTTCCCTTGCTTCCCTTTCTCCCTAGTCTTTTACAGCAATATACACATGCCTGAGAATAACACTCTATCCAACAGAACTGAAAGAGAAATCAGGTACCTTTTTCCTAATAGACACATTATCTGAGCAGGTGTCAGTTTATCATAGAATAGAATAGAATAGAATAGAATAGAATAGAATAGAATAGAATAGAATAGAATAGAATAGAGAATAGAATAGAATAGAATAGACCAGGTTGGAAGAGACCTTTGAGATCACTGTGTCCAGCCTATCATCCAGCACTATCTAGTGAATACTCTTATAACCCAATCACACACTTCTTGTGACTGGAGTCAAATTTATCATCAAGTTGACACTTTCAGATTTCCATCCACATGGAAAAAAGCTTTTTCTGATGGGTATTCAAATTTTTGATGTTTTATGTTTCCTATGTATAGTCACACACCACTTCTTTTGTTGACTGGATCAACAAATACACCTTCCATGCACTGTAATCAACCAATCAAAACCTGTCATTATTTTCAAAACACAGATGGCTATGTTCCATTTTTTCATCTGCTATAATGTCAGAATGAACTATTTAATAATATTCTATATTTCACCCAAAAGTGACAACCCCAAATCTTTAAACAGAATACAGAATTAACCAGGTTGGAAAAGAGCTTCAAGATCATCAAATCCAACCTCTCACCCAACACCATCTAATAAACTAAACCATGGCACTAAGTGCTTCCTCCAGTCTTTTTTTAAACACTTCCAGTGATGGTGACTCCACCACCTCCCTGGGAGGGAACAGGTTCATCTTTACAGTCCATAGTTTTCATTAAAAAAACACAACCACCAGAAAATTTATCAGCCATGTGGAGAGAAGAGAGAGGAATGTTTAAAACTGAACCATGATGGCTTGCTTCAATGAAGGGAGAAAGCATGCCTTGCCCTATCATAACAATATTTCATAAAATATGACCAAGGAGAGGAAACCTGGGATTTATGTAGAGGAAAAGGAATAGATTATGATTGAGTTGAACAAAGATTGTGGGATTTGTAGCTTGCCTGGACTAGAGAGGAAACAACAGAGGCTACATCTCCACATACATGGTCTTCTGAAAATGGCAGGGGGTGAAAGGCTGGGGGTAAGTTTCGATCAAGTCTGCTCACATGAAAAGGGAGAATTTGAGCTTGGCAACAAAAAACAACGTGAAGTGGCTTGGTGGCCAGGTGCCATCTTACTGCACTTGAAAACAGTATTTGTCTGACTTTAGAACCAGGTGTATTTTCTTAACTGGCTTGAACAAACAAAAGGATTGATCATGGGCAGAAACCTTATTTGCCACTGAGTAATGTCAAGCAGCTTACTTCTAGGCATCATAAATTCAAAATAAATTAGTGCCCATTAAAATAAAGGCTTCTCATTACTTGTATTACACATGCTGCCTAAATATCATGCATTCCTGGTGCCACCTTTCAACTAAACTGTTGATATTCTTCAGCCAGAACGTATTAATACAACCCAAAGAAACATATCTGCTTCTGCAGGGATTTAACATGTGTGTCTACAAGAACATTACTTAGGTTTACTAATGACTGAGTTTTAATGAATCTTACTGAAAAGCAATTGGTTAAAAAGTTGACTGATCTAGGCAATAGGCACAGCTGAACACCTTGGCAAGTAAATTTATTTTTTTTAAACATCAGAAGAAATGATCCAGAAGAAATCCTATGATACAAATTTGTTCTTGTCTTAATCCTATATGCCACTTCAGCTCCATTTTTCTGAGCACAGGGTCAAGTGCTTTGCACTTTGTGCTCAGGTTACTGTTTACATTTGAGTAAGTAAATATGAAAAGCTTCTAAATCACAGTGGCAATGGGTTATATAACCTTGCACACTCTTTGCACAGGTATAAACTATAGTGCTGCATGAAAGACAAGAGTATCACTGCCACGTGCTACTGTTTGTTGATTTAGTATAAGACCGATTGCTGAACTGTGTTGCATATTATTGTCTGTGCAGTCACATAACACATATTTGGCCTTGTTTTGAGATAAATTGCCCCATCACATTCTGGAAAGTGTAGACCTTATGTAAGTCTGGCCTGTGGATGTGGTCTACCTGGACCTCAGCAAGGCCTTTGACACAGTCCCCCAGAGCAAACTCCTGGCCAAGCTGGCAGCCCATGGCTTGGACAGGAGCACACTGTGTTGGGTTAGGAACTGGCTGGAGGGGCGAGCCCAGAGAGTGGTGGTGAATGGTGCCACATCCAGCTGGCAGCCTGTCACTAGTGGTGTGCCCCAAGGATCAGTGCTGGGCCCCATGCTTTTAAACATCTTTATTGATGATCTGGATGAGGGCATTGAGTCCATCATCAGTAAATTTGCGGACACCAAGCTGGGGGCAGGAGTTGATCTGCTGGAGGGCAGAGAGGCTTTGCAGAGGGACCTCGACAGGCTGGACAGATGGGCAGAGTCCAATGGCATGAGATTTAACACATCCAAGTGCCGGGTTCTGCACATTGGCCACAACAACCCCAGGCAGCGCTACAGGCTGGGGTCAGAGTGGCTGGAGAGCGGCCAGGCAGAGAGGGACCTGGGGGTGCTGGTTGACGGGAAGCTGAACATGAGCCAGCAGTGTGCCCAGGCAGCCAAGAGGGCCAACCGCATCCTGGCCTGCATTAGGAATAGTATGGCCAGCAGGAGCAGGGAGGTCATTGTGCCCCTGTACTCTGCTTTGGTTAGGCCGCACCTTGAGTACTGTGTCCTGTTCTGGGCCCCTCAGTTTAAGAAGGACATTGAGACACTTGAACGTGTCCAGAGAAGGGCAACAAGGCTGGTGAGAGGCCTTGAGCACAAGCCCTATGAGGAGAGGCTGAGGGAGCTGGGGTTGTTTAGCCTGGAGAAGAGGAGGCTCAGGGGCGACCTCATTGCTCTCTACAACTACCTGAAAGGTGGCTGTAGCCAGGAAGGGGTTGGCCTCTTCTCCCTAGCAACCAGCACCAGAACAAGGGGACACAGTCTCAAGCTGCACCAGGGGAAGTTTAGGCTGGAGGTGAGGAGAAAGTTCTTCACCGAGAGAGTCATTCGCCATTGGAATGGGCTGCCCGGGGAGGTGGTGGAGTCTCCGTCCCTGGAGGCGTTCAAGAGGGGACTGGATGTGGCACTTGGTGCCATGGTCTAGTTGTGAGGTTGTGGTTACAGGTTGGACTCGATGATCTTCAAGGTCTCTTCCAACCTTGGTAATTCTATTCTATTCTATTCTATTCTATTCTATTCTATTCTATTCTATTCTATTCTATTCTATTCTATTCTATTCTATTCTATTCTATTCTAAGTCCATTCCATAGGAAAGAGGGGGTTTGTAGGGGGTTTCAAACTGTCTTTTCTTAAATTTATTTTCTGTAACTTTCTATGACAGTAAAAAAGTGTTTATCAAAACTGATTATTCAGATCACATGGTCACAGAATTGGCAGGGTTGGAAGGGACCCCAAGGATCATCTACCTCCAACCCTCTTGCCGTGGGCAGGGACACTTTCTACTAGATCAAGTTGCCCAGAGCTACATCCAGCCTGGCCTTAAAAACATCCAGGGACAGGGCTTCCACCATCTCCTAATAAAGATGCAACTGTTTGGGATCTTTGACATATGTAATCTTAATAGAATAACTCCATTAAATGCAGAGGTTCTCACTGAGCAAAATACTCTTTGTATGGCACATATATTTATCTACACCATGTCATATGTGATCACTACAAAAAATCTTCAAAATTAATTAATTAATTAGTTAAAAGAGTGTTCAAAGTAATCACAAAAGACTATTTTAAAACACCTCAGTCTTTGCCTTTTGTAGTTTCCCTGGCATCAGTATAAACCCCTCACTAAATCCCTGGTCTGCTTGCCTCTTTTAATGACTATAGATGTACATATCTTTACAAACTCAGCTGTTGCCATTTGATACTTGCTTAAAAAAATCTTCTAAACATATCAGTACAACTCTGTTTCCCTTGAATATACCCTTCAAAATAAACATGGGCATAGTTCTTAGGCATTCTAAAACAATGGACAAATAAAATTCTGTAATAAGTTCTTTGTAAAGTGCTGGGTTTATTATTTCATTTGAAGTGGTGGAGTGATTACACTGGTATACACAGACTTTTCCTTCCCCACAGTACTTCTCTGGTATCTGCTCAAATATCTATCAGTTGCGCTAGACCATTGTTTCGTTACCTTTGAATTACCCGACACACATCACAAATACAACCATTGTATGATCCAATGATATGAAAAACCATATGGGAACTAATCCAACGTTGTTGGTACACACATTCTTTTGTCAAAGTTTTGCAACCTCAATGAACATATCAAAGGCGTAAGTTTGTCCCTTGATACCTTTCTTAAACAAACTCAGTTTTAGCCCCTTAGAAAATGTATCTTATGATGCGTGTTATTTGTTATTGTTTGACTTTGACCCTTCACTTGAAAATAAGTGGGAAAGGAAAAAAAAATCTTCTTTGTAGATTAAAAAAAGCTTTCAATATTGATTACTTACAGAAATCCCTGGCTATAAAACCAAATGAAGATCAAGACAAATACAAAGTTTGAGACAGGAAAGGAATGCTTAACAAATGTTCATTATGTAATCCACGTTGCTTACTTCTATGTAAATGAGAACTGTTTTAGTAAAGGGTTTAAATTAGTTAAATGTAAGTTACACAAAGATTTCTATGATATGCATCATATCATTACTAATAACTTATGGTTTGGATACAGAAGGAGCTTGGTAGAAGCACAGTGGGAATTCTTTGTCTTATAACATCTGTCTGACAGTTATTCAAAATTCACACAGGTGTACAATAAAAGACAAAATCTCCTTAGTGGCAACATGTCCTTAGCATTAAGCTTCTTGAGTGTGGCTTGGTAGATTCCGGTAAGAACTATGTTTCATAAAATCTGACAAAATGAATCCCCAAGGGGCACTGCACATTCAACAATTAGAGCTTATCTGGTCAGTCAAACATAACAAATTGCAGAGAAGAATGTAAAATATGCAAAATAATCTACAACAGATCTACCTTCTTTCATCTTTCTTCCCATGACCATTTTAAGGAGTGTTTTCTAAACATTAGGGAAATTCTACGTTTAAAACAGACATTGCTACTGCAGAACACTGCCCTACAAGGTACTGTTTTGCTGAAACTCAAAACCTTCCAAGAAATATGAGAAGTGGCTGTATTGCCCTGCAGAGACTTTGTCAGGCTTCCTTAGCATTCAGCTCATCTTTTTGTTTAAATTGAACTACTGTATAATATTTTTGTTACCCTTGATACCTCTTTTTTCCTACTTATCTCCATTCTCTGTTCTTGTGTCATCTCATTATGACTTCTTTTCCTTTATCTGCAAGTCTCAAATTAACTTGACATAGATGTTTTACATATATTTTAGGCTAAACGTGCAGTATTCCCTCATGCCCATGAGGCATTCAGAAAGTTGATAAGTTCAGCTTTCAAGGACACTCTAAATGAGGTTATTAAAATTCAACGCTTTGCATACTCCGACGGAGAAAAACGCTTGTCCCTGACATCAAAGGACATAGGTCAATTTAAGAAAGCTTCTCAATCTCCTTATCCACGACCACTGAACACCTTGTGCTAGTATTTGTCAAACCAAAATAAGAAAATGTTACCAGAAGGAAGAAAAGTGTAGGATTCCAGGTCCTGTCCAAAAAGTAAAAATCCATAACCATCTGTTGTTTGTGTTACATGGATTTCGCAACTGTCATCTCCACCGTGCACGCCATTTCATCTTCACAGCGATAGCACCAAAACACCCACTGAGACAAAATCACAAATATTTTGAACATACCATATGATATGTTATTTTCCAAATTAATATTTGACAAAGTCAACGTGAGAACTCGCCTATAAGCTACCGTCGTGTTGTCACCTGAAAAATCCTTGAAGTGTCTGCTGCTGTTTGGAAATACTTCACCCCAAACTCGAACAACTTTAAAAAACACAGAAGAAGTGAGAGTAAGCCTTGCCTGCTTGGACCTGCCTTGCTTTAATTTGCCTTGCCTCGAGTTGCCCTGCCTTGAGTTGCCTGGTCCAAAACCTGGGACAGAAGGTACGAGCCTACTCACTGCAAGCCAAGAAGCCACGAGCCATAGGATCCAAACGTCACTTCCCCTTGCAACTAGAATTCGAGCTGTGCCTCAGTTTACCGAGGACAAAGCAAGAGCCCATCATGGAGGCAGGTGGGGGTTGGTCTCTTCTGCCAGGCAACCACCAACAGAACAAGAGGACACAGTCTCAAGCTGCGCCAGGGGAGGTTTAGGCTGGATGTTAGGAAGAAGTCCTTCACAGAAAGAGTGATTGGCCATTGGAAAGTGCTGCCCAGGGAGGTGGTGGAGTCACCATCACTGGAGGTGTTTAGGAAGAGACTGGATGGGGCTCTTGGTGCTATGGTTTAGTTGATTAGATAGTGTTGGATGATAGGTTGGACTCGATCTCAAAGGTCTTTTCCAACCTGGTTAATTCTATTCTATTCTAGTTCTATTCTATTTCTATACTAAGCTATTAAATGCTGCATGTTTAAGTTACAAATGTGCTTTGAAAAATGGTAATGGCCAAAGGTGCTTCTAAAATTACTTACTTGGAAAGATAATCTCTGTTGACCTTTTTGTTTAAATGGACCTTTGTCTTTTTGAACTTCAGACCAGTAAGACTGTCCAACATTTCACAGCTGGGTAAGGCTTGAGGAATTTATCAGCTACCAAGCTAGTCTCTATAATTCAATATCATACCCAAAAAGATATTTTTGGAAAAAAATAACAATCAAAAAATACCAACACACACACACAAACCCCACCAAATCAAATCAAATCAAATCAAAACAAACAAAAAAATCAAACAAACACAATCCCAGCAAACAAACAAACCAAAGGGGAATTGTCCTTGGAAAAATGACAGAAAAAGAGTTAAAGACAAGCGAGTAAGCCAAAAAGAGTTAAAGAGAAGCGAGTAAGCTGACTGCTTTTTCTCTAAGGAAATCTAAAACTCAAGGTCAGCTGTGTCTCAAATCACCAGACCTGTCACATGGTTTTCATAGCTGCCACTAAGGCTCCTATCAAACCTACACTGAACGTAATGAAAACATTTTCAATGGAAACAGATTGAGCTCTGATAAGCAGCTCTCTAATCACCTTTGGCTGCTAACTCTGCACAAAGTGAGAGAAGTTTTGAAAACGAAGGAACTGAGAGAACTTGAGGTCAAATGTATTTGATTTGTTGTTTTATTTTTAATCCCTTAATTCCTATGTGTGTCGCAGCAAATATATGTCTCTATAAATATATGAATAAATATATAGTTCATGTATCTTAGAATACAGCATCACAGAATCACAGAATGGTAGGGGTTGAAAGGGACCTCTGGAGATCATCTAGTTCAATGCCCCTGCTAATGCAGGCACACCTAGAGAAGTTGCACAGGAATGTGTCCAAACATGCATACATATTTTTATATCCATTTGCTTTCACATGTATGCAGAAACACAAGTTGCCATGTCAGGATAACTCACCTAATTCCATTTTATCCCAGCTTCTGTCCTACAGTAACAAAAGTTTGTTGGTCTCAGTCACAGTTCCTTGGGTGTAGGAGTCCATCACAAAACTATCACCCTTAATTTAATGCAATTGACAGTCTCTGCTCCAGAGAGGCAGAAGGAGTTGCCATGGAGACTGAACTATTGCTCTTCTCCCGAGGATGCTTTTTTCAAGCATGTGCTGAAAAGTAGAGGCTTTGCAACACCTGAAACCTTGATTATATCACAGGATCCTGCTATTTGTGACAGCTTTTTAGTAAACCCTTACAAATATCCAGTAGATATGGGGACAAAAAGGTAGTTAAACAAGACCAAAACCCAACAAAAACATGTGCAAAGGTGCACAT
Source organism: Picus viridis (assembly GCA_033816785.1). Taxonomy (NCBI): domain Eukaryota; kingdom Metazoa; phylum Chordata; class Aves; order Piciformes; family Picidae; genus Picus; species Picus viridis. The sequence goes on along the minus strand of CM066567.1, from coordinate 45,724,113 downwards.
TATGCCAGATTGAGAGAGGAAAAGAGTTTCATATTGATTTATCAGATTTGTCACCTCTGCTTAGTGCTTTCCTAACAGGGTGAATGCTGTGCTTGACCTATTTGCTGGAATTAACCAAGACTGCAGGAGACCATATGGATTGCCAGATGGTCTGCTATAATTTAATGCCATTTATTCTAAGTATGAAGTAAGTGATAAACATAATTAACATTCTTTTAGCTCCTTACTGGATGCCTTTTATTAGGGGTTTTTTGTGTCTTTTTTTTTTCTCAGGCATTGAAAGTTAAGTTAATATCTTTTTACTGAAACACAGATGCCAGCTAATTACTGCAAGAGGCTGCAGCCTCCGAAGCAAAGAGTGTCACACAGACTCCAACTTACTCACTGACCCCACTGTGATGATTAATAGGTTGAATGCTAAGCTCTAATGAGGATGACAGATCTTAGATGTTTTCAAGTTACCTTAATTAGTAATATGATGAAGAGTGTTCATCTCAAACATACACACCACACTTCGTAGTAAACAATACACCTTGTACTCACGGTCTGAACGTGCACCTCACACTACAGTACATCAAATGCTAAGAAATCAGGCCACTATCAGACAGTAAAAACAATGGAGTAAAAACAATGTTTTTCCTGATCTCTATTTCATATTCTGCCAGTGATTGTCTAAATGGCCTATTTTTTAGGAAGTTGTTCCAGAGAAGCTATGGCTTCAAAGAGTGTTTGTATTAGGCAGGGTCGTCACTCTCAGCATTTTAAAGCCACAAGCCTGTAACAAGGTATCCAAACAACTTTGCCTACTGTTCCTGAGCTGACGATCTTCATAGTGACTGGGGTAGGTGATAGGAGGCTGGATAGTAAACCATTTTGTAATTTTTAATGTGAATGTACAGGTGAAGTTAGTGGGCTGGTATGCAGAAGAGAAGAATTAGAGAAAAGGCAGAAATATTAGATGCTTTGTATTTTTCATGAAAAGCTGTGCACATTCAAGCTAAAAATGACCACAGCTAAATGCCCTGTGTTTTACATCTGTGTTGTCAATAAAACCTGGGTGAATTTTGAGGTGCCAGAAATGACATAAGTGAAATGTTATTCAAAGATTAAAACAAAAAGAACAGTACCTGCACTACATAGCAAATTTGCTGCTAGAAAATTCATCTTCAATTAGAAAATGTAGCAAAAAAGGTGTCCAGTTCAGAAGTCAGAGCCATTCCAGTTCAGAAGTCAGAGCATGTACACTCCACAGTGCAAGCGCTGATCCATCCTTACAAAGCAACTACATTAGAAAGGACCTGAATGTGACGAGATACACCTGCTCTTTTAATTCACTCATGACAGTTAGTTCAACTTACATCACCTTGTGAATTTTGTGAATCATTTGGCTGTTGTTGCTGGTTCTACAAAATTCTTTATGATTCTCTACGTATATATGAAAAATTTATGGTTTTGTACTGTGTATTAAAAAAATGGGATCAAAATATCTGAACACCAAATTTTTGTTGATTTTGGTACCTCTTGTCAAGGTGTTTTTATAAGGTTTCTGTCTCTGCCAGTATTTGAAAAGAGGATGCATTTTTCCATCCCATTAGCTGAAAATTATTTATTTGAGGTGCTTAAGCAATGCTATGCTGTTGGCAGCTTCATTTTTATAGTCAGAGGAGAAAAGCAGGTATTTAGAGAAAGCAACTCAGGTAACCTGAATTCCTCTTTGTAGACACCTACTTCTCTTCCCTGACTGCTGAAGGAGCCAGGGTCATTCAGGTGGCAAAACTTAGATAGGTTGAAATGATACATAAAAAATGACCATGCTAAACACAAAACTTCATGCTTTCTGTAATATGTTGTTTACTGGATCTGACAATACTATACTTCCCTATTATGCAGACATCATTTCTGAAAAACATTATAGTGATGCTCTTCAGTGATGAAAGATATTGCCACAATGTATTCAGTCTCCATTTATATACATTTATCCATGAACATATACATATACAAATGCAAGCATTTACTTGCCCCATCATTACTAACAGTCTGAGATCTTCCCAGTGGTTACCTTGTAACACCCAAGATAAGGGCAATCTATTGCCTGAAATAACCTCTTAATCCGACCTCTGGACTGCCTTAAAAAAGTATTTTGCCTAGAATATCAGACAGCTCTCATCAATGTTTTACAGAATTAAAACAAACTTCTAAAAGAATGAAGAAATAAAGTAGGATTTAACAGTTAGTCTTTGAGGTTGATAGACTTGGAACCTGTCAAAGCAAGTTTGACACTTTGTATGTAAAATATAACTTTCTATTTAAAACCCTTTATCATTTGTCTCATTCTTTACTTGCATGCTCACAAGAACAGAAAGACACCAGACAATTTATGTTCTCTGCTTATTTTAGTCCCAAGAATAACACTGTCTGTATCTTAGCTATCAGAATGATGGCGTATATGAAACATGGCTCTTGGCCTAAACGGAAGGTAGGATTTTGGTTTAGGACAAATAGGCATAAGATACAAGACCTCCCATTTATAGAGGAATATTGGTTCCTAACTAATGAAACAGGCAGTGGATAGTGATCAGATTTTCCCACCCCACAAGCAGTTACTTCAGCATTGCTTTGTTGGAAAATGTGACTCAAAACCCGTGAATTTAGTGCATGACTGAGAAACATAATTAACCAGAGGAACAAACAAAAGGCTGAGGGGAAAACAAAAATGAAGAGAATAGAAAATGTTTTACAAGATAAAGTAAACCATACTTTAATGATTATAGGGCTACCAGTACTCTCTGATAAAATATAATAGAAAAAGAAGCATGTATTTCAGTAAATTCTTTAGGCAATAATGACAAAATCAGGTAGTAATTAACTCTAAATGCTTTAAGACCACAGGAAAACCCTAACAAATGTCTTACCTCCTGCATACATGACAGCCAACATTATCGATGATATCCAGGCTATCTCACTATATGATGTGTGGAAGATTTCTTGTATTTCTTTGAAGAATACTGTGATGGCTTTGGGGAATGCATAGGAAAATCCAATGGAGATAAAGGCCCCAAAGACCACAACCCATCCCCAGCCTCCATCTGGGGGTGGGTACTGTGGGGCTCCTGTTGCTGGTGGCATTTTGATCTCTCTCTTCTTCAACTAGGCTGAAAAAGAAGAGGTGAAACAAGGTTTCAAACAATTTCCCTTTTCTCTTTATCAAGCATCAGTATTCAGTCATCATCTGAAGAGATTACAAAGAATCCTCAGATCTCAGAATAAATTCCAGCTTTCATAGAACCACAGAACAGAATACCTGTTTTTCCAAGCAAAATGTTCTTCAAAAAAGGCTATTTACAGTATCCTTTCAGCATGTGACAACTGTTACAAATCACTGAACTCAGCCACTGAAGTTCTATTTGCCATTAGTCACTTACTGGAAAGTGATGTTTTTGTTGTTCATTTACACAGCTATACTATCTGCAGTGTGGATTTAGCAGAGGAATTAAACAGAAAAAGAAAATAAACATTTCTTATAGGAAAAAATTACAGCAAATTATCACTAAATGCCATTGTGTGAAGCAAGATTTACCAGTACATCAGCAAAATCATCAGCAATGACAGCAAGGAATAAATTCATTACACAGTTTTTTATCATGTGCTGTCATTATTCCATTTTTTATCATAATTGGTGTCCTGAGGTGCATCAAGAAAATTGTCTCCAGCAGGTCTAGGGAGGTTCTTCTCCCCCTCTTCTCTGCCCTGGTGAGACCACACCTCGAGTATTGTGTCCAGTTTTGGGCTCTCCAATTCAAGAGAGAGAGGGATCTGCTAGAGAGAGTCCCACAGAGAGCCATGAGTATGATTAGGGGACTTGAGCATTTCCCCTGTGAAGAGAGACTGAGATCCCTGGGGCTGTTTAGTCTTGAGAAGACTGAATGGGGATCTGATCAATGTCTATAAATATCTGAGGGGTGGGTGTCAAGTGGAGGCAGCCAAGTTCTTTTCTGTGGTGCACAGTAATAAGACAAGAAACAACGAGTTCAAGCTTGAACACAGAAGATTCCACCTCAACACAAGGAGAAACTTCTTTACAGTGAGGGTGACAGAGCGCTGGACCAGGCTGCCCAGAGAGGTTGTGGGATCTCCTTCTCTGGAGACTCAAAACCCACCTGGATGTGTTCCTGTGTGGACTACCCTAGGTGATCCTGCTTTGGTGTGTGGGGCGGTTGGACTCAGTGATCTCTGGAGGTTCCTTCCAACCTCTAACATGCTGTGATTCTGTGATTGTTATCTCTTGCTCACCTCATGGGAACATCTAAAAAGTGACTTTTAAACCAAGATTTAAAATTCCCTTTGCATCCATTAGGTCAATACAAAATACTACAATTCCATATTGCACTCTTATTTTTGTAAAAATCATTATCATATTAGTTGATGTTCACATTACTTGCAGGTAGAGCGCGATGGTACTATTTCTGCTCTGCTTCCACATGTCAGAATGTCAGGATGTCTTTAACTAATAACCTCCCAACCTTTCCACAGCTTTTCTCTAATTAAGAATTTACCACCAGAGTGATATCTTACAGAGGTTCTGAGAAGGGCAACCAACACATTCAAGCAGCTCAAGAACTCATAGGTAATTCACATAAAACTCCTAAGGCCTGAAATAAATTTCATACTGTTATTATCATCCTGAAATCTAAAACCTTACACTTTGTACATTCTGCATAATTATTTTTTTATAAAACATGTGGTAATGAGAATCCATTTTGCAGTTCTGTGATATTTCCACCATTATTAAACACAAAGCTGAAGTCTGTTTTCTTTTGTATAATCCAGCATAGACACACAGCATGAACTGACAATTCCTCCTCCTTCCTTGCTTCTTTCTTGGGCACTTAGGCAACTTAATACTCTTGATTGGTCTCCTGCCATACCAGTACTGAAACCTGTGCATGATAACAGTATGTAGGTTGCTGTTATGTTTATGAGTACCAGCAAGTCTCTATTTGAGTTCTTCCAATGCATTCCAGATTCTCACAGCAAACTGCATTAGCAGTGGCAGCGATATGATTACCTTAACAGAAACTAAAAACCAAACTGTGTTAGTTTACATTAATTTCTCAGGATAGTGCCTAGAGTACTATCTGGTTAAACATCATGTAGCACTGCATGCAATATATGCTGCAAAACCAGCAAATGTTCTTTTCAGATTATCTATCACAAGGTTAGCCCTGTGATAGAAACTCACTCTATTTATGATTCTCCACTGAAGCCAATTTAGACATCACCTTGATATTGGCAGACATCCAAGGGAAAGCTAAAGCAGTCACTAGAATATCTCTCTTCTGTGCAAGGTTGCAAAAGCCCAGGTAGTTTGGTTTCTACATCCCATCAAGCAGATTTGCTGCTGGCAGCATAGATATCTATTGCTCTGTATGCAGAGCACACAAATCTTTTTATATGCATGTCTAGTAAGTTCCTCTGTCATGTACATTGTTTCTGCTTATCTTAGTCTCAGCTTAACATCAGCACATACATACTTCAGTGGTGAAAACCTGGGCCTCCTACAAGAAAAAGTCAGGCAAGTAGACAAAATTCTGTGTGTTGAGACATAACTTTGGCAAAGCAGTTATGTATTTTCATGGTTTTGCTAAAGCAGGACATGTTACAAGGAGGAGTGTATCAGAAAGCCCACTGTAACTTATAGGAAACATAGGGATGATCAATTTCCTTCCAAATCACAAGACCTCAAACTGGCATGTCCATGAATTGAGTGATAATAAACAAAAGAATTTGCTATCTGTCTGAGAAAGCTGTCCTGCTCATCTGAGTAAACTTTTGGTTATTTCCTTAAAAAGGGTTAATCATTGTTTTCTTGCACTTCAAAGGCTTGAGCATATTTGGTTTTATATTTTATATTCATGTGACGATGCTTCTATGTCTGAACATAGGGCTGAACATGAGCCAGCAGTGTGCCCAGGTGGCCATGAAGGCAAATGGCATCCTGGCCTGCATTAAGAATAGTGTGGCCAGCAGGAGCAGGGAGGCCATTCTGCCCCTGTACACTGCACTGGCTAGGCCACACCTTGAGTCCTCTGTCCAGCTCTGGGCCCCACAATTTAAGAAGGACTTTGAGACTCTTGAACGTGTCCAGAGAAGGGCAGCGAGGCTGGTGAGAGGCCTCGAGCACAAGCCCTATGAGGAGAGGCTGAGGGAGCTGGGGTTGTTTAGCCTGGAGAAGAGGAGGCTCAGGGAGACCTTCTTGCTGTCTACAGCTACCTGAAGGGAGGTTGTAGCCAGGAGGGGGTTGGTCTCTTCTCCTGGGCAACCAGCACCAGAACAAGAGGACACAGTCTCAATCTGTGCCAGGGGAGGTTTAGGCTTGAAGTGAGGCAGAAGTTAGCCATTGGAATGGGCTGCCCAGGGAGGTGGTGGAGTCGCCATCCCTGGAGGTGTTCAAGAGGGGAGCGGATGTGGCACTTGGTGCCATGGTTTAGTAGTCATGAGGTCTGTTTTGACAGATTGGACTTGATGATCTTTGAGGTCTCTTCCAACCTTATTGATTCTATGATTTATGATTCTATGATGATAAATTTTAGTAACGTCATGCAACATTAAGGCATTACTCCCCATAAAAGTGGAATGGGATTATCAATCTATTGAGGAAAAACTCCGTTTCCTAACAGTAATTGTGATCATGCTGAAGGTTCCTGAATGTCACTAAGGTATAGATGCTTTGGAAAGATCCTATTATATCAGACCCCTTTAGGTCAGCAGAACAGGCTCTGAAACTTCAGTCCTTTTGTCTCTGTAAAAGCTTCACCATAAACTGCAGGGTTACTAAGGAAATGAGCAAAGGGGCAATGGCTGCTCCTACGCCTCAGCTTAGAAGCAAATTGATACAAACTGATACAAGGTCCACTTGAAGGCCAGCTCATGGGGCTGCTGCAGTTAAAGTCTATCTCCTAGCCTGCACTAGACATTACCTTGGCACAAAGAGCCTGGATCATTGTACCTCACACCTCCTGTTTAGCACACAGATTAGAGTTAATAATAACTTCCCTGATGTTGTTTTATGACAGCGCTGACCAATTTTAGCTGCAGTTAATAAATGGTAAAAAGGAAAACAAAACAAAACCACCACCACAACAACAACCAAATCCCAAACAAACCCCCATGTCTACTCCAGGAGAAAAAAAAAAAAAAAAAAAAAAAAAAAAAAAGAAGTATTCATAAAACATGAAATACAACATCTCAAACATCCCATATGGGTCAGAAGTGAAAGCAATTTTCTCCTCTAAAATCTGCACTTGACATCCCTGAAATGGAACATCTCCTAAAGTTATCTAGTATATTAAAATACCTAGCTATAACCTAAGCCTAACTTGTACCACTTGGGGAGTATTATTATCAAGCAAAACAAAACAGCATTTTAGATGACTGTATTTAGGTACTGACAAGGGAAGAGGCAGAAGAGAAGGAATGAAGCAGCCACAAGCAAAATGCCTTTTCAGAGCTTACTATGGGTTGTGAAAACCAAGGAATATATAATACAATACAATACAATAAACCAGGTTGGAAGAGACCTTCAAGATCATTGCGTCCAACCTATCAACCAATCCAACCCACCTAAACGACTAGATCATGGCACCAAGCACCCCATCAAGTCTCCTCCTGGACACCTCCAATGATGGTGACTCCACCACCTCCAGAGGCAGTCCATTCCAATGGGCAATCACTCTCTCAGTATAGAACTTCTTCCTAACATCCAGTCTAAACTTCCCCTGGCACAGCTTGAGACTGTGTCCTCTTGTTCTGGTGCTAGCTGCGTGGGAGAAGAGACCAACCTCCACCAGTCCACAACCTCCCTTCAGGTAGTTGTAGAGAGCAATAATGTCACCCCTGAGTCTCCTCTTCTCCAGGCTAAGCAACCCCAGCTCCCTCAGCCTCTCCTCATAGGGCTTGTGTTCCAAACCCCTCACCAACTTCATTGCCCTTCTCTGGACAATAGAATAGAATTAACCAGATTGGAAAAGACCTTTGAGATCATCAAGTCCAACCTATCATAGAACAGAATAGAAGGCATAAGAATAAGCATGTGTGACGATATTCATGTGAAGGACATGGTACCAGACAGAAAAAAATAATTAAAAAAGGGAAATGGCAGCACTTAATATAGGTCAGCGCCAGTGTTTTCTGTCTGTCATATGAATTCCATCATGTGCTTAAAGCTAGCAAGTACTGCTCATACCTATGTTCTTATAGGCATATGAGTGAGAAATGCTGCCTGCCCTCCACCCAGGAAAGCAGCAGGGGAATGGCGACTGAAGTGCATCCTGAGTGAAGCCATCAATCTCCCTCCTCTGTCAGATACATGGAGGTTGCTCAGCCTTTCCATACCCTGAGTCAGACTGTGCACAAGGATTTTCTTCTAAGCTCCTTCCAGTTCCTGTGTATAAATCCCATATATGTGAGCAGTGAACAAGAACATAGCTTACTGTAGTAAGAGCTGCATGCATCTACTAAAACTAAGAAACAGGGCAAGAGGGCACTTTTAAAATATCTGATATGACATTTTTTATTGTGCAGCACATTTGAACTTAATTAGAAAATTGACAATTTGAATGAATGAATGAAAGAGAGAAAGGAAGGATGGGAGAGAGGAAGGAAAAGGATGGAAAAAATAGATGGAAAAGAGAGAAAGCAGCAAGTGAGCAACAAGGTCAGACTAAGAGCAAATGCCACAGAAAAATAATGTATCTTGATACCACGCACCACAGACTTCAGTCAGCCATGATCAACCTGTTCAGACTGCTTTTGTACCACTGCTTCATCAATATTCTGCAGTTGCCATCTGCCAGAACCAGCTATTGATACAACAGCTTGTCAAAGACACTTATGAGAAAGTGTTAAGTTGTTCCCTTGTTTATGGAGACTCTGATTTTACCAGGAGTTTTCACTTTCCTTTCCTTCCAACATCATAGCAGCTGTTTGCTTTCCTGCTTGCATTTTGTCTGCCTTGTCCTCAATGTGCCTCACCACCACTTAACTCAGCAGCCATTTGTACAAAGATGAAAGAGCTGGTATGGGAAAAATCCATCCCCCCTTGTGGTAGGACAGTAGGAATATTTGGCATATGAGTACTGCATTCCAGCTCCAAACAGTAAACCAAGGACCACAAAAAGACTGAGCAAATTTGTTCTGAGAACAGCCCTGCGGGGTGACTAAGAAATACCAGCCACTTAATAGCCTAAACACCCTGGTCTTGTCTCAGATCAGTGGCAGAGGTGTGGTACAGGCTAATGTCCAAGGAAGATATGAGTTATGACAGATTTTTAAGTGCATGTGTGTTTTAGAAGCTCATTAAGTAGCAAATGCAGATTAATTGTACTACTTAATACTTGAATTAGGAGCACAGGTTGGGGCACAATGTTTGTTTTACAGGTTTGAATAGGCTGCTGCTCTAATGTTAATTACGTTGCTGTATTTTAAATAAATGACCTTGTGGTAACACTAGTAAGTAAGGAGCTGTATATGGGAACTATATTCTTGTAGAAGATCCTTGCTTAAAATACGGAGGGGGAAAAATCAATTTCCTTATTTTTATTAACAGCTCTTTTAATTATCTCCAGGCAGGATGGCAGAATAGCAGGTACCATCTCATCAAATTATATTGCCTCACTGACTTCTACAAGATGTTGTTACTCCCATGTGAGCAATACTCAGTATGTGAAAAATAAAAATAGTTTTAAAAAAATGTCAGTTATGTGAGGTTTGCTCTGACTTGGCATTATTTGTGGAGAAAGGGAGGATGTGGAAAGGAAGACATTCTGCCCCTGTACTCAGCACTGGTTAGGCCACATCTTGAGTACTGCGTCCAGTTCTGGGCCCCTCGGTTTAAGAAAGATGTTGAGATGCTGGAACGTGTCCAGAGAAGGGCAACAAAGCTGGGGAGGGATTTGCATCCATGGTTTCGTTCACTAGATGGTGCTGGATGGTAGGTTGGACTTGATGATCTCAAAGGTCTTTTCCAACCTGGTTAATACTGTATTCTGTATTTTGACTCTCACTGAAGGGATCAAGAGAGCTTGCTCTCTGCTTTTAGTTCTTATTACTCAGTTCTTGAGGCAAAGTAGCTTCTAATGAGCTCTGGTACCCAGCCTGGCTAATCATCCTGAAACAGGAAAATAGTTTTTTTATCTGAATGTCTGCTTTCTCAGACCAAGTGGTTGAAAGACAGACTCCAAATCTGATTCTACTGCCTTTTTTCCACATGCCTCTAACTTGCAGGACGCATACACCTTGTGTGAGACCAAAACTGCTCAAATGTGCCCAGGCTATCGAGCATTTCAGAAAGCTGCTGGGTTTTGTGCAGTTTCTCCAATCGGCCTGAATTAAAGGACCATGTCTGTGAATGCTTCCTAGACTTTAAAGTAACAATAGAATAAATTATATATATAGTATATTACATTAAATTGTATTGATGTGCCTTATGTTAGGATTTACTATTTTTGTAAGTCTAAGCCAATCTTAAAAAGTGGCAAAATGTCACCAGCCTAAATTTTAAAGCCTATTTCACTTCAGTTTTTAACACCACAATATCCAACAATATTAAAATATATTGCTATAGATATTTTAAGTATAAAGCTGTATCTGAGAAAAAACAAACAAACAAGAAAATAATCTTTTTCCCCCTTGTTTTCTGAAAGAGAAGACAAAGGAACTAGTTCTAAATACCACATCTATGAAATAAACATGGAGTTATTCAACCCATTCATAATTTACAGTTAAGAATCAATTTTGTAGTACACTTATCCTGCTGAAGCAGTAACAAGTATGTGCTCGAAGACAGTGTAGGAAAGTAAGAGCCACTCACACATCCAAAGCAGCCATATTAATATCATTCTTCCAAATGCCTGGGAGGTTGGCAGAGGCAGGCTCCATGGAGAGAAACAGAAGGGAGGGAAAAGCACATGCTGTCAGATAAAAATAAACCAACAATCCCAATAACTTTCTTTCTTCTTAGGGTTTGGCATTGTAATGGTCTTATTCTCAGTAATGGCCTCAGCTGAGCAGATAGTAAAGGCAGAGGTCATATAAATATCATCTTCCCATTTTAGCAGTCAAAATAGGATTACTGAGACAGAAGTGTGCCCTGTAATATACTGTCCCATAAAATGAAAAAATGTATAAATTATGTTGTGAGAGGGTAATTAAATTTCCATCCTCACTAAGGCCCTATTTTATCATGATTTAAACAGGCCAAAGCCAAAAGTTATTAAGTCAGTCATTGAAGTTAAGTTTAAGAACAGGAATCCCCATATGAAAAAACTGTATTGAAACTATATTGTCACATCATTGAAATCACAGAATTTGAGCACTGCTGAGGCAGTAGTGAGCTGACCAATATGATTTATGAGAAACTAATTTTAATGCAGTATTTGTAATTCATTAAAGTTTTGTTAGGGGAGTTGCTGTGGAGTTGGGGTTTTGTTGTTGTAATTTTTTAACCTCCTATGTTGTGCTGCCACATTGTCCTGAGAAACTATAATCTGTACGACGGGACTTGAGCATCTCCCCTGTGAAAAGAGACTGAGATCCCTGGGGCTGTTTAGTCTGGAGAAGAAAAGGGAAGAGATCTGATCAATGTCTATAAATATCTGAGGGGTGGGTGTCAAGTGCAGGGGGCAAAGCTCTTTTAGTGGTGCACAGTAGTAAGACAAGGAACAACGAACACATATGGTTTCATCTCAACACAAGAAACTTCTTTACAGTGAGGGTGACAGAGCACTGAAGCAGGTTGCCCAGAGAGGATGTGGAGTCTCCTTCTCTGGAGGCTTTCAAAACCTATCTGGATTCATTCCTAGGCAGACTACCCTAGGCAACCCTGCTTTGGCAGGGGGATTGGACTCGATGCTCTCTCTGGAGGTCCCTTCCAACCTCTGACATTCTGTGATTTTGTGATTATGTATTCATAATCACAATCATGTGTTGGACTTCCATTCATCATGCCATCTGTTATTACCTTTTTTATTGACTTTAAGGGAAACCTAAATGACTGGCTTACTCTGGATGACTAAATGCCTAGATGACTAACGCTAAGTGAAATGAATTCCAACTAAAGTGATTGCAATTCTGTTTTAATTACTTCAAAAAAGCAGTCAATAGAACATCTAGCTTAAAGAGCTTGACACTGCACCTAAATTGAAATGCACTGAAATGTTGGTGGCTAAATTGAAAATGCCAGTGATCCCATCTGAAGAATTAATCAGTTTTAACAGTAAGTTGATTGAGGTTGATGAAAACTTCTACATACCTGGAAAAAAATAAACCATTAAACTAATCAATCTTCCAAAAAAACCCAACCCAAAACTTAGTTCTGCCAATGAAGAGAGAGTTTTAATAAGGTCAGCTATACCTGTCCTTTCTAACTCAAAGTGTTAGCTCCTCACATTGCAAGAACGTTGATCCAATTATTACTTTCTAACTATTTCATATCATATTCCCTCATAGTTAACAATGGTAGTTGCTGGCCTTACAACCTGTTGTATAAGATTATTATTTTAATCCTGTCTAAGCCAATTTTCAACCATTTTTGGTACTATAAGCCTTTTCAGTACATCAGCCCACTCATCTTCTTTAAAATTCACATTGAGTGAATGTTATAAAAACAAAGAATACCTAGAATAAAGTGATGTAAAACTGGAGCTGTAGGTTTGATGCATGTTTTCAAGAGTTCTGATGTTTGGAAGACAGGGAGTTATATTTTCCCTTATTTGTAATATTTTATAAATGGAAGAACTAAGGTTTCAAGTCAGTATTAATGGAATTGTCTGCACAGCTGCTGCACATTGCTTGAAAAATAAATAGCATAATCTTTCCAAAGCAGCAGATTTTCCATTACCAATAATAACAGATATTTATTTTAATACCATTCTCTCAATAGTAAATTACAGGGGGAAAGAAAAAAAAAAATCAATGATGGGAAAAGATAGTCTATTCTTAGCCTGTGCTATTAGTTAATGTTTTCACAATCAGAATTCTTATTTCTTTACATAAGGGCATAATTTGAAAATGGCAATGCTCAATTCATTTATTGCTGAGAAGCTATCTTCATATTAAGCCACTTATTGGCTTAATATTTGACATTATGAAGATGCAATAGATTCAAATTCAAATTCTGCTGACATTAATTTCTGCAAACTTTATCAAAGTTACTGTGTGCTCTTGATATTAAAATACAAATCCAGGCTATTTTCTCTGCTTCAATATTTTGGCCCAGTATACTTTCTGTATATATGCCCCAGCAATCACCTAAATCCTGGCCTGGAAGCATCACCTCACATATCCTGGGAACTGTTTTTCTTCTATTCTCGTGCAGCACATGACTCCCATGGGTGGAAATAGTTACTAATGCTTAAGTTTCAGTGACAACTACTTATATTATGTAATAGGAAGTAAACTGATCTGGATTCTGTTCTTAAGAGCATATGACTGGAAACACATAACAGGCCAAGGCTGGAAAATAACTCCATACTGCAAAAGATTACACAGGGTTCACATTTCATTTATTCCTGCTAGTTTGGCAACTGCAACTAGTTTAAGAAATTTATTTTTTTATATATTATTAATAAAATGGAAAAAACTTAGGAACACTTCTGATGACATAGAGACCTTTAGAAATGGGAACTGAGAAATTGTAATAGATTATTCATTATCCGTTAGCAAAGGTACTAAAATAGGTACATAAATAAGGCAAAAAGGAAATGGGCAGAACCACCAAAACTTACAGTGATGAAAAGAGCCTTTAAAAGAAATTACTTGGGAACCATTATATACTGAAAAATCTGGAATAGTTTCTGCAATGGTAGGTATCCAGTCTAAGAAAATTCCCAGGATTTAGGTTGCAAGTAAGAAGCTATATTAGTATATCCATCAGGGCTTCCTGATCTAGTTGATGATTGCTCTGTTTACTGCAGAGGGGGTTGGAAGGGAGGGAGAGATGGAGAGAGGGAGGGAGAGAGCAAGAGGGAGGGAGGGGGAGAGAGCAAGAGGGATGGAAGGAAGGAAGGAAGGAAGAGAGCAAGAAGGAAGGAAGGAAGGAAGGAAGGAAGGAAGGAAGGAAGGAAGGAAGGAAGGAAGGAAGGAAGGAAGGAAGGAAGGAAGGAAGGAAGGAAGGAAGGAAGGAAGGAAGGAAGGAAGGAAGGAAGGAAGGAAGGAAGGAAGGAAGGAAGAAGGAAGGAAGGAAGGAAGGAAGGAAGGAAGGGAGAGAAGGGAGAGAAGGGGAGAGAAAGAGAGATAGAAAGAAAGAAAAAGAGAAAGAAAGAGTGGAAGAGAGCTAAAGAGAGGGAAAGAAAGAGAACAAAAAAGAAAGAGCAAAAACAAAGAGAGAGAAAGAAAGAGAATGCAAGAAAGAAAGGAAGAAAGAAAAAGCAAAAGAAAGATAAAAGACTGAAACAAATGGTGAAAGAGTGAGAGAAAGAAAGAGAAAAGGTGAATGAAAGAAAAGTAAAGAAAGAAGGAATGAGAGAATGAAAGAGAAAGAAGGAAAGAAGGAAAGAAAGAAAGAGAAAAAGAAAGGAAGAAAGAAAAAGAATGATAAAAAGAAAGAAAGGAAGAAAGAAAGGAAGAAAGGAAGAAAGAAAGAAAGAAAGAAAGAAAGAAAGAAAGAAAGAAAGAAAGAAAGAAAGAAAGAAAGAAAGAAAGAAAGAAAGAAAGAAAGAAAGAAAGAAAGAAAGAAAGAAAGAAAGAAAGAAAAGAAAGAGAGAAAGAGAAAAAGAAAGAAAGGAAGAAAGAAAAAGAGAATGAGAAAAAGAAAGAAAGGAAGAAAGGAAGAAAGGAAGAAAGGAAGAAAGAAAGAAAGGAAGAAAGGAAGAAAGAAAGAGAGGAAGAAAGAAAGAGAGAAAGAGAGAAAGAAAGAGAGAAAGAAAGAAAGAAAGAAAGAAAGAAAGAAAGAAAGAAAGAAAGAAAGAAAGAAAGAAAGAAAGAAAGAAAGAAAGAAAGAGAAGAAAGAAAGAGAGAAAGAAAGAGAGAAAGGAAGGAAAGAAAGAAAAGCAAGAACAATGAAGTTTCAGGCTTTCTTATGCTGGTATTCATACCAGTGAAGAAGTTCTATTATTTGATAGCCTGCCACTTTGAGCAGGCAGATAAACAAATGTGTGTGTGTGTGTGAATATTCACATGGGATAGCATAGTGCTATAAAGATACTCAAGCTCTCTCAATGGATAAACGTAACTGGTAGGAACAGAACAGCTATGTTAGCTCAGTATTCCATTGAGACAACTTAGCTTTATTTGAGCAGCATGACACTGTGCTACATAAAGCAAGTACATGTATGATGAGTCTGCAACATGATGATCAAAAATTCATTTGAAGTATGTACCAAAGCTAATATAGTTTAGGCAATGGCAATGTTGTAGCAGAAACAAATACAGGGAAGGAAGAAGTTGTGACTGTATTTGATTTCCATGGGAAGGAAGAGGATGTTTAATTACAAATTTACTATGTACTTTGTCCAAGTGTCAATGAGGTGAGCTGCTGATATATATACAAAAACACTTTAAAGATCAAGATGGTTTAATAAAATTCTGGTGTGTACTCCTCCACCCATTGTTGAGAATTTGGACATGGGGAGATCAAAAAACCCTCTCTTGTGTATCATGGAGGACACTTTTTCCTAACACAGTACACAACACCCAAATAGTACAGCATACTTCTCCACCTCTCAGAGGGTAACTCTAAAGCTCTACAGCAAAATCTTTGATTAATTTGCTCTAGAAATCATCAAGAGTTTATCATAAATTGTATTTTTTATGCACATATCACTTGCAACTTTACTAAATGGCATAGAATATGCATGTGAAGCCCGTGGTTCTGCACTGGCACAGCATCACTGAAAAATTGTTTACCGCTTGTCAATACACTCAAAGCCATCAAGAGATGACCAAGCTCTGAAGATGCAAGAGAAATGCTATATAATTCTAAAATCCTTCCCCTTTCATGCTGACATCAGCAATCTATGAAACATCCAGCTATCCTTTTTTTTTTTTTCTCCCAGTTTTCATATTTGAATCTCCCATTATAGGTTTTCTACGTAATCCTAGCACTCTGTATTTACCTTATATATGACCACTTCCCCAGTTTAAAGTGGGGAACATAGGCCTTTCTGACCATAAATCTTTTGACCAGAACTTACCACCTATTTCAGACTGTTATAAAAGTGCTACTTTCAAACATTAAGACAAGAGGAACTCCTTTTCTTACTACCAATGGATGATCCAGATAGGATACTGTCTGGGTATCAGACTTGAATAATGAAGTGCAACAGCATACTAATTACACAATATGAACTTCCTATTGCAATAGTTCTGTTTTATCTGGAAAATTACTAGTTGTTCACAGAGAATATAGAGCAGCATTGCTTCATTGCTCAGAAGCAACCTGGTAAATTCCCAAGAAAATGCACTTTCATTGATACATCCAGGATCCTAACTGTAAAACTTCTCCCATGTACCAAAGGGCATACTTTGCTAAAAGCCCACTTATTTTGCCAAACAGACTCACAAGCATTAACTTCTACATTATGGTAAGAACAAAAGCTTTACACTTTGGATTGTTCTCTTGTGAACTGAGATACCATAACATTTTCACTACTGAGAATCCTCAGAATCTTCAAAATATCACTATAACAGCTGCAATAGAAACAGTAGTATAGTTTACATAAATACATAGCAAATGAGACAAGAAATATAAAGATCCTCGTGGTATTTTCATGGTTCCAATTAGCAAAAGGGCACAGTAAAAATATTCACTAAGGAGTTACATCACATTTACCTGGAAGCTTAATAAATCAAGAGCAAGCCATATCAAACGTAGGGCAATGAGCGCATCAATCTGAGCAATGACTCTGCTGTCCCTTTCAGGACAGAGGTTTCATTACTTCAGAAGCAAACTCAGCACACACTGCATATCTATTTATTCAGTTTTGATAACAAGATAAGGAAGCAACAGTTTTGTTAATGTCAAGGCTCTTCCTTGAGAAGGCAACACAGTACTGGGATTCATAGCCTAAGAGCATGATAGTCCACTGAAGATTATTCTTTCAGCCCTCGGGATAGTTAACTTTTCTTTGTGTGCACAACACCCAGCAGTGCAGTTTATGTTTTTCTAAAACCTTTCAAGACATCTATTACTCATTTCTACTTCACGCTTAAACTATACACTGGTATGCACAGAGTATGCATAAACCTCCTGCAGATAGTCCTTCACCTTTACATACAGCCTATTTGACTCCAAAGGGTCTCAGATGGATTTGAATTACAAATCCGTATTTCTAATTGGGATTTAGCTAGATTCCTTCTTAGCCAATAACTGCAGATGAAACAACAATTACCTTCTGGGGTAACTAGATTTAAGCAAGCTTTTTTCTGCTTGTTTGTTTCTTTTCTTTACAGATTTTTCTCCAGACATACTTTTCAACATTTCACTTATCTCACAAAATATGTACTGCCAGGTGTTCCCAAGGGCAGGTTGTACTTGATGTAGTCTGATTCAAGCACAAAATCTGTGTTTTGTTCAACCTTATATTACTCCTTTTTCATTATATTTTGCATTCTGTATAAATTAAACATGGAACTTGTGTTTGACTTTGGTTGGGGTTTTTTTCCCTCTATAAATTATGTAGAATCTGCTGGAGAGACTCCAATGGAGAGCCACAAGGATGAATAGGGGAGCTGAACATCTCGCCTGTGAAGAGACTGAGAGAACTGGGGCTGTTTAGTCTTGAGAAGACTGAAGAGGGATCCCATCAATGTGTATAAACATCTGAGAGGTGGATGTCTAGTGGAGGGGGCCAATCTCTTTTCAGTGGTGCACAGCAATAAGACTAGGAACAATGGATACAAACTTGAACATAGAAGGTTTCACCTCAACATGAGGAGAAACTTCCTTACAGTGAGGGTGAAAGAGGTCTGGAATAGGCTGCCCAGGGGGTTTGTGAAGTCTCCTTCTGTGTAGACTTTCAAAACTTGCCTGGATGCATTCCTGTGTGGACTACTCTAGGTGATCCTGCTTTTGGCAGGGGGGTTGGACTCGATCTCTGGAGGTCTCTTCCAACCTCTAACATTCTGTGATTAATCTCTTCAGTCAACAAAATGTTTATACTGAGACACAGGTTGGGTAAAATAAATCTGTGTGGCATTCATGTGTAAAATAAAGCAGGGTTTATGGACTAGATGATCTCCAGAGGTTTTCTTCAGCCCCTAAGATTCTATGATAGGTCCCTGCACGATAAAGATTACTGTTAAAAGACACAGCACTGACAACCCTGAGATTTTTTGGATGTGAAGAGGGACAGTAACAGAGGCTACCTGTTCAGGTTTCCTGAGCAAGTATCAGAGTGCAAATGGATGAAGGAATGTTGTTTTAATCTCCAAAATGTGTGTAAAGATAGGACTCATCTTTGTAAAACAAAATAGACTTTTATGAGCAGCACATGAGATGTCATCTAGTTCTGGCTATTTATGAGTTTTTCAATTGGCTCTCACTTCTGTCTGTAATGAATCAGACACGAGCCTGACTTGTAGGGTCAGCTGCATTCAATAAAGTCATGCATACATTTGCAGTACATACACATTACCAAATATCTGTGCATATTTTAAATGGCAAATTAATATGAAGTACTGTTTAATTTTCCACAAATCAATGGAAAACAGTGATCTTTTAAAGCTCCATCCCTAAATAATTCTATTCTAGCATGTTTGTCTGTCTCAGTTCATAGATTGTTTGCAATTCTTTAAATGAAAACAAGTTAGTAACATAAAGATGATGGACAAATCCTGTACATAACTGAGTAAAATATTTTCTCATGTAAAATCCTTCAATTATACTTCTGGAAAAGACAGTGAGAGATCCTGTACATTGCAATCTGCCAAATCAGTAAAACAGTAGAAAAACAATAGAATGCAAATTTCACAGAAGTGGGGAGAGAAAAAAAAAAGATTACAATAAAAGGAAAAAACAAAGAAAACTAAAAAAAAAAAAAAACTAAAAAAAAAAAACAACAAAGCAACCAAACCAACTTCCTCAAACTTCAATTGGTTTTGACAATTTTGAGTTGGAAAACTGACTTAAAATGTCAGTCCCACAAAATGAAAATATTAAACCTCTTTAAAATAGAGCAGGTGCTGTAATTCTTGACTGTGCTTAAGTATAAAATAAACAGACAAGCTCTGCACTCTGAATACTTGTTTGGCTACACTGAATTTGTACTACTAGAGCAGCCAAATACAGAGGTATAATATTAAGATAATTTGACCAAAATTGTGATCAGAAGCACTGTAAGAATCACAGAATCACAGAATGTTAGGTGCTGGAAGGGACCTTCAAAGACTATCCGGTCCAACTCCCCTGCCAGAGCAGGATCACCTAGAGCAGATCACACAGGAATGCATTCAGGCAGGTTTTGCATATCTCCATAGAGGAAGACTCCACAACCCCACCGGGCAGCCTGTTTCAGTGTTCCAGCATCCTCACAGTGAAAAAACAATTCTTCCTCATGTTTACATAGAACATTAACAAACAAATCAGCACTCCTGTCATACAAAGTTTCACTTCTTCTATGATCCAGACAAAACTTATAAATCAAAGCACTGAATTCCTTTAAGACATAAACCTACACACAAAAGAGATGCTAAAGCAATACTTCAGTATATTCAGGGATAAAACTGAGTGGTTACTCCTTACTTAATGCGTATCACATGTATTTAAGACCACTGCCTGGGTCACCTAATACAAACTGTCCTTTATCAACGCTCCTGCATTTCCTAATTTGTTAGATCAAGAGAAAAACTTCCTGCAGCATAAATCTCTCTGTAGATTTTATTGCAGATAGATAGATAACTACTTACAAATTAACACAGTTTGAAAGAAAAATTTTACAGGGTATCTTTCTCTAAAAACCTAAGAGAGTGAAATAGGACAACATCATTTGTGAATAATGATTACATAATGCAAAAAAAAATCAAAATTGGGAGAAATACTTATAAGTGTCAACATGACCTAGACAAGAAGGATATATTTGTGATTTCTCCACAATTATATAATGAAAACATTATATATTTCACATACACTGCAGATCTACAAGTCTTTATGATGAAGATATGCTTAGCTACACCTTACTTTAAGGTGTCTTTTCTGGTAGCAGAGTAAAGCACTGGTTTATTTGCTCTAATAACTTTTACTTTGATGTGAAATAATGTAATATTATTCTACCATTTCCTGTCAAGTAACTATAAAATCATTGTTAATTGGCAATAAGGCATCTGAAACAAAGTGCCTATTTAAGCAAAACAGAGATGGCTCTAGGGCATATTTGTACAATGAGAGTGTCATAAAACAGCTACTATGCAATCCAGCATGGAGCCCTATTACTGCATCCAGTTCTGGAGCTGCTGTTACAAGAAAGAAATAGATGTGCTGGGATGTGTGCAAGGAAGGGCCACGAGGATGATCAGAGGGCTGGAGCACATCTCCTATGGAGATAGACTGAGAGGGTTTGGGCTATTCAGTCTGGAGAGCATAAGGCACCCAGGAGACCTTATTGTGGCCTTCCTGTGTCTGAAGGGGCTACAAGAAAGCTGGCGAAGGACTTTTAAGGTGTCAGGTAGTGACAGAACTAGGGGGAATGGAGCAAAACTGCAAGTAGATTCACATTGGATGTTAAAAAGAAGTTCTTCACCATAAGGGTGGTGAAACACTGGAACAGGCTGCCCAGGGAGGTGGTAGAAGCCCCATCCCTGGAAGTTTTTAAGGCCAGGCTTGATGTGGCTTTGGGCAACCTGATCTAGTGTGAGTTGTTAGGGGCAGGGGGGGGGGGGGGGGGGGTTGGAACTCGATGATCCTTGAGGTCCCTTCCAACCCAGACAATTTCATGATTCTATGATTTTCTCAATAAACCACTATTCAAAACAGTGTTGGTATGTGCATTCCAGGATACTACACTTCAATTAAGAATGTGGCATAGCATAAGTTTGAACATAATAACTGGTTGCATATTTTTGTTTCTTCTGGATACCAATGCTGAGTAGCTGAATGTGAAAAATATGCAGCCTTTCTGAAGTATGATTATTTTTCTTACATATAGGTTGATGTGCCCAGGACAGGAAACATGAAGGAGAGAGATGCATTAAGTCTTTTAAGGTGCACATTAGTTCTTCCACCCTGGAGCATAATTTCACTCCTGTATGAGCTGATTGGTATGTGTCAAATCAAATGACATTTAATTCTTCCCTTTTTTTGCAGTTTTTTGTTTTCAGTAGATTCCACTGCATTCATTCTTTTATCTCAATAAAGATTTTTTTCATTATCCATATTTATCTTACTAGTGTACCAATAACATTAAGTACTACTATTAAGTGCCTCACTACTTTTAACTCCATTCCTGACATGGAAGCTTAATCTTCCAGCCAAGGCAATGACCTGGGTTTCAGGTGACCTTGACCCATTCTCTCAATCTGTATCAAACTATACTTGTGGTTTTAGGCAAACCTTTCATGTATGAGTTTAACAAAGAGCTTAAGAATCCACATACATCAATTTTTATTTCCAATAATATATTTAGGCTCAAGAGCTTTGTTTACTGCTTATTGGTTTCAGTCACCTAACGTGTCTGTAGTGGAAAGACAGTCATTTCAGGAAAACCTAAACTCTACATATGCACCTCCAAAGTAGCCATTTACTCCTGGCTCCGGATAAATTTTCTCAGTCCTGTTATATTCAGCAGCCAAGGAATATGAGATTACTGCCTTTTCATCCAGATGGACTGGCAATGTCCTCCTGAACAGTCTCACAACTGAAATGGAAAAGATGTTGGCTAGAATGTTCTAGGATAGAAAAAAAAAAAATCTTTAAACATTAGGTAATGTTCTGATCATTGATCAAGTGCCTAAAAAGGAAGTGCCAGTGCCACCTAATGCCACCCACAGTGTGACCAGATAGCCTCTAAAAATGTAAAACAGTGCAGACCTCTAAAATTACCTCATATCACTTATTTAATAGACCCCAAAGGGAGTAAGACATCCAACACAATCAAAGCTGGGGCATTTCTGACTATGCCAAGAAACAGAACATTGGCACTCTGAATCAACTAGGAATAGAAATTTAAGGGCCTGCACTATCATGCAGCACCTCCTTGAGGTTTTGATTACTGAATTTTATATATGGGCTTATATTTATTATCATGTATATATCCAGCTTATATATCAAGATTACACAGGAAGCTCTGTATCAAACTTCATTGTAGTGAATTGAGAGATGATGAAAACTGGCAAAATATGTGTCTCCAATGCAAATAGCAATCAAAGTCATATTATTCAGCCATGGAAAGCTCTCCATTTATGTACCTATATATGACAAGTTTTGTTACCTTTATACTGTACATCAAGAGAATTCAGTGATGAGTTGGGGCTGTTGCACATTGTTTCTTTCATCTTTCAGTCTTCAGTGTCAAAGAATATGCATGCTTCTCAACAGCAAGGTCTTTAACACTGCACTATTTTTGCCCTTTAACTTTGCCTTTTGCAAAGCCAATGTCAAACCCTATTCAATCTATCTGTATTTTTGAAGTGTTTATCACTGTGGCACTGCCCCCAGAGCAACACACAGTTTTAAAACTAACAGGCAGGCTATCTGCCAATAGTCAGTGGAATATTTATTCTAAACACTATGGCACCATCTGAAACAATCAAGGGAGATAGAAAAAAATTTAGGCTCTGCACAAAGCTTTCCACAATAAAAATGGTAGGAGAGAATCCCAAATGCCAAAACTTTTTTTGTGTATACTTTTATTCACTTGTTTATTTTCACAAATTCATGGAAAAGCAGCAAAACTTTAGCTATGCAAATAAACTCTCTGGGAAACAGTTTGTTTCAGAAATATTCTTTTTCGGTTTCAAAGAGCTAAAATAAAAACAAACAAACAAACCCCACCAGATTTTTAAATGAAACTTTCTGCTTGGTCCAGCACACTCATTTACAATGTATACATCAATGTATTTTCTGGGGCAAACAAGAAGTCTGGTTTTTTAGCTGGAAAAGAGACCACATTTAAGTCAACACATCAGATGAGGAGAGCTTTTAGTGATATGTGACAAAAGCAAATGTCTCAGACTATGCATATATATTCTCTTTTGTCTTCAGTATAGCAATTTCAAGGCCCAATTACATTCTCCAATATTTTAATACACATGTTCACACTGGAGGACATTGCAGGAGGACTCAGCTGAGATTTCAGACAAAATATTTGTCATTAGAGCAGTACAAGGTCACCTTTTAGCCTCATGACTAGTTTACCCTCATTGACCCTGCCTGTACTATATTCTGAGTTAAGTTATGCAAGAAGGTGGGAAGGATTACACAAGAGAATGTGGGCAGGCTCAGTAACTTGTGTAACCATATGCACCTGTTAGAAAAGAAGCACTCGGCTCCCTCCTCTTAGTAGGGCTTTGTTTATCTCTGTGGCGTTCCAATTGCCCTTCCTTTCTGTCCTTTTCTAGTCAAGCCAGAGTCATTTCTATAGCATAGCAAATCACAGGCCTTATAAACTACCTGTGGCTTGCTATTACCCTGCAGCACTTTATTCCAGTAGTTGTTCTCACCTCAGCTGACTCATGAAGAATGCCACAGCATTTCAGGAGCAGAAGCACCATGCCAAACAGCTTTCAAACATGAAATCATTTAACAGGTTTAGGAAACTATGTTGATCTGAGCCAAACTGCTGGGTTTTACATCTTCTCCATCAAGAGGTCTGACTGAACACTAAATTTAGGAACAAACATAAAATAATTTCTATTCTCTGTAATCATTTTCTTACTCTTTAGCTTGTTCCCTGGCATCCAGAATACACCATTTGTTTCTTTGCCATGATCAGATTCATTGCTTTTTGTAGAGAAATACAGATGCATGACCTTGATCCCCTTTTCCAAAACAGTGCTGTTTGAAGAAGTTAGCATGATCACAGCAAAGATCAGCTACAATGAGGAAAACACGGCACCAATGTTGTTTTTGTCTCTGAACAATCAGATCCTAAATCAAATTAGAAAGTACAGAGAGAGGAGTTGTAAGGTTCAGAGGATAAAGTATCATAGTATCATAGTATCAGTCAGGGTTGGAAGGGACCACAAGGATCATCTAGTTCCAACCCCCTGCCATGGGCAGGGACACCCCACACTAGATCAGGCCGGCCAGAGTCTCATCCAGCCTGGTCTTAAACACTTCCAGGGACAGGGCCCTCAACCACCCTCCTGGACAACCCATTCCAGGCCTTAACCACTCTCATGGTGAAGAACTTCCTTCTCACATCCAGCCTGAATCTCCCTACCTCCAGCTTCATTCCATTCCCCCTAGTCAAGTATCTACTATAAACCTTTTTAATTCCCTCAGTTTCAGAGGTCTTACACATATGGGGGGGGGGGGGGACACACAAATCAAGCAACCTGTGTTTAATATGGGAATAAAATGATGCAAAACTTTCCTCAGATTCCTTTAATAGCAGTTTCTAACAGTTAAACCTAAATGAAACTGGGCCTTTGGTTTTGATCTTGCCCCAACATGTCTCTGAGTCAGAAGTCATATGAAATGGTAATGTTGATACCAAACCAGATGAAGAAAAGTAAGTTGACTGAAACAAATAAAGAAACAGAATCAATATGATTCTAAAACCCTAGGAATCCATTTGCAATGAAATGCATAAATGGACCCTTCCCCAGTCTGTTTGAATAGTTTGAATAATATTTATATGTTTCATATTATCATCTGTGGTTTTTTATTATCATCTGCTTTTGGCCATCCCAGTTCCTGTCAGTCATCTTTTCTTCATAATTTTATCTTTATATATATATATATATCATATTCAGAAATACTGTTTGCATTTTATGAAGAGGCAAAAGAATCTTACTTGTACATTATCTGTTAATTCAGACTACATCAAGCAGCAATGCTGTCCCCTTCACTTTCTAATTAGGAAATTAGTATTTTCTTTCTAAGGAAATATATGAAACTTTCATGATGTAAATGAAGAATAGGATCAACCTATTCCATATCCAAGATATTGAATTATATGTAGTGAAGTAATTGAAGAATGTCCCATCCGATATGTAATATTTTATGAAACTTGAGCAAGAACAACCAAAGCACAGTGACAAACATTGTAAATTACATCAAAAGGAGTAGAATAGAATAGAATAGAATAGAATAGACCAGGTTGGAAGAGACCTTCAAGATCATTGCATCCAATCTGTTATCCAACCCACCTAATCAACTAAACCATGCAACCAAGCAACCTATCAAGTCTCCTCCTAAACACCTCCAATGATGGTGACTCCACCACCTCCCTGGGCAGCCCATTCCAATGGACAATCACTCTTTCTGTGTAGAATTTCTTCCTAACCTCTAGCCTAAACCTCCCCTGGTGCAGCTTGAGACTGTGTCCTCTTGTTCTGGTGCTGGTTGCCTAGGAGTAAAAGCAATTGCTTGAGTAAAAGCAGTTGCCTGAGTAAAAGCAAACCAAATAAAAAACAGCCTTATTTTGGTTTTACTCCACACACTGCACCTCAGAAATAACCTTACATTTTACAAAATGTGTTGCAGGACTTAAACTACAAAACCCTTTGTGACTACCTGACAGGCAATTAGCGACCCATCAAAAAAATGACAAGGAAGTAAATTCCATTGTAACAGAGCATGTGCTGAGCCAACCTCAGCTGGCCGAATCCAGATAAATGAACCAAGTCATGCCATACTATGTCAGGACTTAAGTACAATTTTCCTACTAGCAGGGTATGCTTGTGACAAACAGAGCCTGAGGTTTCCAACAACAGACTTGCTGTTATTATGGCAACTGCACAAGGCAATAAAAGAAACCTTGTGAAAATCACTCGTGACAGAAGCTGAAAAAAAGGCACAGTAGATAATTGCTTCCCTGAAGCCAGGCCTACTGATACTCTTTCAAGTATTTCCATGACTGTTTGTTAGTCTCTATGTTATACTAATTCTGCAATACAATAACTTTTATTAGTATGACAGGTATGCACATGATACTAGATGCTGAAATGAGAATTGCACATGGAATTAGATGCTGAAATGAGAAATTTGTAAAGCAGGCTTTAGGCTATAAGAATGTATTGATACTTGATCATTATATCATGATAGCATCAATCTATTATCTTTAATGGACTTCATCCTCACTTACAGGGCATGGGAAAGAAATGAAGTTGGTTCTATATTCATAAAGCTGTTAGGATGATTTAAAATGGAAAAGGTGGATGTGCCTTTGAAATTTCCATGAAACAAAATTGCATTTTATCCCAATACTTGTTTAAATAGGTAAGGCACTTTGGTTATTAATTTATAGATGTGTGAATTGGATGGAAGAAAGAGAAATAAAGGTGGAAATAAAAAGGAAAATAACAGGAGTTTAAAAGATGAAATTCAGCATTAAAAAAAAAAGAGAGAAAATGCGCAGCTATAACAAAAGGTAACTCTGGGTCAATATTAAAGTAATGCAAAGTAATGTTTAGAACTTCTGAAGTTGTCAGATGTTTCCCTGACATCTCCTGCCAGAAATATTCTATATGAGGATATCAGGATCTTCTGGAAATGCAGCACTTCTAATGAAGGATGAACCTTTTCAGTTCTGAGTAGGTGGAATCACGTTTGTACCGTTCACATCATGCAACAAAAGGAAATGTCAAGAAGAGGCAAAAAGTGAGCAGCTAGGCTCGTGCTACAGGTCCAAAAAACCCTCTTTGCGGTTCATCACAGAGTGAGCGTGTTTCATAAATTGCAATATTCACCATGAATAAACAAGCAATCCTCTGCAAGCAAGTTCAGACATTGTCCTCGTGAGAAATGAAGAAATCAAGGAAGCAAGCCTTCGTGTGAAAGCATGCCTCTCCTTCACATGCCACTTTGAGATACTCTGCTGAGATTCCTTAGAGGCTGAGCTAGCTCCTCAGTTTAAAATTGCCCCCAGAATTATCAGAAATGCTTTTTTGTCTAATGCCTCATACATGCACTCCTTAGGATATAGACAATTAGGACAGTCTGTACTTTATGTAGATATGTCATGTTTCATATAAAAAGCCAATATATCCTTCTTTGTGACATTGGCTTCTATTACTAGACATGCATTGGGCTGTGTGGCATCTGGGAAAAACAGCTTTAGTAGTATCTTAACTGGATAAGGACAAAGTGAATGTGTGTGTTTAAGTGAAGGAAGAGAAAGAAAGGGGACAGAAAGAAGTAAAACGTGAGAAACAAGCAAGGGAGAGAAAGATCGATAAATTGATACCTGTGATAGAAGAGACTAAATTCTTCATTGAGTATTAGCAGCCAAGGAAAAACAGTTTCAACTTCTTCACTACTGTGATTAGGAGGGAAGGTGAGATGAGGAAATCATATTTAGCTAAAGAACAACATTTCCCTACTAACATGAAGAATTTAATGCATACCTACTTTTCTGCAAACTTAGTTAAATTACTCTTCAGATGTCTTTCTTTTAGAAATTAAATGCCCTCAAGAATAGATGTTACCCTAGCCTTTAGCAGCAATTTGGTGATTCAGCTGATAGGCCAGCCATGATAATTAATGAAGCTGCAATTCTGTCATTGATATATTTCATTGTGATATGCATAGTACTTCATTTTGTGAAGAGTTTGCTTCTGCAATTGCTCTTCAGCTCTTCTATTTCAGCTCCAGAATGCCCAACAAATCATCAGCCTTACAGGGCCAGTGCTATTTTCCTCAGTTTAAATCTACTACTTGAATTACAGTAACTTTTATTTAGGAACTAATTGCATTTTCCTATATTAACACATCTCAAACAGTATCTGCTTTTCAGACTGTTTAAGCAACACTGCACAAGAATACTGGGCCCTTGAGCCTAAAATTATGTATATTTGCATGCTATTTTCTTCTACTGCTGTGGCACAAGTAATTTAGCTGAACTGTGCAGCCAGATGTTAGTACATATTGTTGATCTATATCATTCTTGCCAAGTCAGAAATTAATATTATGGGATCATTTTCAACAAATAAAGTACTTAGTGAGGGACAGAAAACAATCTGTCTTATGTGATGGATGCAAAGCATCCCAAAGGCTTTTTTTACAGAGTGTAATTAACTGTTTAATAATTTTCATACATTATAGAGTCTTCTTCATAAATCAGAGATAAACCACAAAGGCAAAAAATGCTAGGGTTTGTTCCAATGGTCTATTTCATATCGATTGTTACAAACTAGTTTCCTAGTAATATCTGAAGAGAGGTGATTACTAAAGCAAAAATTCCTACTATATGGAGTTACATTACTGTTAATCTTTCTTCCTATTTCCAAGTTAAAAATTGCTCATTTGAAATTTGATAGCGAGGATGCAGCAGTAATTTAAGGCATCACAGTGGTACTAAAATTCTATGCTTACTCTCTAAGCAGCCTTACCAACAATGAAGAATGAATTCAAGCCAGTTAAGGTACAGAAATAGACACCCAGAAGCACTTTAACGGTTGTTTCATGATATCAGCATTTTAGTACAGTGATGATCTACTTATGAATAGTGATTTCAAGTATCTGTAATACCAGATTTGGTCAAAATATTTTATAAAGGTTCTGGATTTGCCATTAGGTGTGATTTCTCCTGCTTTTTCAAATTTTTTTTTCTTTATTTCACTGTTTAGGATCTTTAAATGCAGGGATGAAGGTGTATAAAAATGAAAGATTGCTTCCTCCTCATACTTCGTGTAGTCTTCTGATTTGCCCAAGGTGTAATTTTGCCCTCATTGTAACAGATCTTTTCAAATGTTGGCTTCTGCTCTTTAGGTGAGTTATTGCTATAAAACTATTTTAGAAGAAGGGGGGTGACTTTCCCTCTCCCAGATGAAAGATTTCTACATGTCAGTAGGGCAGATCAGATAACCACGTCTAAAAAGAGCTGATTCCCGTTCTTGTAGCCCCATCTAATTCTAAACCAGAAAACACCAAAAGGAAGAATTTTTTGGCTGCTTTTCATAGAGCTTTCTTCATGTTGAATGGTGATGTGCATCATATTCTCTTCATCCCAGATACCTCCTCAATCCTTTTGCTTTCTACTGCATGTTTTGATGTCTCGCCTCACTTCATACCTGCCACCATTCCCTTAGTGCAAAGGGATGAAACCTACAGGGCTTGAAAAAACTTTCTCAGAAAAAAAAAATTTTGATTTGGCTTTTCTACCTCCATCTCTTGACCCAGTGCACTACCAGTGCAGATTGCTTGAGTTGCACACCACCATCAGGCTGTCATCTGAAGCTATAATGACCTCAGGCTGAAGTTATATCAACCTGCCACTTACAATGTAGATTTTTCTTCTCTTCAAGCCCTAATTCAGACGTCTTCAGCCAAGTGCTAGCCAGCAGCGTAGGCATGTGTGCGAGTCACCTCCTAACTTCTTCTGGGAGTGCTGGCTACTGCATACAGCCTGCCAGGGACTTCCCTTCCACCAGCAACCTGGGTACCCCAGCTGCACCAGCTTGTCTCCATATCTGCATTTCCAATGAAGTGCAGGCTGCAAAACAAAGACCAAGCCAGAAACGTTCACACTATGTGATCTAATGGGTATCCCTTTTTGCAATATCCATTTCTACCATACCCTTCCTTTAGAAATACCTGAAGTTTACTGTCAACCAGGGCAAGCACTTCAGCTTTAATGAGAATGGAAAAAAACACAAGCCCTTTACACAGCTACCTTAGACAGCCACCCAGAATAAAGTGGAATACATGAGAAGGCTCTTCCCTACCTAATGATGATGCAATAATATCAATCACATACTCTTGCTGCTCTATTTATGTGTGATGCCATGAAAACTCAATGATGTACCGAAGGACAGTAGAATCATAGAATCATAGAATTGTTAGGGTTGGAAGGGACCTCAAGGATCATCTAGTTCCACCCCCTGCCATGGGCAGGGACCCCTCACACTAGATCAGGTTGCTCAGAGCCACATCCAGCCTGGCCTTAAAAACCTCCAGGGATGAGGCTTCCACCACCTCCCTGAGTGACCTGTTCCAGTGTCTCACAAGGAAAAGGAGCTACTCAAAGAAATAATCAAGTAGATTCATTTAATGATGCATATTTTTAAGGCAAATCCACAAAAAGGGAATGGTACTCGATTCTATTTACCTAAATAAATTTTGAGCCTGGCAAAAAACAGCCAACAAACAAAACCCCATGTTCCTTTCCTTAGAAATCCTACTCCTTGAAAATCCTAATGGTCATGTCACCATTCCTTTTTCTCAGACCAAATATTAATGACATGTTTTCTTAGTATTTCATCTTTCTCCCATAGCTCTAGATTTCAGAAGAAACTTGTGGGCTACTGTATTTTGCAGTCACTGTTATTTCTTGAACATATTGCAACGTATTGCAAAATGAAACATTTTGTGAAAGGAAGAGTAATTATTTTTCCCAAATGTGGGAGTTAGTCCTTAGCATGAATGATGAGAGCTCTCTTGACGTGAAGCAATGGTAAATTTACTGAAATATAAAATAGTCTGTTAACTACCAAACACTGTAAAGCAGTGGTTACCAGGAAAACACTCATTTCTTCCAACAATGTTCCCAATACTAAATCTCCCCAATCAATCTCATTCCCTCCTAACAAGGAATGTAAGTTTCTCTCTACAAAAAGGATCTTCAGTGATACAGTTCGTAAACACATGCTAAGTAATTTTTCTGGATCAGAGATATTAAGTCCAGCACATCCAGGGACTGAATTCAAGAGAGGCAAATGACTGCAAAGTGCACTTTTCTCTTTGATTCATGTCTGTAGCTCAGCTGCATGAGCGTAACTACTGCTGTCAGGCTGATCTTATGTAAAGGAGTGGGATGTACAGGACAGCTGGCCAGCAACAGATGGGAACATGCTATTCCATAACACAGGTTGGTAGAGCTCCTCTTGCAGCACACACTGCCCAGAAGGAATGCTAACTCTAATGCAGCGCCGCTTTTCCAACGGAGTACTGGCTTTAAGCCACAGTCAAGTCCTAGAATTCAAATAACTTCTTAAATTTTCTATACTACTTAAATAGTCCAGTCATTTACAGTTAAGATCAGTTGTTTGAGCTGGAAATTAATTAGCTAGTTCTTTAAATTGCTTTTTGTTTAACATAAGGTGAAAGCATGCCATAACTTTCTCTGGTTTTTCAAACAGAACATGATCCACCTGTTGACCGCTTAAGATTTCTGGTCCTTGAAGGAGAAAATTCTTTGCTTTTCTAATCACATCATAAATGCAAAAAAGGCCATCATCAGTCCCACTCACCACAAGGATGATCGCTTTCACTCATTCTGCATTACAGTAACATTGGTTTTGACCATCAATTGACTTTTGAAATACCCAGGCTGCATTCAAATGAGACTGTTGTTATTGAAATTTACAATGAAATGTATTTATCTTTTATTCATTCTTTTAACTTTGTATGGACACCTAGAGTTTAATTTTGTTCTTTTGATATTTCAAATTAAATATTACTAGAAAATGAAAAAGTAAAACTCATTTGAAAACTTATAGAAAGGGAAATTAAGATACCAGTTCATTTTGACCTTCCGAGTGGAAAGAAATTAATGAATTAAACATTTATGCCATTTCTCATTATCAAGGTGACTGGACGTAATTGTAGGGAGCTCATTCCACTGTGCAAACTCACCCTGACCCAACTTGTCATTGTGTGTCAATATAAAGAATTATCATCTTCTCTTACCTCCTTGAAGTAGAGATAGTCTCTATTATGGATAAAGTTATCTATACCACATCACACACAGAATATCAGAGGAGAATAGTCACTTGCAGTGCTAGATTCACACCAGGGTTTAAATTACAATGCATTAATATAAACTGATGGAAAAGTTGAACCTGAATATACATACTATAACAAGCAAGTTAAAGGGGTTAGAAAAAGGAGCTTGGCTGAGACACACTGCTTCTTTGCATTATTACCTGTAGAACTGTGTACAAAGTGTTATAACTTCACAACTTTCCAAGTGAAAAATGTATATATTAACAATGATGTATAAACACAACTTTTTAACAGATCTTTTTGAAACACGTTACAAACTAGAGAAATGGATATGGTCTAATATTCACTAAATGCTGGTTTTGCATTATGTATTTCTGGTTTTGTTTGTTGGGGTCTTTTTAATGAAGGATCAGTTTGGAGAAATATATGTACAGTCTGACCCTTTTGAAATGTCTACTGACTTCAAGGGAAATCTGTCAAAGAACAGGAATGAATGGTTCGCAGCCTCTTCCTCATTATCAACAAATATTTCAGTATTCAAACTAAGGGACCAATTCTTGTGATTGCTTACAAACAGCATTTTAGCATTTGTGCCTATCCTTACTAGATCCTACAGCGTTAAGTTTAACTTTGAAAAGCCTTCTAAAGAGAGTCTTGATGAAAAACTGCCCACAAGTTTGCATAATGTAGTTTGTAGAAAACAACAGGATACTCTGAATACTCATACAAATATAATTAAGACTAAATATTTACAGAGGTGAGATAGAAGTGAGTTTACCTTACTCCCTTAGCTACT
The DNA here is from genome assembly GCA_033816785.1 of Picus viridis. NCBI lineage: Eukaryota > Metazoa > Chordata > Aves > Piciformes > Picidae > Picus > Picus viridis. The sequence goes on along the minus strand of CM066567.1, from coordinate 45,691,501 downwards.
AATTCCCCCTCATCACAAACCAGAATATAAATAAGATACAGTTCTACCCAGAAAAAGGAGTTTAACTTGCTGAATGAAATACTGCCAATTTTATGTCTTCCCTGCAAAGTCACAGACTACTCTTTTCCTCTTTCATGGTCCTTCTGTTCTTAAATGTGAGACCTAGAGGTCACCCTTATCAACTATCTTTTTTTTTTTTATTATTGTTAAAATAGCTACAATTATTATTCCAACCTATTATTGTTTCTCAAGTTTCTTAGAATCATAGAATCAATAAGGCTGGAAAAGACCTCAAAGATCATCAAGTCCAACCTGTCACCCCAGACCTCTTGACTACTAAACCATGGCACCAAGTGCCACATCCAATCCCTTTTTGAACACCTCAATTTCTTCACACATTGGACATTACTGATACTGTTTTACACACATGGGCTAGATGAAATTCATGTGAATCACAAATCAAAGTTCAAGATCTAATAATAAAGGACAAACATGTTTAAATTTTTGTATTTTATATAATTGGTATACATATGATATATAGCTTTTGTGTCAGCACAAATCACATACACTGTTATTTTTGTGATTATGGAAATGCATGAATTATGATTTACTTGTGCTAAACATAGGATATCGATTTGCCACATTATAATGGAAGAATATAGTTTTAAATGGAATTCTGATGATGGAGGCAGTTGAGGACCTCAGGGTGCTGGTGGACGAAAAGTTCATCATAAGCCAGCAATGTGCCCTTGTGGCCAAGAAGGCCAACAGTATCCCAGGGTACACTAAAATCAGCCTGGCCAGCAGGTTGAAGGAAGTTCTCCTCCCCCTCTGCTCTTCCCTGTTGAGGCCACATCTGGAATATTGCTGTCCAGTTCTGGACTCCTCAGTTCAAGAGGGACAGGGAGATAATGAGAGTCCAATGGAGGGCCACAAAGCTGAGTAGGTGACTGGAGCATGTCTCTTAAAAGGAGAGGCTGAGAGACCTGGAAAAGAGAAGTCTGAGAGGGGATCTTATAAATGCATAAAAATAGTCAGTAAAACCTTTGATACTGTTCCACAGAGCATCCTCATGAAGAAACTGACTGCCCTAGGCCTGGATGGGCATACAAAATGAACACCGGCTGAATGGCCAGGCCCAGAGAGTGGCAGAGAATGGAGTTGAATCCAGTTGGCGGCCAGTCACTAGTGGTGTTCTCCAAGGCTCAGGGCTGGGATCACTCCTGTTTAATAACTTTATCAATTATCTGGATGAGAAGATTGAGAGCACCCTCAGTAAGTTTGCAGACAACACCAAGTTAGGTGGGAGTATTGATCTGCTAGAGGTAGGAAGGCTCTTCAGAGGGACCTAGACAGGCTTAATCAACGGGCTGAGGCCAGTGGTATGGGATTCAACAAGGCCAAGTGCCATGTCCTGAACTTAAGCTGCAAGAGGCCCATGTAATGCTACAGGATTGGGGCTGAGTGGATGGAAAACTGTTCAACAGAAAGGGACCTGGATGTGCTGACCAACAGCCAGCTGACATGATGTTGATGACTAGTTCCATTTCTCACATACAAGCCAATTACATCAGTTTGTATTGTTTTGAATCACCAGATGGCACTTTTCCCTGTTCTAAAGACTTATATATGAGGATGTAGGAGTTAGATCTGGGAGAAACACTGCCAGCTGAACTGTTATGCTTTATAAATGTTCAGTGCTTTACCAGTAAAGAAGTACTCATCTTGTTTCAATCTCTCTTTAGCTGAAAATATTCTTTCTCAAATTAGCTGCTGCAGACAAGCAATATCTACAAAAGTGGAAAAAAGATTCTAAATACCCCACTGTTATCAACACATATATACCACCCAAAGGCATTTTTAAAGGCATTCTTTGACATTCCCCACAAGACTATATTTAAAACTGCACTTCTAGCTCAAATAAATTAATATTGACATAATAAATAAAACTGTGTTAAAAAGTTTGTCCACTTCTAAGTACCATTATAATTTTGGTGTTTCTCTTCTAGTTATGTTCTTCAACTGATTTCTCTGCTTTTACATGTGCAATCCAAAGAAAAACAAAAAATCAGGAAGGTATGCAGTCATGGCAAGAGCTCTCAGTGAAGTATAATCATGATTCATTATCATCACACACTAATGGAATATCTCAGTGGAAACACCATAAAGCAATGTTTAAACATCTTGCAGCGATTGCTTTATAATGTGTGTAACTACATCAAACACATCTTTCTGCCCTCTGCTTTCTTCAGTTACATGGGTCAAGCACAATCTTTCTCTGTGACTTTGGGGAGAAGCAACTGGCTGATTTGTTGGATTTTTTTCCCCCTTTAATTTCTTTCCATCCTCTAGCTGCTTAAGGCAATAGGAAATTGCATTGGTAAATCAGTTTTGTATGACAATCACAGAACCACAGAATCACAGAATATTAGGGGTTGGAAGGGACCTCCAGAGATCATTGAGAACAAGCCCCCTGCCAAAGCAGGATCACCTAGGGCAGGCCACACAGGAATGCATCCAGACATGTTTTAAAAGTCACTAGAGAAGGAGACTACACAACCACTCTGGCCAGCCTGTTCCAGTGCTCTATCACTCTCACCATAAAGAAGCATCTCCTTGTACTGAGGAGGTTTTTAGGAGGGAAAGTAAAACAAAACTAATTTTCCTCATATTGAAACTTCTCTAACATTGCATGCAGCATCACACAGAAAATCACTTGTTCAAACGTGACTCCTCTATGTAAGGATTTGGAGACTTCTCTATCATTACCCTGAAGGAATACTTTTCTGTCATCTGCTTTTACTAACAAGAGAGGGTTTTGTTTTGGTTTGTTTTTACTGTTGGAGTGTTACAGTAGATCAGTTCTACACAAGAATGGGACTATGTGAATATATACAAAGTCTCAGTTGCTGGTGAAAACCTTTGCTGATGTTCTAAAGACCTTCAGCAAAATCTTAAAAGCAAAACTGGAATCACTCAATGCAGCTAACATGTTACAAAAGTCTAATATTTTTCTCATTTGAACAAAAATTGTCCAGCAATTAACAATAAGTATGCAATTAGCTGACTTTTTTTGGTCTGCTCCATTAACACGCATAGTAAAATAGCACATTAGGCTTTACAGAGTAATTAGAAACATCTTTGTTGTTTGTTTGTTTTTTATCTCCCCAACATTTCCTTTTTTTTTCATGAATAATTTATGCATAACATTTCACATGGATTTATTGAGAGTCGTAAAATGAGGACATACAAATGAAACAAGATACAAAGAAAGGTATAAAAATTATGAATCAGAAATTAGCATGAAAACTGTAACCACTGGCCAGTTTTCTGGTTTTTAGTTTTGCAGTTTGACTCTTTTAAGTCCACAACTTTACTATATGGTAAGTCACTACAATGCTTCTGATGTCAGAAGACTTGTGAAGATGACAGCAAAAATCCTGGCCTCTGAGCCATCAGCCTGCTCTAGTGAAGTCAAAGACAGCTTTGCACTCAGTCTTGAGCTCAGTAAGCAAAGAATTAGACCTTGAGGCTTTAAACTTTTTTAACAAGGATGATCAAAACAGCACTACAAACCACCAGATTATCCCTGCGAAATAAACTCAATAAACTTTGTTTATGCATAATCAGCCATTGCAAAACTGCTAGTGTGTTAATTGTTGGGAAAACTGTTTAAGTTGGTTGAAGGTTTAGAGGAGTTGTTGTACGTGAAAAACAGAATTTGAAATTACTTTTGCACTTGCTTCAGTTAAAAGAATCTAATAATTTCAAAGTGCCTACAGCTCAAATCAGGCATAGGACACTGAGTTCTGAGGTTGTGAAAGACTGAAACAGAGCTGCTTCTGTCAGCGCAATATACACCCACAGTGCTGCCTTTGAAGTAACCCCTCACTCTTTAGTATAAAAATCTCTCACACTGCAGAAGAGCCAATTGCTTAAGTGCTCAGTAAGGCTGAATTACACCACTTGGTTTCGCGCAGGGGGATAATGTTACCGCTGCCTTCACAAATCCTTATGAAAATAAAATGTGTACCATGAAGACCGGTTGTCTAAGTAAAATTGATATTGTATTTACAAATTAGGCATTACTTCAGAACATGTGAGACTAATTCTTGTCAGCTCTGAGTCTAGTCTTCATTCCCACACATGCTGATACAGCAAGCACCTACCTTGCCTCTTGCCTCAGCTAAGTCATGTATGTCTTAAAATATTTTATCTTTTTCCACATTGGCTGAGTTTCTTGAGCCTCTTAAAAGTGGTTTGGTTTGGTGCTTTTTTTCTGCCAAACATTTTGCTTGTACTCTTTATCAGTGTCCTATCATTCCTCTGATTCAATCCGAGTCAGAGAACCATTTCCAGCACATCCTAACTGATTCACATTTCATGTCCGGCAGTCCTGAAATCTGATCTGGGATACACTGATACTTCCCCTTTAAAGTTTCTCTTCAAGACACATCTTTGGACAATTTTATTTTCTCAGAAATGCTGGCAAAATATATGAATAAAAAACATCAATCAAATCTATAAAAGCCTGACAAGACTGAGGAATGTCACCAATCGAGTCATTAATCCTTGTTATAACTTTCAAGGAGCAGACAAAGTGCAAGAATACTTCTTTTAAGTGCTTCACACTTTTCCATCAATACATGTTAGATAATCATTAAAAAGCCAACAGCAAATATTGTGCAACATGTGCTGGTGCACTGACTTGTCTTGCATTTAATTAGTCAATTAGTTTTGCATGGATTAACACAGTCATATGAAACTACCTATTGTGAGTAAGTAAAGCTAAAAGGAAAGAGAAAAACAGCACATTACCTGGCACAGAGATGCTGTCCAAGACAATAATCTGAATTTAGTAGTAGATACAAAGCCTTTGTTCAGTTCGAGCATATAAAGACTCTTTGGAAATCTGATTGGCTGATTACCACACATGATGTTTGGACAGTTTATTTTGTGTGACCAATTGCCAAACCAACAAGCATCTCAAATTTCAGAGGCATAAGAGATTATGGTGAAGCTCAACATATAGAACAACGTCCCACAGAAGGGCATCCTTGGTTTATGAATATTACATCATCTGTTTAGGTTTTCTTTGTCTGACATGCAGGACTTTTCCTTATCCTCTGTGCGCATTCAGAAGCGCATTTGAATGTTATACCCTCCAAAATGAGTGCTAATATCTAGGGACACCTGAACATAGTCTGTGCCTAATGCTACTGGAGTTCAGCATGTACCGAGATGCTGATTGTGAGCTTGCCTTCTAAAATATAAAGTTAAGATCAGCATTAATATGATTTTGTTCAACAAATAAAAATTTAATAAAAATGCTCTAAAGACCATCAGCAAAATCTTAAAAGCAAAACTGGAATCACTCAATGCAGCTAACATGTTACAAAAGTCTAATATTTTTCTCATTTGAACAAAATTGTCCAGCAATTAACCATGAGTATGCAATTAGCTGACTTTTTTTTGGTCTGCTCCATTAACACGCATAGTAAAATACCACATTAGGCTTTACAGAGTAATTAGAAGCTTCTTTGTATTAATAAACAATGCTAGCCACTACATTATTCAAAAAGCTGTATTTTGCTGGAGATAAAGCGGAATGTGCTTCACAGCTCCAAAAAACATATTTTCCATTATTTCTTAAATTTTACCAAAACTCACCATTTTTTGGGGGTAGGGAAAACAATGAATCATTTGCAGTACCAATAATGAAACAAATGCATATATAAAAGACAAGTGATACCTTCGACCAGATCATAACTTCACTCAAGAATTCCTGGCAAAATTCTGTCACAAGTTCACAGCTCACATAGAACCCCTCATCTTTCTAATTGCAAAAATGAGCTTAACTGTTTTGTTAAAGAAGCAAACCAAAAGGTGCAGCGTCCTCACAATTGTTATTTTCCACCATTCTCACACATCGTACTTGCCTCAATCCAGTAAATGCTGGAAGGGGTGAAACTGCATGGCCAAATAAAATGGAGAAACATTCTGACCAAAAAAAAAAAAAGACAAACCTTTTCTTGTCCTAGATATTCACTGTGCAACTGATACTGAAGACTCAAAGCTCTTAAACGGGCTTTGTTTGGCAATTTTAGGCAGACTCTGGGACAGAATTTATGAACTGCTGTTACTTTCAGTGCCCACCGCTTGGAATATTCACAGGGAAAGAAGCAATTCTCTCAATTAATTTTTTTCATTTATCTGGAAATAATGATGCTGATGATGATCTGCCTTTCTAAGACCTGTGGCATTCTTTCATGAATAGTGAGATGAGTTCTAGAACTACTGGAAGCACTCTCAGTATGAGAATTGCTTAAAGAAAAAGACCAGCCTAATCATGAGAAAATATTATCATTTAATTGATCTCTGTACTGTCTAAGTTTTTTTTAATTTGAATCTGAAAGGTTCCTTTGGGACAGATGAAATATGTTGGAGATAATATGTGGCAGCAGCAGGTAAGCCTCTAGTGCTAAACTGTGGGGAGGACTTTTTGTAAGGGGTGTTTGCAAGCACTGAGGACAACAGCAGGAAGGGAACGTTTGCTGACACAAGCACATAAGAAGAAGACAGAAAAGGAAATAAACATGGGTTGCTAAACTCTGACAGAGACTTTGCAGGGACAACAATACCATATTTCCTATTACTGGAGAGAAATAGGAAGTGAGGCATTGTTCATGCTGGACACCCTCTGTTAGATTTTTACAACTTGTGTTTAGTCCCAGGTACAGCTTCTCACTTGCGTCTGCAAAACCACCCCACCTTGCCATGCCCTTCAGTGTCAGGGCCCTTCCTTCCTTCCACAGGATCCCCATCCTGGGCAGGGGAAGAGAAAAATCAACGCTGCCCTCAAGATTTCTGCATCCACATAAAGCAGCCACAGAAAGAGGGATTAATAACAGGTACCAGTGCAGTGTCTTTAGAAGGTGAGCACACAGCTGTCCTCTAGAGATGCTGACTCTATGGTCGACATCAGTGAGTACAGCACAGCACATCAACCAGTTTGGCATGATGTTGGAGGACCACAGCTGCCTTTTGCCCATCTACTTCAGGGAGAAAACAGAAGGGCTTAAATTTGTGCCTACAGTGAGGCCAATTTTCTAAATTCAGGGAACTGAGCATGAGGTAGAATAGAAGGTCAGAGCTAATGCTAAAGTGTGCTTTTGAGTGACAGAGCTAATTGGCAAAGGGCACACCAGTGGCAAGCAGTTGGCCTGCAGTTCACTGTCAGCTTGAGCCTGACAAAAATAAAAGTTGTTATTGTCTTTGACTGTTGTCTGTAAAAAAGTATAGATACCACGAGGGCTGTTACTCTGGGACATATTTCACTGAGCTGCTTTAGATATTTAAGCTATAATGAAATGATATTTAGTCTACAAGTGCCTTTATCAATTATATAAAGTGAGCCTAGATAACTTAATCAATTACAGATACCAAAGCTATGGAACTCTGGGATGAACATAGCCCTGTATGTTCCTAATGCTGTTTCCTGACACTGCAGGGAACTGAACATGATGACCCAGTTCTTCCTTCTAATCCAGTGCTTTTAAGTGTTTTGGGATAGGTAGGAGGAGGGTTTTCTTGTTTAAGTCTTACCCAGTAAGAAACTGAAAAAAATGTATGTTCTGGGTTCTAAGAATGTTATTTCTATCTTTCCTTCTCTGAAATAGATCCACAGCTTAACAGTGTAGTGCTGGAATCTGAAATTTTGCAATCTTTTCTGCTCAGCTTGCCTGAGTAATGAGCCTCTGAAAAGCATGTACTGCAGTACTTGCATTTTGTTGCAGTATTTGTAAAATAAGCCATTTGGGAATGTTGCATTATGAACATTTTTGTGGCTGCCATGGGAGAATCACAGAATTGTTAGGGTTGGAAGGGACCTCAAGGATCATCTAGTACCCGGCCCCCTACCATGGTCGGGGACATTTTCCACTAGATGAGGTTGCCCAAAGTGACATCCAGCCTGGCATTAAAAACATCTAGGGATGAAGCTTCTGCCACCTCCCTGGGCAACCTATTCCAGTGTCTCACCACCCTCATGGTGAAGAACTTCTTGCTAACATCTAATCCAAATCTCCCCTCTTCTAGCTTGGATCCATTCCCCCTAGTCCTATCACTACCAGACACCCTAAAAGTCCCTCACCAGGTTTCTTGTAGGCCCCCTTCAGATATTGCAAGGCTACAGTAAGGTCTTCTCAGAGCGTTCCTTTCTCCAGACTGAACAACCCCAACTCTCTCAGCCTGTCCTCACAGGAGAAGTGTTCCAGCCCCTGATCATTCTTGTGGCCTTTCTCTGGACACATTCCAACACGTCCATATCTTTCTTGTAATAGGGACTCCAGAGCTGGATGCAGTACTCCAGGTAAGGTCTCACAAGGGCAGTGTAAAGGGGGAGAATCACCTCTTTCAATCTGCCGGCTACGGTCTCGATGCAGCCCAGGATACGATTGGCTTTCTGGGCTGCAAGTGCACGCTGATAGCTCATGTTGAGCTTCTCACCAACCAGCAACCCTAAGTCCTTCTTCTTTATGGCTGCCCTCAAGCCAGTCACTGCCCAGCCGATATCAGTGTCAGGGATTGCCCCAACCCAGGTGCAGGACTACGTAGTAGAAAATTTAGGGAAGGCACAGATGTATGCTTTCTGTACTTAACACTGGCAACTGATATTATCCTTTTTGAAGATAAATCTTCAAGTTTTACACAGCAAAAGCAGATCTCTGCCTTGTTAGGAAAAAAAAAAAAAGAATTTCATATGTGCAATTTTAATTCACCATTTACTCAACTAGGCCACTGCATAAACCATTCAATTCAAACAATATTCAGTTCCTTACAGAACACCATAGAGGGCAGCTTACCTTATGTAAAGACTGGACAGTTGCCCAGAGCTGCAGAAGTGGAGAGGCAGCATTTTTACAGCCAATTTGTGCCTGTGCTCATTAAATTGCTAGTAAGACATCCATTTTTATAATGTATAAGTACTTTGTCTCACATTTTTCTGGAATTTTGTGAGACTGCATTTCATAATAGCTGAACATGTGACGTTCTAAGATTCTATAAAAATGCCTGGCATTAAACACAATTTCTTGCAAATGCTGGAGTAGAGGCAGCACTATATATTTCACTCAAGGCAAGAAAATAGCTAGGCCTGTCTCTGATAACGCAGTTACTGATTATGGATCAGAAACTGCTCACGGCTGACCAGAAAAACAGTGTTTGCCAGACGTACTGTCATGTCTTTTCAAATAAACTCAAGAATTTGGTACTGTGTGTTTATATGTTTGCAGGGAAAACAAAACAAAACCACACCAAAAAAAAAAACCCTATTCTCTGTGATTTATTTGATAAGCATTATTATTCAAGTCCGGATTTTTGTTGGCTTAGATAACTGTAGATACACAAGCGCTTGAGTAATAAGATATGCTATAGGGTGTGACAGTCCACAAGTTTGAGTGTTAGGTATGAAGAAAATGCAGTTCCGAGAGGTTTGTTGCACGTTACATTGCCTAACATGCAGCTTTTTTGTACTAGTTCTTGCCTGATTCTCCTGTAAACACTCTTGCAGTGATTAATATCAAGGGATGGTAGAGAGTCAACAGAGAAGACCGTAAGGAGCTGTGAATAGAGAACAGCAGGACAAGACCTTCTGTACCTGAGCAATGTGAAACACAGAGATTTTCTCAACTGTCTCCAGAATGGCACTGACTCTATCCTCTTTTTCTACAATCTTCAGAGTCAGACACGTTGGTGGGCTAAAAACTATGTTGTGCACAAGTTGTAAGCACACAGGCTAAAGAGAAATATCTGTAGTTTCTTCACCACCTGTACTTTAGTGCGCTTTGCAATGGTACTACGGTGAAATTACATGCTCCCCCACCAGTCCCTTAGTCTGCCAACCACTCCTTCAGCCAGCTGCACAGTATGCCCTCCTTCCACTTTTCCTCCCTAATTCTCCAAAAGCAAAGGCTGGTTGTCTCACCCTCCTTGCTCTAACAGCTCTAGTAACTCAAAAACATACCAGCATACAATGTCCAAGGCAAGAAGAAGATATTCCATAACTGGCTTAAAGCTTATTCACCACAAGACCGATATTTCATGTTTCCTTTGGTGCCTTTGTTTCCCTTCAGTTGACCTCCTGATCTTGTATTTAAATACACCTATATGAATATATAGGTCATCATACACAAAATATGAGTTAAACACTTTCAAAATAATTTCCAAGGCTGCTCTAGCAAGACAAAAATAAGCCATGATTATGTGAATATCACCTAATGCCTTAAATGAAGAAGAATAAGTTTGTTCATCAACATTCTTACTTTTCTAAACACAGCAGTAGCTTAGGAAGACAAAATATGTCCCAGCTACTAATAACTGTTGGCAATTTTTCTTTTACTTGAATCAGTTTAGATCGTTCCATTGAATGCTTTCCTTTGTTTTCACAAATTATAGGTGAGTGTATTTTTTACAGTATAAAAATACTTTCTTTCCTAGCCAGATCAGATAATGTATGTGAGACTAAGTGGAACTGAGTGTGTACATGAGACTCACTCTGTATTAGAAAATAAAGGGTGTTCTTCAGAACATAGAGGATACTGCTAGGAGGACATTGCAAACTCTAAGTGAAAAGGAAAATGAACTTGAATGGAATGTAACTACTGCCTGTACTGGCATCTTAATTTTTAATAGGTTATATCTTGTGAAAGCCTTTAAGCCTTTACCTTAGTAAATCTTTGCAGTTGCACAACTACTGTGTTAAGTAAGAAATACTTGGTTTCAGCCTGTAAGAACATGCAAGATTGTCTTGAAAGCTTATGATTTACATAGAGAGATATAAATTACTAAATACATGTTATACTTGTGAGACGTACACTCCACTTTTCAGCCAGATTTGGACCACAATTAAGGAAGGCATTTAAAATAAGTAAGCAATAAATGTGTGGGGGGGGGGGGCGTTATAGTGGGAATATGACAGTTATACATGAGTACACATTACTTTAACATGTAAGCTGTGGCAGGTTAAGCTGGGTGCCCACTGTTACTGCCTCATAAGTTACACCTCCAGTGTCCTGAGTGTCTAACCCAGTAAGGTGGACACAGGAAACAGTGTATTTCATACCCATAAATCCTGTGCCCTATAAATTCATCTGCAGTCATTCTCCTCCACTTTCTTCCCCCTCTGATCCCATGGGAGATGCTCTCTATCAGGTAATGGTGGGGGAGTACCTCAAGGCCTCTTAGGCCTGTCCAGTCCTAATGCCAGGGAAGAAGAGGGGTGCAGTCTCAGCCCTGGCCAGCCTGGGGGGGGTGTGGGGGAAGAAAGAGCCCTGGGGGTTTTTGTGTAGACTCTCAGGTGGGAAGAAGGGAAGTGCTGGGAGGCCTTTGGGTGTAGTGTAAGGGACTCTGTACGCTTTGGGATTCTTTGCCACTATGCTTTGTAATTTCTATAAAAAACACTCACTGCTTTCCCATTTAAACGTTCCATCACTTTTGCAATCCATTTGTGTGTGTCAGTCTTTTGCCCCTTTCAGGGGCAACAGAGGATCTGCCCAGCCTCAAACCAGGACATACGCATAGTGATAAGAAATGTTCAGTAAATGATGAAGCAATTTTTTCTAAAGGCATGAGGGAGATGTAAACCATACTGATTTCAAGGATGTAGCTTGATGTCCTCCTTCTACTTTGCCTGGAGAGGCAGCTGTGCTGGCAGAAGCTTTCACTCCTGAGAGATCAACTCTTGACTGTAGCTTCTACCATGCAAAAGAAGGTTTGTCTTTATGGGCAGAAATCCAGACAAATCCTGCCACGTGAGGCTCCACGGGAGACAGATATATTTAACACAACTCCCAGATGGATGCAATACCGCAACAGCAGCACCTTTCCTTACAGATCACTTCTCTGGACTAAGCAACCTTTCTCGTGACACCCTGCGTATGTACATCTGACAAAAACGCAACGCTTTTATCTATCACAGGTAAAAGATTCATAGCAATGTACATGTTCATTGGAGCTCTACAGCAGCCTTTTCATTCATGTGTGGGCTATGGGGGTTTTAAAGATGGTAACAACTAGAAGTAGAATAGACTAGAATAGAATAGACTAGACTAGACTAGACTAGACTAGAACAGAACAGAGTTAACCAGGTTGGAAAAGACCTTTGAGATCATTGAGTCCAACCTATCACCCAACACTATCTAATCAACTAAACCATGCAACCAAGCACCCTATCCAGTCTCTTCCTAAATACCTCCAGTGATGATGACTCCACCACCTCCCTGGGCAGCCCATTCCAATGGACAATCACTCTTTCTGTGAAGAACTTCTTCCTAACATCCAGCCTACACCTCCCCTGGTGCAGCCTGAGACTGTGTCCTCTTGTTCTGTCACAGGTTGCCTGGGAGAAGAGACCAGCCCCCACCTGGCTACAACCTCTCTTCAGGTACTTGTAGACAGCAATAAAGTCTCCCCTGGGCCTCTTCTTCTCCAGGCTAAGCAACCCCAGCTCCCTCAGTCTCTCCTCATAGGTCTTGTGCTCCAAACCCCTCACCAGCTTTGTTACCATTCTCTGGACACGTTTCAGCAACTCAACATCTTTCCTAAACTGAGGGGCCCAGAACACAAATTGCCTTTCAAAAGGCAGCCCATAGTCTACAACAGAGCTGCTCAATCTGTTCTAATATTTATGCTGCTGCATTTTAGGATTGAAATTAATGCCAGTCCTTAAAAAAAAAAAAATAAATCAAAACTCATCTTATATAAGCTTTTCTCTCACTATGACACGTGACAGTCCCTCGTGGTTCCCATATGCAGCAGAAAGTAGGCATTCCATTTCTATGGCCAGCAGGGCCCAGATAAACAGTTATAACAAATGAAAAAGTAAATAGGGATTCCCTCTGGCAAGGTCAGAGGAACAGATGAATACGACCTGGGAGCAGGAGTTCATCTAAATACCAAAGGGTCCCTGCTCAGTGGGGTTTGCTTAAATAATTCAGGTCCAGTCTTTAAAGAACACAAATAGCCCTTCTCAATGGGGTAATACAAACAAACACACAAAGTTAATGAACCCAGCAGGGACTGACCAAAGAGCTCAAACTGCCCTTTGGAGCAGTGAGAATAGCTATGAAGCAAACAAGCTTAGCCACTTGGTAATGGCAAATAGAACCAGCTTTCCTCACCTTTGGTTGGATGAATAAAATCTTCCATGCTTACAGGATTCTATCACTCTCTAGGGGGCTAAATTTACCATAAAATGCTGATAAAAGAGTCATTCACTCATTTCTGACAGTTCACATAATAGGTCAAAGCAATGGCAGCAAAATGTCTTCAACCATTTAATTCCTTCATTCTCTTACTCAGTCCAGAACCTACATCTCCTCACAATCCTACACCGCCAACACGTCTGTTACCCTCCTTCAGAAATATGCTTTCTCTCACACTGTTCCCCTTGTATGAAATGCTGTTATTTTTTTTATCCATCACTACACACTATTCCTTCTATGCATCTAGTCATAGAACTGTTCCAAAGGAGTCGAAAGGATGGTATGGGAAATACAGTCACATGTTATCTATGGTACTCAAGGCAGATTAAGAGAGGCTGTAAATAACATACTGCAACACTAAAACTTCTTGAAACATTAAACCAATCTACTAGCACTTATTTTCCCAGTGCTTTCTTCTTTTCCCTACTTTATCTCCTAGTATGCAGCACATAGCATATTTCCTCCTGTTTTTTTTGTATCACCTTCTGTGTTTGTGTATATACAATTACTTCTCTTAGAAAAACTATCTTCTCACTTAGGTAAATTCAGCTGCAATAATAAGAAGCAAGTAGATGTTTCCTTCAGACTACATCAGAATGCAAGATTATCTGCTTCTAAAACAACTGTAACTGCTGTTGACAGTATTTATAAAGTAGGCTGTTCAGTATACAACTATAACTTCTGATTTCATCCTGTACAAGTGTTAGTTATAAGAGAGGATTGATTTGAAGGTAGAATTTAAGCTTTGGTTATTAAAAGATAACATCCTACTTACCCAGGACCCAGTAACACTGAAATTAAATATCCTAATTTAGGTGGCTAATTTAGGTTTCATAAGACTACTGTGCTGCATACAAAATCTGTTGTATTTATACACCTGGGATAAAACTGGTAAATGGGGGGAGTGGTTAAAAAAAAAAAAGGGGGGGGGGAGAAAAACATTATTACTACCTCAATAAGGTTACAAACATATTCTGGATCTTCACTAAAACATATCATTCAGTATTCTGCAAGAATCCTATTCTATTAAGCTAACAAGTTAAGTATAATAATTGAAAAGTAAGCTCAGTCCAGAGAAACGCAACAAAGCTGGTGAGGGGTTTGGAGCACAAGCCCTATGAGGAGAGGCTGAGGGAGCTGGGGTTGCTTAGCCTGGAGAAGAAGAGGCTCAGGGGAGACTTTATGGCTGTCTACAACTACCTGAAGGGAGGTCGTAGTCAGGTGGGAGTTGGTCTCTTCTCCCAGGCAACCAGCACCAGAACAAGAGGACACAGTCTCAAGCTGCACCAGGGGAGGTTTAGACTGGATGTTAGGAAGAAGTTCTTCACAGAAAGAGTGATTGTCCATTGGAATGGGCTGCCCAGGGAGGTGGTGGAGTCATCATCACTGGAGGTGTTTAGGAAGAGACTGGATGGGGTGCTTGGTGCCATGGTTTAGTTGATTAGACGGTGCTGGATGATAGGTTGGACTCGATGACCTCAAAGATCTTTTCCAACCTGGTTAATTCTATCCTATCCTATCCTATCCTATCCTATCCTATCCTATCCTATCCTATCCTATCCTATCCTATCCTATCCTATCCTATCCTAATTCTATTCTATTCAGACCTGGCATCTACAGTAACCTTACTGATTTTTCAGAAATAGGTACAAGAAAAAAAACATTTACAAAAATCCTGGCCTCACAGCTAATATACATCTTAATTGTAAATACATTTTTTCCAGAGGATGCAAGTCTTGGGGATGGATAGCCTTTAGAGGCTGGACACAGAATAATGCTAGATACTTTGAGGGGGGATTCAATCCTGCCCCATAACAATTTTCATTTAGGTAATCATTCTAGGTATGCAATATTTCAGCAATGCTAAAGTATATCCAGAATTGAAAGCTGATTAACTAATTAAGCCAGCACATCTTATTTCATTAACACCTTTCTATACCATTACATTCAGAAGAAGAATCTATTTTAATCATGGGAAGGACAGGCTTTTGTATGCTATTATGTTATGAACACAGTAAAACTGTGTTTTCCAGGTGGCATATACCAGTCAGCTTAACAATGGAAGCCACTATTGGTTCTTAATCACAAAAATAATTCTGAGTTGGAAACTGTCAGCTAGATCAGCTGTCAGCGAGTGGCTGGAGAGCGGCCAGGGAGAGGGGGACCTGGGGGTACTGATCGATGGTAGGCTGAACATGAGCCTGCAGTGTGCCCAGGCGGCCAGGAGGGCCAATGGCATCCTGGCCTGCATCAGGAACAGTATGGCCAGCAGGAGCAGGGAGGTCATTCTCCCCCTGTACACTGCACTGGTTAGGTCACACCTTGAGTACTGTGTCCAGTTCTGGGCCCTTCAGTTTCGGAAGGATGTTGACTTGCTGGAACGTGTCCAGAGAAGGGCAACAAAGTTGGTGAGGGGTTTGGAGCACAAGGCCTGTGAGGAGAGGCTGAGGGAGCTGGGGTTGCTTAGCCTGGAGAAGAAGAGACTCAGGGGTGACCTTATTGCTGTCTACAAATACCTGAAGTGAAGTTGTAGCCAGGCAGAGGTTGGTCTCTTCTTCCAGGCAGCCAGTACCAGAACAAGAGGACACAGTCACAAGCTGCGCCAGGGGAGGTTTAGGCTGGAGGTTAGGAGGAAGTTCTACACAGAGAGAGTGATTCCCCATTGGAATGGGCTGCCTGGGGAGGTGGTGGAGTCACCATCACTGGAGGTGTTCAGGAGGAGACTTGATAGGGTGCTTGGTTGCATGGTTTAGTTGATTAGATAGTGTTGGATGATAGGTTGGACACGATGATCTTGAAGGACTCTTCCAACCTGATCTGATCTATTCTATTCTATTCTATTCTATTCTATTCTATTCTATTCTATTCTATTCTATTCTATTCTATTCAACTTCCCCTTATGCATGTGGGTATGAGAAGATGCAGCCATGTCCATATGATATATTCGTATGTCATAAGTCCGAGCTCCTTTTTCATGACACATGAGAGGGAATCATCTGTGCAGGTGCAGATCAACTTAACAAATACACACAGGGGGATGTATTAGCAGACTGAAGGCTGGCATGTGGCTTCCTGGCGCTACCCGTTGTAGGTCAGGAACAGTCTCCTTTTTGCCCTTTCAGTGCTGAAGCATCTGAACAAATCCATATACAGGAGTCCACGTTGGCTCTCACTGAGGTCACAGGCCATCATTACTTAAGTAAATATAAATTATATTTTTAGTCTCTAAAATAAATTTTATAGTGTTAAGTGTAATGGTTTTAAATGTGTTTTACGCTATTTGCAAAGCACTTCTGGAAGTCAAGATATTCTCAGCCACCAGCTAAACAATGGCTATAAAACTCAGCACTACCCTTTTATGTCCAAGATTGTAATATTAATGTTTCAAAACTGTATTGCTCAATTGTTTTGTTTGTTGGTGTTTTTTTCCTCATATCACACTGTATATTTATATTTTTATTAGCTTCTTGCTTGATGGATGTATTGGTATACACAACAGCACTGCCAAGACTGCACACCCATTTGGTGATCAGACAACACAAGTATACACCAACAACAAAAACCTTGTTATAGTCTACAATTAGCACACAGAAATAATAAAAGTCAACATTCTCTCTACTCCTTTCTCAAAAACAGTAAAGCCTGAAGACAACTAAAAAACACTGACTGAAAACATGTCACATTATTCCACTTCTGCTAGACTGAAGATTTTTGCCACTGTGAAATTCCTTAAAATAATATTTCCTCAGATTGTGTCTATCCCTTCACCTGTTTCACCTTCTCCATTTATCATTTCCCTAAGACTAGATTTTTTCCTTTACCCTAGTAACTCAAGAAAAGCAGAATTGAACAAAACCAGAAAGCTAAGAATGTAAACATTTGTAACTCTAAAGATAAAAATAGCATTTAAAAAAATATATAAACAAACCATAAACACTGGTTGCTATGGAGGAGCATCATCTAGGGCCATATAAAAGCTGTCCTAAAAGTTGAGAGTATCTTTGACAGTTTTCAATTCGAGCATGGAAAACCCAGAATGTCAGCAGGATAAGCAGAGCAGAATAATAACTTGATCTTTTACCTTCCTCTTTTTGTTTTTATTCTAATGAATAGGGAGGAGGAAAATGGTCTTACAGAAAGAAGGAGGGGAAGAGATGGACACATAAAAGTAGTTGTTTAGAAACAGATAATTGATTTGATAATTGATAATTATTAAATAACGTAATTGATTTTGATAATCACTATGAGAAATAACTTCCATTTAAACCAATCAGGTAAGTCAAAGAAAGTGATCCAAAAGGCTAAGTGGGTCCTGAGAAGCCATTTCTCAGTGTAGACCACAAGTAAACCCTTTTAACTCAGCAGAACTGCATGAAAGGGTTAAGTTTAGAGTGGGACGCACAGAAACAGAAGAAATTATAATCAAGCAACACTGACATATTATTTGATTGAGAGAAAATACCATAGTGCTTAGTTATAAGTGCCCTTCCTTGATATTTCACCTTCATATGACTTTGGCCCTTACATTCACACCTCTTATAATGCTCTAATGTTGTTGTGTACGAATAAGCTAAATTGAAATAAAGCATGCCCATATCCAGCATAACTACACAGATACATCTCTTTTCTGATAACTACCTCAGAAAAAATATGAGAACAAAAACTACCTTATGCCTCTAGCCAACAATTATATCTACAGAAGAACAAGAAAACAGGATCTTGTTTTTTCTTATTCTTTACAAATACAATGCATGCTATATGCTTTGTAAATACAGGCTATTATGGCATATTTTTTCACCTATTTCCCTTAAATATACAACCTAGAGGTCTCAAAATACATAAGTTGGGTTTTTTTCATTCCTTGCTAAAATATGGCATTGTGGCTTCTAATCATGGGCTGTTGAATCCCTTGATTCATCTTTGACAATGTTGTTGAGAAGGGAAGGAGGCACACTAATGGAAGAGAGAGTTAGGACCACCATGTGACACAATGAGCAGAGATCTTATAAATTCCTCAGGGCAGAAAGGAAGCTTTTAGTTCATGCACAAATTACTATAAAGATGTATGTCTTAAAATGGGTTTGCTAATGGGATGATAGGCCCATTGCTTTCTTCTGTTTCCAGCACCAATTACCCTCCACAGTCCATTCTGTTCACTCCACCTGCTTCCAGATGCAACCTCCTTGCTCAACCAGCTTAAGTGTCTGTCCTAGCAACATTTTTTTCACACTCCAAAACCAGTCTTCAGGTTTAGTTTGCAGTTTATAACATTCCGGTTTCCATTTCTAACATCAGCAGGAGACATTGATGAGAACACAGGGTCCAGTACTGGTATCCAAACCCATCCCTGGCATAGCATACAAAAGCAGTTCACTTTTAGAATATATTTCTTCAGTGCAGAGTATACTCAGCAAGGGTGGAATTGTAAAGGAATTTAACACATAAAGTTCAAGTATTAAGAAATCAGACAACCACATTCCCATGGGGAGTTTATTTCAATAGAATAGAATAGAATAGAATAGAATAGAATAGAATAGAATAGAATAGAATAGAATAGAATTACCAAGGTTGGAAGAGACCTTGAAGATCATCGAGTCCAACCTGTAACCACAACCTCACAACTAGACCATGGCACCAAGTGCCACATCCAGTCCCCTCCTGAACGCCTCCAGGGACGGAGACTCAACCACCTCCCTGGGCAGCCCATTCCAGTGACGAATCACTCTCCTGGTGAAGAACTTTCTCCTCATCTCAAGCCTAAACTTCCCCTGGTGCAGCTTGAGACTGTGTCCCCTTGTTCTGGTGCTGGTTGCTAGGGAGAAGAGGCCAACCCCTTCCTGGCTACAACCTCCCTTCAGGTAGTTGTAGAGAGCAATGAGGTCGCATCAATAAGTTGCTGTTTGGGGTTTTTTTCTTTCTTTTTTGAGCCTGCCCTGAGAATCATATTAAGAACACAAACTACAGGAGCTCATTTTTGTAATTGCAGCTCCTCTGGCATTTTAATTCAACAGCATGGCAAACTGTTGAGAAACCCAACATTTTAAGGTTTCCAATTTCCGTCTCTCAATAAGGTCAGCAGAGAAAAGCTGCCATGTCTCTCAGAAGCCAAGTTGCTCTAGCTGGTAGTTTGAACACAGTCCTGCCTCATTTAAAAAATTCTAACGTTAACTGCCAAATACTTAATTTCTGACGTTAAAAACTCTCTCTAATGCAACCAATTTCAAAAGCCTATGCTACAAGTGAGCACATTTCTCTATATGCAATACTAATCATATTTATTACAGTAGGAAGTGATTTTGTGCCCAAAAAAATTGCTATTTTTTGACAGCACACAAGTGGCAAGTTCTTTTTGGTTTGTTTCTTCACATGTTTTTAGTATTTTAAATACATTTATTCTCAAGTATTTCTTGAATTCAGAAAAAAAAAACCCTCACTGAGTAGTACAAGTCTGAAATTGACACTATGAGTTTGAAACTAACACAAGAGACAAACTGAGATTCCATCCTTTTTTGCCTCCTTTTTGCCTGACTGTATGAGTGTCTAAGTTATGAGTGGCAAGCACAAATGTTAAGATTTTAATTCATCTATTTCAATGCAAAAAAAAATTTCAAACTCTATCTCTTGGGATGATGTAATGCTGTCACTAATTTTACTAATTTCTATTGCACACAACACATGCAAAAGGCAACATACATCATTGCACTGCCATTTCCATTGCTGTAGTAAGAACAGAGAGCTATTCTTTGATGCCAGACATATTTTGAACACCACTACAACTCCATGTGCTGTCCCAGAGTGCCAAACTCAGGAATGCTGTCAACAGTTTGCTATCACTGAGGCCATATGATGGAAAGGCATTACACAACAGTCATGCCTGAAGCTGCCACCAGATGTGGAAAGATGAACTATTCTAAAGGATGAGAACTCTTAAAAATATATAAAGATAAGAGAGGATATGAAATACAGAAGGTTCTGAGCTGTCTTCTGTGCAGTGTGCTTTTTGAATGTTCCCACAGCAGCTTTATCATCACCTACAGTTGAGTCCTTCACTGGAAAACCTTAAAGAGAGATAAAAGAGAAATAACTACCAAGCTTGCTGTCAAAACAACTGTAAAGTGTTCTTTGGGGGGTATAAATGTTCAGGAAGAAAGCAAGCACTGTTTAAACAATCCTGCACATTTGCACAGCTCCAGTCTGCAGAGCTTTATTCTTTGACCAATAAAATCACATGCTGTCATTATTTTTTTCATAGTAACCATAAGGAAAACATGTCAAACAACTATTAGCAAATATTCCAACTTCTACAACGTTTGGGATTTCTGCAGTTTGCCAACAGCTGACTTACAAATAAGTTTCCTAAAGTTGTTAGCCAGTTCTTTACAGTTTACATAATTAGTGTGAGCACTGCTTTCTTCTTGAATGGAACTGAAATACATGTTCAATAATCACAACACACAAAAGAAAATGCACAAACAGCTACATTAAAAAATCCTGTTTAAGTTTGTTTTCTCCTGTTTCCTGATTTTGTGACTTAACATTAATTCCATTTCTTAAGATCCTAAATCTAATAATACAAAGGAAAAGAGTGTATCATGCTAAGATTCCATTCTTTTTGATTAATTTTTTCCCCTCCAGTTTTGGGAACATTTTATTGCCCTAGTTACGTTAATATCCTTTTGGAAATTCTTGTTCAATTTTTATCAGTAAGTGTGCATAAGGCACACATGTGATTTACATATTACTGCCAATGCCATGAGATAGGAAAGCACCAAGTCCCCCCACAAAAAAAATAAAATAAAATTTGCATGTAACTGGGGCTTGACCTGGAAGATAATATATAAAGGAGCTACTTAAAGACACTGCATAAACTTAAACTAAAAATATAATCAACAACAGAATTAGCTGATAGTGATGAATCTCCCCACTGTCACCTCCCCAACACAAATACTATGAATTTAAAATGTTGAGATGCAAAGGGGGAAAAAACAACAAACTGAGAATCTAATTTGTCAACCACCATGACCTAGCTAGCTAGATACCTGCTTTTCAATAGAAGCTTAACATTATTTTGACTGCTTGAAGACTCCTTACTGCAGGTGTTGCCTGCTCCCTGGGGGTGTTCAAGGCTGGGTTGGATGAGGCCTTGAGCAGACAAACCTAGCTGAGAGGCATCCCTGCCCATGGTGGGGAGGTTGGAGTGGATGATCTGTAAGGTCCCTTCCAATCTAAGTCATTCTATGATTCTACACAGTCTAAGAGCCATGAGAAATACTGGAAATATGTGATAGATCATAAAGCCAAATAGAACTCCCCAGTTTGTCTAGCATCTTTGACTCCTCCAGCCATGGAATATTACCTCCCTATTCCTATATCCCAATTACTTTTGTCTGAATACTGCAAACTTTCCCTCAAATCTTCCAAGATTCACCCTAAGATTATGAAGGTTGGCAAAACAGCCCACAAATACATTCAAGTCAATGAATGTAGGCTTAAACTGAGATGCCTATGTGGAACACAGCCCATTTCTTGCTTTCACTTGACACATAAAACTGTCAAAGACCTCCTATTTTCCTATCTAACCTACGCCTTCATGCTGTGCAAACATTAGGCCATATCCATTACACGAGCAGACACAGAAATTGGTAACATTCTTTACCAATGATTAACGGCTAAGACTCAACCCTGTTTTTAATAAAAAAAAAACAAAAGATAATTACATTTCATAATCAGATCAATCTTTAAGTATTAAATTTATTTAACAGAACAAATTATTAGCTCAAGAACATTCTTGGGCAGTGAGGATGATTAGAGGGATGGAACACCTCTCCTATGAGGACAGACTGAGGGAGTTAGGGCTGTTCAGTCTGGAGAAGAAAAGGCTCTGAGGAGACCTAATTGTGGCCTTCGGTATCTGAAAGGAGCCTACGAGAAAGCGGGGGAGGGACTTTTTAGCGTGTCAGGTAGTGATAGGATTAGGGGGAATGGAAACAAAATAGAAATGGGTAGATTTAGATTGGGTGTTAGAAAGAAGTTCTTCACCATGAGGGTGGTGAGACACTGCAACAGGTTGACGAGGGAGGTGGTAGCAACCCCATCCCTGGAGCTTTTTAAGGCAGGCTGGATGTGGCTCTGGGGAATCTGATAGTGGCTCTCCCCACCACGGGCAAAATGGACTCCAACAAAATCTGTGAAGGTGCACAAAAGAAACCAGAAACAGTGAGAGAAGTAACCGCAACACACACCCGGATGAACCCCATCCCCACCTGAGGGTGGGCCCCTCGTTCTTCCCCCCACTGCTAGGCATTTCTGAGACCGCCCATCCCCTGGAGACGGTTGCAAGGTCTTATAGCGGTGCAGGGGATGACGGTTTTCCTGTGTCCACCCACTGGGCTGGTCTGGACACAGGAAGTGTTGCAGCAGAGGGCACCCAGCCCAAACCCCTAGGAGCCCCTGGCCAAGGGGGGTTCTAGATATGATTCTTATTTTCTTGATCTTGCATAAGTAAATGGACAGCTTTCACTCTGGTAAATGGTGTAAGGGATACAATGAAGAACTATATTCAGACACCATCTAGCAAAGATTTCGTCTAGAAAATGGAACTCTTCTAAAGCACCCAGTGATGTTGCAATGGGTGGTGGTGGTGGTGGTGTGGAATTAAAAAATCAGGTGAGCTGTAGTTTCCTTTCTTGAACTGGAAAGAGTCCAATGATAACCAGAAACAAAACCACCTGCTCACCATAAAAAAGAGGACAAGATAATTTACTTAAGAAACAAAGAAAGACTTTTTTTCTGTTATGAAGAAAAACAGAAACAACAGGTGCCAGGAAAAGAAATGTATACATATATAAAAAGAAACAGACAAGAAGTATGACATAGTGAAAGAAATCCAAGTAAGAAGAATACTGAAAGAAGAGTATTTTTTGAAAAACATCAGCTCGTGAGCCAAGAAGTGCTCTTTTCTTTACTGCCTAGAATGAGGATTTTGCAGTAGCAAAAGCTGAGTGAGCTTAAATCCAATGTATACTTCAAAGAAGTGACAGATAAAATTAGGTTAAGGAGCTGGAAGGAGACTTTTTTAATATATTATTAATGATGCATTCATTTACACTGAAAATTGCTGAAATAGAATTCCACCTGTCTTCACTGCAGCTGCAGAGCCACAATATTTAACTATATTTCTTGATATTTCCCTCTGTAATATTTCAAAGTCTCCCCCTTTACATGCAAAATAGATCAGTTGTATCACTGCATAACCCAAAAAGTTCTCCTATCCCTAAAACATGTGAACTTAGTGTTCTGTCATCCATGAAAACCACAGGTTTTAGGCTACTCCACCTCTTTATTGTATAAACAAAATAAGGCTGACTTCCTCAACCAAAATTACTTTCTGGTGCCATAAATGGAAATCCATAACCTCTAGCCACTCCTTGCCTATTCAAAATGATTCACTATTTTGCTCTGAAGCCACTTACATGGCAAACACTATAGAATAGAATAGAATAGAATAGAATAGAATAGAATAGAATAGAATAGAATAGACCAGACCTTCAAGATCATCGCATCCAACCTATCAACCAATCCAAGCCATCTAAACAACTAAACCATGGCACCAAGCACCCCATCAAGTCTCCTCCTGAACACCTCCAATGATGGTGACTCCACCACCTCCCCAGGCAGCCCATTCCAATGGGCAATCACTCTCTCTGTATAGAACTTCTTCCTAACAGCCAGCCTAAACCTCCCCTGGAACAGCCTGAGACTGTGTCCTCTTGTTCTGGTGCTGGCTGCCTGGGAGAAGAGGCCAACCTCTGCCTGGCTACAACCTCCCTTCAGGCAGTTGTAGACAGCAATAAGTTCACCCCTGAGTCTCTTCTTCTCCAGGCTAAGCAACCCCAGCTCCCTCAGCCTCTCCTCATAGGGCTTGTGCTCCAAACCCCTCACCAGCTTTGTTGCCCTTCTCTGGACACGTTCCAGCAAGTCAACATCCTTCCTAAACTGAGGGGCCCAGAACTGGACACAGGACTCAAGGTGTGGCCTAACCAGTGCAGCGTACAGGGGCACAATGACCTCCCTGCTCCTGCTGGCCACACTGTTTTTGATGCAGGCCAGGATGCCATTGGCCCTCTTGGCTGCCTGGGCACACTGCAGGCTCATGTTCAGCCTACCATCAACCAGTACCCCCAGGTCCCTCTCTGCCTGGCCACTCTCCAGCCACTCTGACCCCAGCCTGTAGCACTGCATGGGGTTGTTGTGGTCAATGTGCAGAACCCGGCACTTGGATATCTTAAATCTCATGCTGTTGGATTCTGCCCATCTGTCCCGCCTGTCGAGGTCCCTCTGCAAAGCCTCTCTATCCTCCAGCAGATCAACTCATGGAGTTACAGTTCTATAATAAATTATACAAATAATAGGAACATCTGGACTGCAACTTCTTTCCTGAATTCACTTCACCGTGTGGAAGGAGTAGATGTTTAACACTCATCCTCAAATCTGATACTCAAAGTTAGCAGACAATAATGGAAGGAGAGAGGACACAGCTGTCTAAAAATAAGAAGGGAATCACTTACTCATTATTGCCAGATTTAATACTTGTACATAAAAGCCATTTACTACTTTTTTTCAAACTATTTGGCAGTTTTCTATTTTCTTTATGTATCAGTCCACATCCTTCTTTCTTGAAGAGTAACTTTTGTATCATGACTCATCTAAACCGGACTGAGGCAATATTTTGTTGGCTTGACTGGTGTGCTGTTAAATTTATGGTCTTATTCCTGCAATGGAAGCTGCAAGCACCTATTGCATTACTATCTGATAATTAACTTGAGAGCCACAGATGAGTCACTATGGAAACACCAGTGCTTGTTATAGAGACCAATGAAACAAGAATGGACTCCTCCATGAAGCATCAGCTTCATTCAAACTTTCTTCTTTCTCCCAAAACAGGTCTCAATAATAATAATTTTAGTAAGAATCCTTCAGTGAAAGCACAGGGTAGCATCTAAAAGAAGCCAGCTATCTCTAAATGTTGCTTTGTTTTCCTATCCACCTGACTGGAAAAGCATCAAAGAGCTCATGTCACTTCTGCATCTCTGCAGGTAATGCACCCTCCCAGGAGTATCATGGGACACTGGTCTCTGAAATGTGAACAAGGCAACTTTGTCTCTTATAAGAGTGCTTCGGTGTCTTGTAGGGGTCACCTCCACAACCACAAACCCAGGACAACCACAAACCCAGGACACAGAAGTATCCATAGGCACAGAGAAATCCTTTCCTTCAGGATGGTTGCCCTTCACAAAGAAGGCACTTAGATCATTACCTTTAAGGACTCTGATTCCCCTATGTGCTAGCAAAGGTCAAGTACTTGGAACGATAAGAATGACTATTTTCACGGCTCTGAAACCAATTACACCGGGAGCTCAGTGCACAATCACTGACTAAAGCCAGCCACGTTTGGAGATAAAAAAGCCAGTGCTGTCGGGTGCAGAGCAGCCCATACTAGGGTAAATAGTGCTGCAGATGACACTGTGCAGCAGCAGGTCCATTCAGACCCTCCTTCTCCAAGGTCACCTCAAACACCGAGTTGTGACATCAGGGTTCTGCAGGCCCGTTTCTGATGACGGCAAGCGCAGCCGCAGGTTTTTGCCTTGCTGCTGTCGCCGCGGCTCGCCGCTCGCATTTCCTAGCGGAGCGGCCCCCTGAACAGAGGAGCCCCAGACCGCAGCTGTGCGCCGGGCAGGCGGTGCCGCCGCGCCCGGGGATGCGGCGGAAGGCGGCGGAAGGCAGCCTGGGCGCCCCGGCTCGCCGCCCCGCGGGGATGCGCGCCGCGGCACGTGGGCGGGATCGCGCCGCGCCCATCCGAAGCTGCGGCCTTGGCCCAGCCCCACCGCCCGCCCTCCTGCCCCGCTGTCAGAGCCAGGCGCCCGCATGGCAGCTGGGCGCCACTCGCCGCAGGGCCGGCGGGGCATGAGACATCTCCCCGCACTGGCTGCGTTGGTACTGGGAAGCAGCGCCTGCAGGGGGACAGCGGCTGCGCCCCACGCGGCGTCCGTCCATCTATCCCGGCGTGGGCGGCAGCTGGTGTGTATGTGTGACTGACGGTGCGGCGCGCACGGCACCGGGGCAGCCGCCCTCACGCAGCCCACCGGGGGCCACGCCGGCGCGCCCCGGCTGCGGCCGCCCCTTCTCCTTTCCCCGGAGCCCTCCCAGGCGGGGGCGACCTCAGCGGCCTCGCTGCTGCTCCTCCTCCTCCTGGCGGATAGGTTACGTTACCTGGTCTATAGCTCGGGCTGGATCTAATCCCGCGGCTGCCGCCGGCTCCTCTCCCTACCGCGGGAGTGAGTGGGATAACTAATTTATTTATTTCCCATGAGGTGTCCTCGGCAGCGGAGCAGCGGCGGGAGAGCCTGGGCCGGTGGCAGGGAGGGAGGGCCAGGTGCTGCTGCGGGGCCGATGGGGCGCCGCTGTCCCGGGGTGCTGCCGGGGAGCGGCCGAGGCGGTTCAGCACCGGCGCGGGGGGGCGGGGGCTGGGGAGGAGACGCCTCTCGGGCTGCCCAACCCGGCTCCGCGGGGCCGGCGGGGGCGCGGCGCCTGGCCCGGGGAGACGGAGCTGGCGCGGGAGGTAGAACGGGCAGTGCCGGCCTACAGCAAGCGGGCGGGCGGGCAGCTCCGCGGCCCCGCTCCCGCCGAGACGAGGCGTGAGACCTTCCCTTTTGCGGCCTCCCCGCCTACCTGCCCGCCCGGGACCGCCGCCTCCGCCGAGCGCGGAGATCCCTTTGCCCGGAGGCGCCGGCCGGGCAGTGTGCGCTTCCCGAAGAGCAGAAGGGCACGGAGAGCCCCACTGGCAGCGTGTTGGACTCCTCACCTCGCTTATGGCTGCATAAGACGTGTCCATCCTCAGCTCCACCCCTTCTCCTCCTCTTTAGGAGTAAGGATGCCAAATATTTCACATTATAAGGCTGTTTGCACTCGCCTTTCCACGGAAAGGTTACAGAAAGGCACCTCAGTTTGCTCATATTAAAGAGGGGGGAAAAAAGAAACAAAAAATCTTTTTGTACTAAACGCGGGAATTCCGTCTGCTGAAGTAGGCATTGAAATTTGGCCAGTCAGCAATCAATTACTGATTAAAAATCTTGGTCATCTCTTCCTTTACCCTTTTTTCTCTCATTAAAAAGAAAAAAACAAACAAACAAACAAACAAAAAAAAACAACAACACGTTACAAGAGCTGCTTTGTGTATGTCATCAACACATTTATGAAAGTGGCCACTAATTTATCCAGAATGTCTCTCCTTAAGGCTAAAACCTTGTAGGGAATGAGACAGAATATAATCATATAATTGCATAATTAATGCTTTTACCCTAATGCCTATTCTCATGAGTGAAGTTTGCACAATATGTGGAACACTTAAAGTAGGGTGAGGAGGATGGAGTAATTATAGTTGTTGACATTGTGTTGCAAAACACGTGCAAAAGTAAATGTGGTTATCATGTGGCTTGGGTTTTTTTATCTTTCTTGTATGTGCTTTGTTTAGCGAGGGCTTTATGTATAGGATCTTTACAGGCATGTTAGGAACTGACACTGCCTGTCTATGGACAAGAGGAGAGAAAAGTTGTTATGTTAGTTGGTGATATTCCAATTTTTGTTAGCTGATAGGGAAGGACTCGACAGGGTTGTCTGCTTATTTTTCCATCAGTAATATTTGAATCCTTTAGCTAGAAGCAGACACAAGGAATGAAATTTTTTGGAAAATAATCTCAAAAGGAACTGGGTACCCCTCAAAAAACCTGCAGCATGAATGCAATACCTGTTGCATGTCGAAGAATCCATCCATCTTGAAACACAAATTCATACAAATCAGGTTCCTTTGTCTCCAGTGCTTCTGAATCTGCTTGTTCTTATGTGAGAAGTTCTAGGAATTATTTTGTGTTTTAAGCTAAAATCCTGAGGCTAGAAGGCATAGACCCAAAAACCTGAGTAATGTAGCATTGTATCAGTCCTTGTTTCTTTAGGTTATTATTGGTTTAATTTATGTATCATGTTTCTACTGCAAGTTCTTTAGATTCAAGAGAGAATACTTTGTCACATGTTTGTAAAGCAGCCAGGTCACTACAGTCTCTGGGCAGATTCTGGCACTGTAGTCAATAGGAGCATTGAGTAGTACATTGGTAGAGACAGCAAATGCTTTTGTTTCTGAAACACTGAACAGTTTGGAGTTGCTTTGGTGACATCACATAAGCTAAGTAATACTTGACGTATGTACTTGAGTCCAGGGACATTTTTAGGAGCAAATATTGATGATGACTGCCAGGGCAGCTCATGGAAGTCACTGTTGCATTAATTTAGGTAGCAGTGTCTGTCATCTAGTGTGCAGGTGTGTGAAAGGAGCCTGTACCCAGCATTTCCACAGTCACAGTGTCTGGTCACACAGGATCACAAAGGATGTCAGGGGTTGGAAGGAACCCAAAGGTATCATCAAGTCCAACCCCCTGCCAGAGCAGGACCATACAATCTAGCTCAGGTCACAGACGAATGCGTGCAGACAGGCCTTGAAAGGCTCCAGAGGAGGAGACTCCACAACCTCTCTGGGGAGCCTGTTCCAGTGGTCCCTGACCCTTACAGTAAAGTTCCCCCTTGTGTTGAGGTGGAACCTCCTTGTCCTGGAGGCAGATTGCACAGCAGCCTTTGGAAAACCAACAAGCACTCAAAAGGGGCCCACTAAGCCAAGTGGAGTGAAGAGCAAGCAGTAGCTACTCTTGGGCATCTTAGCAAAGGAGACTCAGATTTAGATGACCTTGTTCAAACTCGCTGTCACTTCCAGGCAGACCCATGATTACAGGGTTAAAAATGTGTAAATTCAGATCTTTCACAGAGAAGCTGCTAATGCTGAAATCAAAGCTGTATACTTGGGATTACAGCTATGTTAAACTCTCCTCTATATTCACACACATTGTATAACATGAAGAAAATCATAGTTCATACAGGACCTCAGACAGTTCCTGTAAAATGCAGAGCAGCCAACAGGTATTGTCATTAAAATTATGTTGGTAAATCACCTGGGCCACATTATGTAAGCTTGGTATCAACAACTAAACATTTTCAGCCTGTCTCTCACTCCACCTTCATTCATACCTGCAGATAGCTTTCACTGGCATAAGACTTCAATCTTAGCTCTGTTAGTGAAAGAGATATGTATACTTTATTTTTTTGTGGTAAAATTAATATAAATATGATTAGGCTGTAGAATTCTAATGACAAAATATATCCAAAGCATGTCTTTCTATTGAGGTCAGTGTTCTGTGTAACCATCAACCATGCCTGTTCCAGGGCAAATAAAATTCTTTTCTTTTACAGCACAGAACAAGTACTTTGAAACTACAGCAAAAGACTCAACTGCAAAAGATCTCTATCAGGCATCACAGAGAATCTGAGGCAGCTGGCAGTTATCAGCTGAAGCAGGTAGTAGAAGTGTAGAATATAAATAGATAATAGAAAAGCAGTCTGGAAACCTGGGAGAGACGATAAACCTGTCTTCTAGACGGGAGGTAACAACTCAGGTCACTGAGGAACTCAACTCACAAATCAGTGCTGTTTCTAATACCACTGAAAGTACAGTAGCAGTTCATGCCTGTCAGCTCTGAAGTAGTATTCAAGATGTTGTTAGAAATGCAGTTTGGCATATTCAGTTTTAGAAATCACTATTGCAGTAGAGTGAAAAATGGATCATACTGCTGAAAGACAGGTGACCAAAATCCCAGGAACAGCATGACCCTCTATTAAATTGCAGTTGCCAGAACAGAAAACTAGTTCTATCCCCTTTTTGTCCTTCATTTTTTATAGACACTACTGTGTCGGTACTGCCAGCAGAACCATCATGTATTATTCCTGCCATACTGATCACGGTCCTCTGTGGGGCATGTGATTTCTCTGTTGTGTAATTCTTACTTGTCTTAAAATAATTGAACCTTTCTATTTTCCCTACCATAAACACAGAGAAGAGAGGGAACGGCCTCTTCAAGGCACTGTTATAATTCTCATATATGTTGAATGTGTGATTAATCTTCAGTACTTTGTCATTCATAGTGTTGAAAACAGTGGACTATATGATCAAAATCATCCAAGAAGAGATTTTACATCTTGTCTTTATGTCTCACTAAAATCATGGTTTATTTTGCATCTGTCTTCTGGGACAGTCACATATTCCCAAAGTGGTTGAAACCTAAGAAATAGAAGTGTTTGGATTAACAGTGTTTTGTATGCTTCAAAACTTAAAATCCTTGGTATATCCTGTATTTACTTTCTTTACTGATCAGGTCAAAAATCTAGTTTTTCAAGGTGAAGATATGATAAAAGATTTCAGATGTAGCAATATGTTTAGGTTTGGGGGCTACATACTCAACAGGTCCTTCTCCCAACACTGACACCAGGAGACTTTTTAAGAAACCTCATGATACTTATGTGTGGTGTTAAAGGAAAGTACAAGGAAGCAGAAGTCAGCTCTCCCTTTGGGGAAGGCCTCAGACTACTAATTTATATTTATATATATATAAAGCACCTATCATCATATCAATGCTTTGAAAGCACTTTGATGCAGAAGTAAGAACAGGGCTCAGCCTGTCCCTACCTCAGCACTTCTACCTCCAGCTGATTTAAAACCAAACAAAACCAGTCATTATCCAATCAGTCATTGTCCAATCATTCACTCTTCAGTTGCCAGTGATGTCTTTGGATACACAGATATAATATCTTGTATTGAAATATGCAATTGTTATGAAATGGCTTGAACTCTGCATCGGTTTATTGTGGTCTAGGCTGAGAATTTATATTGCCTTAGACATCTATATGGAAGTGCTCAAGTATAAGCTCTATATGTAAACTTCAGCTCTAGACAACACAACAGAATCAATGGAATCTGTGGAGCTTGTTCAGTGCCTTGTCAGCTGACAAACTGTTTTGCATATGTGTCAGAGTCAGCTGGGTTGTTCTCTAGGCTCCATCTGAACACAGAGAAAAAAGTACGACCTCTTGTAAAATGTGCTGCCACTTTCTTTGTCTTGCCATTGTTTAAAGGATGCAGCTCCTAGAAACTGGAAAAATATTCCACAGCAATCAGTAGTTTTCTGACAAAAACAGTAAGAAGAACTTTTCTTGAGTTTCTCTCAAAGATAAACTAGGATTCCATGAAACTGTTAAGTCTCTTGTCATTTGCTGTGATATGTATGCCGTGCACCTTTATATGCTAATATGGTAACACATTTGGCCAAGTAAAAGCAATCTTGTGATCTTCATGTGCCATTATCCTAAGAATGTGCATCAGTGTAATGATGTCAGGTGTTTTATCTCTTGGTCTTGTTCAATACATTTAAGATATTAACAGGATTATTTGAGTTGCTAGCCTGTTATAATGGAACACTGCATTTGTTGATGCAGAAGGTTACTGTGAATTTGGTGTCTGAGTGTCTTACTTACCTGTTCCATGTGAATAAAATACTTTCCAGTAAACACACTTTTTTGTTTCCCTTGTAGGGATTGTATATATTGATTGTGTTTATTATTCATCCCTTAGCATAAAGGTTTTTACTTCTCATAGTGCCAACATGTTCTGTTTTAAAGCATTGGGTTAATCAGCAGGTAATATACTAGAAAGCATGTCTGAATCCAACTGTCAAATAAAAATGGAATGCAATAGCAAGGGACACAATCCAAGTTACAGTTGAGCTAAGGTTACAGAGTTGTGGCTACTGACCCAGGACAGCTACAGAGGCTGAACCTAGACAGCTGCAGAGCCATGGCAGTCAGCCAGCAGATGAAGATGAGACCAAAAGGAGGAGGACTTAAATCTCCCATATTAGCTGCTCTGATATCGAAAGAGCAATCTATAGAAGAACCTTATGTGGCAAGAATTAA
This sequence comes from Picus viridis, assembly GCA_033816785.1. Classification (NCBI taxonomy): domain Eukaryota; kingdom Metazoa; phylum Chordata; class Aves; order Piciformes; family Picidae; genus Picus; species Picus viridis. Next base: position 45,659,336 of record CM066567.1, on the reverse strand, counting down.
AACAGCTACTTGAAAACAAAGTCCTTGAAGCCTCTTGTGCAGCTTTTGAAATAAAAATTCTCATAACCAAAGTATTCTAAAAACACTAACTTTTGAGACATTTAGTTCTAAAAGTTGTGTACTAGGTGCACGATAACCAATCTTTGCCCTCAAATACGTCATATACCGAGTCAGTAAAGAAAGGTCATGACTTCACAGGCACATATCAGTTTATGTAAAGATAATCTTACTTATGCTTTGGCTGGGAATTAAGATCTGTGAGCCCACATTTATTGGTTTTACAGCTAGGCCACTCTTCATGATTTGTCTCATGCACTTTATCTGTTTTTGAACAATCAAAAACTATTTACAGAGCATTTTTCTTTCTGAAAGTACATTTCTGATATAGTCTAAAACCTATGTATATCTCCACTGACAGTAAATGCTACTTTTCATGTCCTGTTAATAAATCATATTAACGCTTTACAAAGTAGTTGCAGACCTTGACATAAAGGCCTGGCAATTGAAAACCAGGCAATCAGGTCAAAAAGAAGGAAACGAAATGCAGTACAAAAAGATCCCTGTAGAGTACCCACAGCTGTCTGAGACCTTCCCTATGTTCTGTGTAGGACATACTCAAGTAGTTTGAGTTAGCCATGGATACAGATGATGTCAGAGCCATTGCTTTAAATCTTCTCATTTTTCCATTATGAAAATATACTATAGAGCTGTGGTATCAGATATGAAAGATTCTCATACATATTATTTTAGTGTCAGTAGAATTATTTTTCCTTACAAGTTACATGTGCTGTATAATGTTTGTTTGGTGTGGGGTTTTTTCCATTAAATCCAAAAATCTTTCCTGATAAGGGCATCCTTTCTCAAAGTACTTCTTAAAATAGAACAGCTTGATGCTGTGGATAGCATTTTGACTTTGAAGAAAACCAGGGAGATGCAAACAAATTCTAGGAAGGCTGGACGTCATGTACATATACGTCAGAAATTGTTTGACTCGTGGCTAGATTAATAGGCTGAATGAACACAGAGCTGGACCTTTGAAAGTGAGTCACTGAATTAAAGGCAGAATATCACCTTGCAGCTCCCATTACCCTGAACACTAACTAGATAGATCTGCAGATATTTCTGTCCCATACAAATTACTGGAACAATAGGTAGAGGTTTTATGTAAAATCAGCATGACCACAAAATGGAATGTAGGAACTTTTTACAATTAACTGCAATTAGAATGGCCAAAGCCTTTGAATGCAGCTTTGTCAAGATTTTAATCTCAAGAGCCTACCTATTCACAAATCTGAGGTAGCTGAACACGGCAGAGTTAGGTCTCCTATTATGGTTATTTTTTTCTCAGTAACATTTCGTAAACCATTTAACAAATTCTATTTAAAACATGTATTTTAATGTAGCTGATAGAAACTACACCTGATGTATGCTGAAGGCAAAAGAATGGGTAAGATGACCTGTCATCCATGATTGCAAGCCACAGTTTCTATCCTTTCTTTTCTAAACAGGGATCAGTTGTGGTGACAGATACACTGAAATACAGAAATCCCTTCCAAAGAGCTTGTGAAATTGTATTCAGGAAGGTCATAGAAAAGGTCTGCAAGGTCCCAAACACTGAACGCTGAAGAGTCAGTTGCAGAGTGGAGTCTCTGCCAGACACATTTTGAATTCCTGTTCCTTTATGTGAGATTCATATAAGCAAATGGAACTTTTGCAATATAGCAGATGCATGGAAGAAAAGGATCTAGGCTACCCTTATTCTCAATAGGCAGAAATAGGCATCTGAAGGACACAGTTAATTTAATCAAAAAGATCTGAAATACTACAGAGAAATTGTGTTCTATAACTGCCCCTTTGTCTCTACGAAGACAACCCAGGATGTTAATACAAACACCTGCAGCTTAAAAATTTAAAGTTACATGAAATGACTTCCATCCCAGCTTTTCCCTTGTTTGCATGTTACCATCATTTTTCACAGAAAAATATTAATCAGTGGACTCAAACCAGATTTACCATATTGCCTTTAGCTGATTTTCGACTGTTCAATAGTTCATTATATTGACTCTGTTCATGTCCTGTAGTACTATGACTTATAACAGGCTTCCAGTTTTGGCTGATAGTTCTGCACTAGATGGATTCATTATTACTTAAGCTGAAAAAAAGTAAAACCAAAAAGCCATTAAGTTGTGGATGAGAACTTAGGAATTTCCATACTAATGGGCTTTCTTGTGTAGTCCCCAACACTGAGAGATTACAAGGATGGAGAAAATGTGGATTGTGTCATATTTTTTACTTTAGATGTAGCAAGAGAAATTTCATCCTGATTCTGCCAGATCATCACCTTGTGTCTCTAAACATAAAGACTTCACAGAATCACAGAATGTTAAGGGCTGGAAAGATCAGGCACAAATACAGGCTGGGCAGTGACTGGCTGGAAAGCAGCCCTGAGGAGAGAGACTTGGGGGTGCTGGTGGACGAGAAGCTCAACATGAGCTCTCAATGTGCGCTTGCAGCCCGGAAAGCCAATCAGATCCTGGGCTGCATCAGGAGATGTGTGACCAGCAGGTCAAGGGAGGTGCTTCTCCCCTCTACTCAGCTCTGGTGAGACCCCACCTGGAGTACTGCGTCCAGTTCTGGAGCCCCTGTTACAGGAGGGATGTGGACGTGCTGGAGCGTGTCCAGAGAAGGGCCAGGAGGATGATCAGAGGGCTGGAGCACCTCTCCTATGAGGACAGACTGAACGAGTTGGGGCTGTTCAGTCTGGAGAAGAGAAGGCTCCAAGGTGACCTCATTGTGGCTTTCCAATATCTGAAGGGGGCCTACAGGAAGGCTGGAGAGGGACTTCTCAGGATCTCAGGTAGTGATAGGACTAGGGGGAATGGATTGAAGCTGGAAATGGGGAGATTCAGGCTGGATGTGAGGAAGAAGTTCTTCACCATGAGAGTGGTGAAGCCCTGGAATGGGTTATCCAGGGAGGTGGTTGAGGCCTCGTCCCTGGAGGTGTTTAAGACCAGGCTGGACGAGGCTCTGGCCAGCCTGATCTAGTGTAGGGTGTCCCTGCCCATGTCAGGGGGTTGGAACTAGATGATCCTTGTGGTCCCTTCCAACCCTGACTGATTCTATGATTCTGTGATTCTATGATTCTATGATCATCCAGTCCAACCCCCTGCCAGAGCAGGATCACCTATACCAGATCATACAGGAACACATCCAGGCAGGTTTTTAATATCTCCAGAGAAGGAGACTCCACAGCACCCCTGGGCAGCCTGTTCCAGCATTCTGTCACTCTCAACTTCCACTCATTACCCCTTGTCCTGTCATTGAGCATCACCGAGCTGAGCCTGACTCTATCTTCTTGGCACTGACCCTTTACACATTTGTAAACATGAATGAGGTCACCCCTCAGTTTCCTCTTCTCCAAGCTAAAGAGCCCCAGCTCCCTCAGTCTCTCCTCATAGGGAGGATGTTCCACTCCATCATTTTTTGTGGCTCTGCCCTGGGATCTTTCAAGCAGTTTCTTGTCCTTGAACTGTGGGGCCCAGAACTGGGCACAATATTCCAGATGCTGCCTCACCAGGGCAGAGTAGAGGGGGAGGAGAACCTCTTTCGACCTACTAACCACAGCCCTTCTAATGCACCCCAGAATGCCATTGGCCTTCTTGGCCACGAGCACATTGCTGGCTCATGGTCAACCTTCCATCCTCTAGGATCCCCAGGTCTGATTCCCCTTCACTGCTCTCCAAAAGGTCAGTCCCCAACCTACACTGATACATGGGGTTGTTCTTTCCCCATTTTGGGCAGTTCACTGTACTTTAACTGTAGGAAAGTTCTTCACAGAGAGAGTTGTTAGCTGTTGGAATGGGCTGCCCAGGGAGGTGGTGGAATCACTGTCCCTGGAGGTGTTCAAGAGGAGATTGGACGTGGAACTTGGTGCCATGGTTTAGTAGTCATGAGGTGTTGGGTGACAGGTTGGACTAGATGATCTTTGATGTCTCTTCCAACCTTATTGATTCTATGATTCTATGTACTTCATACAGGCTACTGCTTGAAAAGTGTGCTTTGAATAGACTTGTAGTGTAAATATAATATCCAACACAAGCAAAAAAAATAACATGATTGTATTGCCAAAATGCACATTTGTATTTTGTGCAATGTGTAAAGAATATACTTACAGATGGCTTGAACCCTCAAAAAAGCTCTAAAGGAGCAGGTGTGCTCTATGCATTGACAAGTCCAAAGCTACAGCTGATGAACTCAAGCCAGCAATGCAGCTACTGCAGACCTGCCCATATCTGGCAGCTGATCTATTATATTATTAGAGAAGATATTTTCTCCTGCATGCAACATCTCTTTGCCAAATTTATTCAGACTTGGCACACACAGAAATATTTAACACTCAGCTATTTTCTGCTTTGATAAGAAATAATTGGCATTTTGTGATTTTTTTTTGTCCCACATATGAAAACACATTCTCTGTTTCTTACAGCCTTCATCAACTAATCAACTAACTATAGTTACAAAAATACAATAAAAGAAGTCATATTCAATTAAAAAACCATAGTTACCAGTCTTCTTGTAATGATACTGGTTATTTAGAATTATCAGATAAAATTAAGCATGATTTTCAAAAGGGGCCGAATTGGATGTATATGTAATGAATTCAATTCCCATTTGTTTCTCAGAGATTATTTTTAAGGGAAAGATGGAAAGAATACAGCCATTTGTTTTGAAGTAGTACAATGAGACTGATTTGTTGTTTATAAACCAATGCTCATGTTTTGTTATGCATATCTGCCTATATTATTAATTTTACATTTGAGAAAACTATGTTTGTTTAGTTCTTTGTCATACATTCCTGCCAATATCTTGAAATTGCTGAAGACAAAGGGGCTTTAAAAAGTTTCAGGGTTTGTGTTGTTTGGGTTTTTGTTTGTTTTTTTAAAAAGCAACAAACCATCCCCCATAAAAGCTCCACCAGAGATTTCAATACAATACAATACAATAAACCAGGTTGGAAGAGACCTTCAAGATCACTGCGTCCAACTATCAAGCAATCCAACCCACCTAAACAACTAGATCATGGCACCAAGCACCCCATCAAGTCTCCTCCTGAACACCTCCAATGAAGGTGACTCCACCACCTCCCGGGCAGTCCATTCCAATGGGCAATCACTCTGTATAGAATTTCTTCCTAACAGCCAGTCTAAACCTCCCCTGGCGCAGTTTGAGACTGTGTCCTCTTGTTCTGATGCTGGCTGCCTGGGAGAAGAGACCAACCTCCACCTGTCCACAACCTCCCTTCAGGTAGTTGTAGAGAGCAATGAGGTCACCCCTGAGCCTCCTCTTCTCCAGGCTAAACAATCCCAGCTCCCTCAGCCTCTCCTCATAGGGCTTGTGTTCAAGGGGGAAAAGTTCTCTCTATGTATTGCAGTAATATTTTGGGTAATTTAGTGGTGTTTGTCCAAATGTCTCATTTTGGTGGTGTTCTGGTAATGTTTTCATTGTGAATGAAGTCAGAAGTGCCCAGATTAGCAAGTGACTGCTTTTCTAAATCTTAATAATGAAAGATCAATAAGCAATTCTAAAATTACTTGTGACAGATCTCAGCAATAATAGAGGAATATGGTTTTAAATTCACTTGTGTAGTTCAGCAAATTTATGTCAATGAAACTGATTGCATTTTAAGGCTGTGCAAAGAATTGATTTTTCAATAGAAATAATTTCTATTCCAAGAAGCCTGCGTTTTGTGGGGTTTGTTTGTTTGCTTTTACTTTAAATCCCAGATTGCTAAAAAAATAAATAAAAATTAGCTGTTGTATGGCCTTGTACAAACAATTTTCCTGTAACACAGGTAAGAAAAGAGTAAAGAAGATGGACTAGATCCAAAGCTCCTGGAGAAAGCCATGTATTTCTTTCTGTTGGGATGTAGAAAATGTCCACTTACATTGTGCATCCTAGGCTTAGTTTTCAGTTCACCTGAGAGCAGTGAAATCACAGTCACAGAGTCACAGAAAATATCTGGCTGGAAGAGATATCCAAGATCATCCAGTCTACCCTTTGACCCATCACTGAAGGGTCAACACTAAACCATGTCTCTACCACATGCTGCTTAAACACCTCCAGGGACAGTGACTGCACAACCATCTTGGGCAGACAATTGCAGTGTTCAATAATGCTTTCAGTGAAGAAATATTTCCTAACATCCAGCCTAAACCTCCCCTGGCTCAGCTTGTAACCATTTTCTCTAGTCCTGTCACTTGTCATCAAAGAGAAGAGGCTGCCCTCTCCTTGCTCCAACCTCTTTTCAGGTAGTTGTAGAGAGTAATAAGGTCTCCCATCAGCCTCCTCTTTTCTAAATTGAACAACTCCAACTCCCTCAAACATTCCTCATAGGACATGTGCTCCAGGTCCTTCATGAGCCTTATTGCCCTTCTCTGGACACATTCAAGCACTTCAATGTCCTTCCTCTAATTCTAACTGCCAAGCTGTGAATGGTTTTGTAAAGAGAAAACAATTCTAGCAGGAGTAACAGATGTCTTCTCTCTTTTCTACATTACCCTCATAATATCTATAGCCTTGGGAAAAGGTATGAATTTAATCTGTGACTACTACCCGCAATCAGAAAGGTAACAAATCTGAGTTCAGATAAACACTCTAAGAGGTGGGATGTGTATAATAAAAACAATATATTTCTTAATATTTTATAGTTAATATTTCCAGGCAGTAGTATCTTCAAACACCACCATAACTTATTCACAAAATGTGTTCACAGGTTCAACTATTCAGTTGTGGGTTTACACTGCACATATTAAAACAGTTTAAAGATTTAAGAACAGATCCAGCATTTCCAATACAACAATTCAAACTGGACACAGAGGTGCGGTTTTCCCAGAAATGGGATTCCATGGCAGATTGGCCAGGTACTCATGACTTGCTCCTCTGTCTGGTGTCTTCCCAGATGCTGTGACTATGATTCGAGCAGTCCTTGGCTCAGTGCCCAGTTCACAGTCTGGAGCTTGCCCGTGGCTCAGAGAGGGCTAGGGGGCCTCTCTCTTGTGTGCTCCATTGCTGGGCTGCAGCCTCTTCTGGGATTCAATTCCCTTGGACTTTTTCCCCTTTCTGCCTTGGTCCAGGTTCAAGGCCTGGATGAAGTTGTTGGTCTACTAGAGCAGGTTCTTCAGCTTCTACTTGGGCAGCATTTGGCTCTTGTTGCTGTCCAGGTGTGAACGAGGCAAGTTGCCTGACTTCTTGACTGGTTTAAATACTGCCCCAAGACAATTAATGCCCTTTGGTAACACAGAACCCTGACAGCTGGACCTATGGGATGGGGCATATCCAAACATGGCCAGGGGCACATACAGTTCACAGCTGTGTCACAAAGTTAATTACACATGGTACATGTTTATCTGGAGCCCAGGAAGTGTCCAGGTTTGCACATTCACAGGGGCTTATAAGCTTAATCACACGTGCTATACATTTGCTTTGTCCATCTGCCCCCAGGAACTGACCAGGTTAGCAATCGCAGGGGCTTAGCCCATTTTCTGGGCTAGGATGTTTGGGGGTTTGACCCTTGAGAACAAGTTGGAGCATATGAAGGCTGGAAAATTTATGGATAGGATATCTGTATGTTGGAGATACTCCATTTTGTGCAAGACATCATCACTGAGTTAGAGACCAATAACCTGACAGTATTTAGTTCAGGAAACTTTTTGAGAGCCACTGGATTTAAAAGCACTAATACGTAATGGGATAGTAAAAGGTAAATATGATGTCCTGTTTCTACTTTGTACTCTGAAGTTAGGATGCTAATCTGGGAACTGGGAGAAAATTAGGAATTTAAGCAGGGCCTGCCAAGTTCTGTATGAATGTCGGGAGCGCTAGATTAAGCAGCCATAATGATAGTTCTGCACTTGCATGTAATGAACTTTTCAAAATTCTGCTAATGAGCACATTTGGCTTTCACTCACATAATTCTGAAATGAGTGAAAATGCATTTTTTGAGGAATTTATGTTTTGTCAAATCAGCATCAGCATCATAATCATCTCTACTCATCTCTGCTGGTCTGACAACAGCCTTAGCCAGAGACTTTCAATGGATTAGGATGGAGCAGAATTAAAGGATACCATTGGGAACAATTGGCCCAGTATGGGTGTTTGATACAGGGTAGGTTTGATTTTGCATCATGTTACTAAATTGCTGCAGTTACAGGAAAGGGGAGAAGAACTATTTCTGGGGCTTTGGGTTTGGGCTTTGTTTGTTTAGGTTTTTTGTTAGTTTTGTTAGTTTGTTTTTTTTGCTTATTTTTTAATGCACCAAATATTGGTGTTACAAAATTAAATTGTTTGACTTAAAGGACAGAAATGCATAAATGCTGATTTGTAAACGTTAAGATCACAGAATTACAGAATGTTAGGGGTTGGAAGAGACCTCAAAATATCACCGAGTCCAACTCACTTGACAGAGCAGGATCACCTAGGGTGGGTCACACAGGAACACATCCAGGTGGGTTTTGAACATCTCCAAAGAAGGAGACTCCCCAGTCTCTCTGGGCAGCCTGTTCCAGTACTCTGTCACCCTTATGCTCATGGGCAGCCTCCTGTGCTCCAGCTTGCACCCGCTGCCCCGTGTCCTGTCATTGGATCACTGAGAAGAGCTTTGTCCTTCCAACACTCGCCCTTTATATATTTATAAATGTTAATGAGGTCACCTCTCAGTCTCTTCCAAGTCAAAGAAACCTATCTCCTTCAGCCTTCCTCATAAGGGATATGTTCCAATCCCTTAATTCTTTTTGTGGCTCTGTGCTGTACTCTTTCAAGCAGTCCCCTGTCATTCTCCACCTACTGGCCACACCTCATCTGAGACACCCCAGGATGCTATTGGCCTTCTTGGTCACAGGGACACATTGCCAACTCACGGTGATTCTTCTGTCCACCGGGACTGTGACTTACCTTTAACAATATGTCTTCTTTCTTTCTTTGGTTTGTTTTGTTTGTTTGTTTTTTTTTTCCCCAAAGTGCCAGTTGTTCTCTGTAATTAATGTCTTTTCCCTACAAAGTTGATAATCTTTTGCTGCATTTTGTAGAGGCCAGTTAGATTCCCTCTCAGCAATGACTTTTTTTCCTTTGACTTCCTGTACACTCCAAATATGTATTTCTGATCTCCTTCAGCACTGAGTTTCCTATTCTCTGCAGCTATTCCAATTCAGATAGTAGCCATTATATTATTTTGATGGAGACATATCTTCTGCTAAGATTTTTAGAACTGATTTTTCATGATGCACATAAATACAATTTTGGGTTCTCTGCTTTCCACACCTGAAACAGATCAGGATGTCTAAATATCAGAGGGCATATACTCTTCTGTTGCCTGCATTCAATTAGCACCTCTCATTCACTCTAAAGCTTTGTATGTACATATATATGATTGAAGACCTACTTTGCCTTAAGCAACATTGCCTTCTGTACATCTGAACTTTGTTACAATGTAGAAACGAAAGACTCTTTCCCAGAGGACTCAATCTAGTAACTTACATCAGACAGTCGTGTGAACTGGCAACAGAGGGTTCAACCTATGCCAAGCCACAAACCACAGCTGGGACAAAAAGAGATGTGATTCCCATGGTGTGTGCATTTGGCATGTTGTTTAGAGGTTGGAACATTCTGATGGAATGATGCATGAGTTTTCAGCATTGTTCTTTAGATAATTCATGCACATTAAGTTTGGGATATAATAATGATAACAACAACAACTACTACTACTATTACATAAATTATTCACTCAGTAAGGAGTAGATCTAAAACTAACCTTTCTAGATGGATGCTTTTGTTTCACTGTCAACCCCTCTAGCCTTGTTGTGAGGACATTTGCTTGCGATATGGAAGTTGTAGATTTATGTTAAAGGGAAATAGGTATTTCTCTGCAATATATCTATTAAATGGGCTATATTGAAAGGGTAGGTAGAATCAAGTGTGTTTTGAAAATGAGCCCTGCTTGATTATTTGTGTTTGGCCTAAGCAAAGGACTTAGTACTTTAATCCAAAACATTCAAAGAATCACCGAATCACAGAATCACCAAGGTTGGAAAGAGACCTCAAAGATCATCAAGTCCAACGTGTCACCACAGATCTCATGACTAAACCATGGCACCAAGTGCCACGTCCAATCCCCTCTTGAACACCTCCAGGGATGGTCACTCCACCACCTCCCTGGGCAGCACATTCCAATTGCGAAGCCTTTTTAGTTTAAAAATAAAACAAACCCACAAAAATAGTGATCGGTCAAATACACCGAACAACCTTTTTAGGCTCTCTAGAGTCCTCCACCCCTCCATACTAAGAATGTGTGACCCATGAATAGCTAAACTTTGTCAAGTTCAGTGACTTTCTGCATCACCTCACCGGTACCATTGTTCTGCACCCCCACCATCTGGTGACACCTGTACTTGAAAAGAGCCAGGGAGCACTCTTCAGCTCAAAGGTAACACTGACACAGGCTGACCACATCCATACAACATTCTTGACCTTGAGACTGTGCCTGTATGCCTCTTGGACCCACAGATAGAATAATTACTCTATTTTCTTTATTTTTCAGTTAATATATTTCAAATGTAATGAAAGAATGTTGGAACCCAGAGCATTGTTTTCAAAGCATGTTACTGAGGGCCTGTGTTACAGGTTGTCGTTTATGAGCATGTTTAAGCTGTATTGCTGGAATAGTGCTAGAGGTGGGAGGGGTGTGTAGTAGTTTAGCAGCAGGTTGGAGAAATCCATGTATATGGCTCTTGGTTCCTGTAGTCCCAAGCATTTTCTGTAAGTGTGTTACATGGTACAGATGAAAACAACACCAGAGAATACGTTAATTATTAAGTAGTCTGAGTGGTTTGGTTCAGAGTTTGAGCTTGCTCTCTAGTCTTATTCTTTTTAGCTCTGTAGACATAGCCAATTGAGATAAGGTTTTACTGCTAGGCTCATTTTCCTCTAACCCCCAAAAAATGTTCAAACATGAGTAGACAAGGAGACAGAGGCAGGTAACATCAGCCTGGTTTCGATAAGCAAAAGTAGCAGAAAATCCTTGCTTTTCCCATTCACAGCTGAAATAAAGTACGATTTTACCCTCTACTGCATATACATGTCCAATGCATTTTATTAGAATTAGGATGATTCAGGAACTTCAAAGCAGAAGTAGAAAGTCAAATGGGAAAACAGGTTCTAGATGTGCAAAGGAAGAACTATGAACATGTTATAAACCTAGAACTGCACAAATGAGTGAAGAGGATACTGAAATAGGACTTTCATAAATATAGGGAAGATTGTAAAGGCACCTTCATTGAAATCCCACAAGAGATCTTTCATGTTGTAGCCCAGGTACTGGGTACTGATAATCCTCAGAAATCCAAGTCTCTGATCTGTGTATGAGAAACAGTGATGTACTGCTTCTTCCAATGTCAGTAACGCTAAACAAAACAAACCAGATTAAGTCCAGTCCATGTACACAGTATTAAAAGGCATTTACATTGTCTTGCTTTAAAAGATCTCTGACCTGCATAGGTAAGATGATGGTGATCAGCTTTAGCTACCCAGTCAAGTAATTTATTAAGGTCATGGCTTTGGCAAGATTCTGCTTGCTACTGTTTCATGACTTGCTGCCATAGAGACCCTAAATCTTGAGGAAATGTAATTTAATTTTCTCACCTATGTGCAGTTCTTCACCTCCATCAACAGAGACAAATATTGGCCCTACATGAGCATAAAAGCACCTTTTTAGTTCTTAGATCAAAGTAAATCCATCTTGGAATTAAACAACTTGCTGCCAAAGCTCTTTTTTGCTGGACTGATGCGATATCTTCAGATAGCAAGAGAGGCTATTTTGTACTGGAATAGAACACTCACAAGTGGTGTTACAGGACAGTGAGATTGAAAAAACCCTTCTTGCTTCTTTTAAGATGGAAGGCAAGACAGAGAATGTGCTCAGATGAAGTGTACAAATATCACTGTGGGTGAAGTGAGAAGGCCAAAACACACTGACTAGGGCTGTGAGGGGTTGCTGTGAGACTTGGTGATGAAACATCTTTTTAATTAATTCACTTCATTAAGGAAAAAATGCTTCACAAAACAGATGTCTTGACTCCAGGTCCTTGGGCTGTGAATCCCTTGACAGGACAAGTGTGAATCATTTTTGGGAGAAAAGAGAAAAAAGACCCACATTAATAACAAGGATTAGGACAGCTCAACAACACATAAATGTTTATCTAAAGTAAAAGGCTACACTCAACCCCCTGCTTCATGTGATTCACAGTGGAAAGAAAAACATTGGTCTCATTCTGCCTTTAAGGGCAGAAATGCAATTTTGAGAAACTCTGATGAGGAGAAATTATAGTTATGTGTAATTGTGTAAATAGGCCTAGTAATGTTGCAGATGAATTTGTGCCAGAATTTTATTTGAGTAGTTGTCATGTTTCTAAATATCTGGGAATGAGTATTTGACTGCGCGTATTTTCCCTGATGACATAAATGTCGCATACCTTATTTACCAGTATCTATGGTAAACTCATTTTCCCCCTTACGTGGCAGTATACCCACAATATTCTTTTGCTAGCTAATAAATTGACTGAAATATCACATCACAGGTTTTTATGTTATGGCCATACTCAAGGAAAATATTTCAATGAATGTCTCTCAGTAAGCAAAGGAGTGGCCCTCTTGACTCCAGAAACATGAAGTGAAGCTTTTATTTGCTTCCTCTGGCTACAATCTACAAACAGCTTTGACCTTTCATCTAGTGGGTAATATATCTACCACTGTTTTATGGAACATCCTTATTTTCACAGTATCACAGTATCACAGTATTACTAAGGTTGGAAGAGACCTTGAAGATCATCGAGTCCAACCTGTAACCACAAACCTTATGACTAGACCATGGCACCAAGTGCCACATCCAGTCCCCTCTTGAACGCCTCCAGGGATGGGGACTCAACCACCTCCCCAGGCAGCCCATTCCAATGGCAAATCACTCTCTCGGTGAAGAACTTTTGTTCATTTTAATTTTTAAGAAAACCCACATGTAAGCATCAGTAACAACTGAAACCATACTTATTTAATAAATTCTGAAAAATGCAGAAATAGTAATTTATACCCAAGGAAGGACTGATTTTTCTGATGAACAAGTTAGCAGTTCCAGCTATCACGATAAGCTATATTAATGCATTATTAGTACATAGTTAAATTTGAGAATGCAAGGCTTCATATTAAACATCAGCATATTTTATGACACAACTTTTTACCAATACATTTTCTAATATGGTAATGGAGCCTGGTGATTGTAAAAATAGCATCATGCCATATAGGTACTAAAGTCAATAAAAAGCCAATAATAATACAATGCAATACAATACAATACAATACAATACAATACAATACAATACAATACACCAGGTTGGAAGAGACCTTCAAGATCATTGCATCCAACCTATCAACTAATCCAACCCACCTAAACAACTAGATCATGGCACCAAGCACCCCATCAAGTCTCCTCCTGAACACCTCCAATGATGGTGAATCCACCACCTCCCCGGGCAGTCCATTCCAATGGGCAATCACTCTGTATAGAACTTCTTCCTAACATCCAGTCTAAACCTCCCCTGGCACAGCCTGAGACTGTGTCCTCTTGTTCTGGTGCTGGCTGCCTGGGAGAAGAGACCAACCTCCACCTGTCCACAACCTCCCTTCAGGTAGTTGTAGAGAGCAATAAGGTCACCCCTGAGTCTCCTCTTCTCCAGGCTAAGCAACCCCAGCTCCCTCAGCCTCTCCTCATAGGGCTTGTGCTCCAAACCCCTCACCAACTTCGTTGCCCTTCTCTGGACACGTTTCAGCAAGTCAACATCCTTCCTAAACTGAGGGGCCCAGAACTGGACACAGGACTCAAGGTGTGGCCTAACCAGTGCAGTGTACAGGAGCAGAATGACCTCCCTGCTCCTGCTGGCCACACTGTTCCTGATGCAGGCCAGGATGCCACTGGCCCTCTTGGCTGGCTGGGGACACTGCAGGCTCATGTTCACTCTACCATCAACCAGTACCCCCAGGTCCCTCTCTGCCTGGCTGCTCTCCAGCCACTCTGACCCCAGCCTGTAGCACTGCATTACATAGTAATGAATTTGAGCAAACAATTCTATAACCATTATTTTTGTTTCTTTCTGGTTTTGCATTATTTCCACACAACAAAACTCAGAAGAACAGCATACAAAGAAAAGGACAAAGCATACAAAGAAAAGGACAAGGCATACAAAGAAAAGGACAAATAGGTGGATAGATTTGCAAACATTCTGCCAAAATGCTTCTGAAGCTAATTCTGAGCAGCCAGAGTGATCTAGGTGACATTGTTATGCAGTGCAGATGCCCTTGGAGGCTAGAAATTGCACAGAAGTGCATATGGAAGGAAAGGCAGTCTTACAATCACATGCACCAGTTGAACTTTTGCCATTTGGAAAGAGATCTTTTTGGTTAGGTTTCTGTTAATCTGAGTTTGATGCTCAGGAATGGTCAGAAACCAATCACAGTGATGTAATCAGTGTGTATATGTGGCATTAGGAAGCTGTATTTTATGAATTTCTGGGAATGTAAAGCGTAAAAGCCTTCTCTGGAACGTGTCCAGAGAAGTGCTAAAAGGGTAATCAGAGGGCTGGAGTACCTCTTCTATGAGGACAGGCTGAGGGAGTTGGGGTTGTTCAGTTTGGAGAAGAGAAGGTTCTGAGGAGACCTTACTGTGGCCTTGCAATATCTGTAGGGGGCCTACAAGAAACCTGGTGAAGAACTTTTAGGGTGTCAGGTAGTGATAGGACTAGGGGGAATGGATCCAAGCTAGAGGAGGAAAGATTTAGATTAGACATTTGGAAGATGTTCTTCACCATAAGGGTGGTGAGACACTGGAACAGGTTGCCCAGGGAGGTGGTGGAAGCCCTGTCCCTGGAGGTTTTTAATGCCAGGCTGGATGTGGCTCTGGGTAACCTCATTTAGTGGAAAATGTCCCTGCCCGTGGCATGGTGGGTTGGAACTAGATGATCCTTGAGATCCCTTCCAATTCTGACAATTCTGTTATTCTGTGAAGCTTCAAAACTTGTAAAAAGCATGGAGTAAGATGTGTGGCATGACAGAGAGTAAGAAAAAAGGTAAGACAAGTGAAAAATTACATAACGACCTTGAAGTGTCCAAGTTTTGGTTGGTTTACTTTCAGATCCATAGTTTTCAGAGTATATACTTGGCATGTTTCTTTATCAAAAGGAGAAATAATCTTCTATATATGCCATGATGCTTTTTAGCACTGGCTGTATTTTCTCTCAATTAAGTGGTTTAAAATTAGACACCTGAGTCTTAGCTATTCACCTTAGCTATGCTATTTAATCAAGAGGGGGAAATAGACACTACAGAAGGATTTCATATCACCTTAACATAGCAATCCAAAATTGCTCCAGTTAATTGTCCTTGAGATGTCTCTTTCCAATCATTAATTTTAAAGATGGCTTGGAGTGACTTCCTCAGCAACAGTAATGTGCTGTTTGTGTTTCTGCCATGCTTATTTGCTATGGGCATAGCATGCTGATAACATATAAATAACATCTACATAAAATATACATATAACATCTGAAGGACCCGATTTGTACTTTTTGTTTTGATGTGTGCATAGAGATGATAGCTTTTTGGTCTCCGACACTATCCAGAAGAGACTTCTATGAAGATGAAAGATTGATCAAGTTTTCAATTTACTTCGATGGTGCTTAGCTCGTCCTCAACTATTGTCAATTAATGCAAATCTCTAAGGAAGGAGAAATCAACTAGACAGTAGTTTATATAAGAACATTAAAAACAAAATAAACAAAACAACAACAACAAAACCAAACAAAAAAGCCCCCACCAAAACCCCAAAACAAATCAGTAATGTAAACCTATTTTTAGGACACATTTACAATACCAAAGAAGAGAGGATAATTTCCATATCATATCTACTGCTTGTCTAATTTCCATATCATATCTACTGCTTGTCTCTGTACAATATCTGCCTATCTCAAAGAAGCTTCTGCTGTTTCAAGAGATGTTAGTAATTACAAAGGAAAACATGTTTTCACTGGAGTATGATGATAGAATCCGAAGACATGAACTAGCAGTAATAGCTAACAAGTCATAGATTAATGAAGCAGTTTTTCAGTTTCCTTCTGAAAAAAATCAGAATCATAGAATGTTTTGGGTTGGAAAGGACCTCCACAGGTCATCTAGTCCAACTGCCTTGCAGTGAGCAGGGAAATCCTCCACTAGATCAGGTTGCTCAGAGCCTTGTCAAACCTGACCTTGAATATCTCCAGGGATGTGGCCTCAACTACCTCCCTAGGCAACCTGTCCCAATGTTCCACCACCCTCATGGTAACAAACTTTTTCTAACATCCAATCTAAATCATGTCTCTAATTTCAAACCATTGCCCCTTTTCCTATCACTGCAGGCCTTTGTAAACAGTTCCTCTCTAGCCATCTTATAAACCTCCTTCAGGTACCAGATACCTGCCTCCTACATCAGTGGCCTTCAAGTTTGACAGCATTTCTTCTCACCAAGCTGTAGACAATGGTGAGTTGTTCCCTAGAGGTATGAATCATAGTGTTATGATCTGAGTGCAGACTTGGTTGCAAAGATTGTAATTAAAGATCAAAACCTGTTGTAGTTGTAAAAGTTCATTATAACCCCAAAAATCTCATTTTATGTATGAATAAGGTTTTACTACATAGTTTTATCAGTTACGGTTGAAGTATTTCCATTTTTACTGTTGCTTGAGAAATCCGTTTCTGGCATAGTGTTTGTTCATGGCACTACTAACTCACTGTAAGTACATCAGATTTGTCCTTCAGGGACTGCATAGCCTTCCTGTCAGATTTTGGAGTGATTTAATGAAATTATTGTTGACTTTAGTGTGCTTAATGGTCTGGAACCTTTTTGTAGTAACCATTTGCATATTCCTAATGGAAAAACTGAGGTATTTCTCCCTCAGCTGTTTGCCAGTCATAAATGTCACCTTACAGCATTAGGACAGAAAAGCTTTTTTCCCCCATATTCCCTTATCATAGGTTTTTGCCTTCTGCATTTCTTAGCTTAGCACTACCATGTAATTTCACTAATGTGAAATGAGGGGCATAAATATGCCTTTTATTGTATATTTATGTACAAGGGAATAGTGTTGTGAACC
The DNA here is from genome assembly GCA_033816785.1 of Picus viridis. Taxonomy (NCBI): domain Eukaryota; kingdom Metazoa; phylum Chordata; class Aves; order Piciformes; family Picidae; genus Picus; species Picus viridis. The sequence goes on along the minus strand of CM066567.1, from coordinate 45,642,117 downwards.
TGATCCTGTTACATTCAGTAGGAAAATTCCAACTTAAAAATACAAGAGTTTGATCAGGTCTAGTGAAAGAACAGTTCTGTCTTAAAGGAGGAAAATAAAAGTGTTAGGAGTGAATGAAGATTTAGACATGGAAGAATATTCAGAATAGAATGCAGAATACAGAATTAACCCAGTCAGGTAGAATTAATGAACATTATCCTTTTTATTCTTAAGTAGTGAACATAAAAGTTATTTTATTCCAAGACATTTTTATTCTCTATGTCCTGGAAGAACAGGGGAAAATATGGAGTGATTTTTGATATAAAAAAGGGAAGTTATGTTTGTGCTAGAATGAGAAATATGAAACATGTGGCAATTTAATTCTTGGCATGTCCCTTTTGTTACGACAACTATTACATTTGGTTTTTATTAAGTAAGAAAAATTATCTTTCATCTTACCAAAATGCCTTACTCTTTTACTTTACTTGCAAATCAGGGAAAAAATGCCTTCCACAGCAAATTTAGTTGTAAATTATGTTAGTAGAAACCTGCCTTATATAACATGACTCTTCTCTGGACTTCTCTGCATTCCGATTATTACAGAACACTATTTGTATCTTTGGAATTTTTTCTGATATTATTTGTATAGTGTCTCTGTAGGGGACGATGGATGAGAGAGAAAGAAAAGAAAAAGAAAAAAAAGAAGAACAAAAATGGCAATTTTCTGTTCCAAGGAGTAAGTAAACTCTCATGAGTTCAGGACTAAACTTCTGGACAATAAGTAGAACAGGAAGGATCTATCCAAGGCAACCATTTATTACAATGTCCAAAAATAATCCAAAACAACACACACTCCAGATTTTCCTTCATGAAAACATTTTTCCTTTACAAAGTGAGATCTACCCACCTTCCATTAACTACTATTTTTTGAACTTCCCTGCCTCTTCTCTCAAATTAACACCCAAAACATAAGATAGCTGTGCAATCAGAAAAGAATCAGAATCACGGAGTCAAAGAATCACTTTAAGATCATCAAGTCCAACCATGATCTAACTCTTCCAGGACCGCTACTACACCAAATCATTGAGCACCATATCTAGACAGCATCTGCCTCCATGTTTCCCACTGAATTTTGTTTTCCACATATATAAATATTAACTGAAGAAGATGATTTCAACCTTACTGTGATTCCTTCACGGAAGTGAATTCTAGTTTCATTACAGTTTATCAGTTTCGCTCTCTAAACCAAGAATATTTAGTCATTTATACAAAGAGAATCAACTGCACAGAGAGATTGATGTTTAAGAAAACCACCTGGCATGTAAAAGCAGGTAAGTTCAGGAAGTCCTCCAGATTTTAAATGAATGTTGGGCTTATTCTTAAATCTATCTGATCCCTTTCAGACTGATTATGTATGATTTCCCAAATTTGATGTTTGACTGAATATAGTCAAAGTCTTGCTGAAAGCAGGGAAAAGTAAGTTATATAGCAATGTAAGATATGTTGTTTGGTACTGAAAAAACATGAGAAAAGGTTGAGAAGGAGGTATTTTGGTTCTGTTTAGAAATGCAAATTCACTGAAAGCTGGCACATAAGTTATAAAGCAAGTTTTGTAAGATTGGATGAAATTTGTCAAATCAAGATCAAACATTGGATCTGTACTGAAGATGAAACAAAGGGTAGCATAGCTTTTGTTGTGTTTCCCCATCTTGTGTGTTCAAAGGGCTTAAACCTTATCTGTAATCTCTACAGCTTTATTTTCTAAACATTACAGTATCACAGTATTACTAAGGTTGGAAGAGACCTCGAAGATCATCGAGTCCAACCTGTCACCACAGACCTCACGACTAGACCATGGCCCCAAGTGCCACATCCAGTCCCCTCTTGAATGCCTCCAGAGATGGCGACTCAACCACCTCCCCAGGCAGCCCATTCCAATGGCGAACGACTCTCTCGGTGAAGAACTTTCTCCTCACCTCGAGCCTAAACTTCCCCTGGTGCAGCTTGACACTGTGTCCCCTTGTTCTGGTGCTGGTTGATAGGGAGAAGAGGCCAACCCCTTCCTGGCTACAACCACCTTTCAGGTAGTTGCAGAGAGCAATGAGGTCGCCCCTGAGCCTCCTCTTCTCCAGGCTAAACAACCCCAGCTCCTCAGCCAACATTCTTTTATATGACAGAAGTTTTCTCTGAACTCTTGAGATTCACACTTATTTTTCAAACATTTCCTTTCACATCCATGTTACCTGTGGATTGTCTCCATTCTTCAACTTCGTATCATGGAAACTTGCCTAATATTCCTATTACACTATTTTTCACTCAAGTCCTGTCTTAAATAGACAATTAGCCTTACAAATTGAATTATAATAATTTCTTTCCCTCCTTGACAGATTACTTCATCGCTATAACATAATGAAATACATGTGATTCAAAGCATGGCCATAGACAGAACTTGGTTCAGGAGATGTTGTCTTCCCTTTCCAAGGGAAAAGACAAAGAAGTATAATAACACTCCACGTCAGAAGAGAGTTTACAGCTCTAGTTTTGAAACCAGACATTTATGCTGGTACAATCCAGAGCTCTGCCTGTCATCTTACGTTGCTGACTTCAAAACCCTTTGCTTCTGTTACATATTTTCTTAACTGAATATGTGGGCAGGCTCAATCAGAAGTCTCAACAGCTGCCTTACAGATACTCAGTTCCCTAGCTTTTGACAAGCTACTGCATTAATTCAACAATTTCCTTCTGTTTTTATGAAAAACTATTATTAGCTAAATTGAAAAAGAAAAAGCAGCCTATGACAAATGCAGTCAGCCATGCTCCTAAATATAACTGGCTCTTAGCATGCTGGTATTGCTGTTATGGTTATTATGACATTTCTAGGAATAAATAGTTCATATTAGAAAGAGATCTATTTCCATTCCATGTAATGCTTTTGCAGTTTTCACTAGAAATATTCAAGCAGAATGTGTTGCAAGTATTACTTCTTTTTTATTTGTGTTACAATGTTGGGTTTTTTCCTGTTCACACATTTGTATGTATATACATATAGAGGCATACATATATTCATATAGTTTACTACAGTTTGGAATCTGCCAATTTGAATTATGAAATCATATGACTACTGCAAACAGAACAAGAAGGTTTTGTTGATTCAAAAAAGACTCAGTATACAAACTATGAAGATTGTAATAAAATTTAATGACAGTGAAAACATTAACATTTCGAGTGTGATGTTAGTGTAACAAAATCCCCTATGCAATGTGTCTTTATGAATTTCTTCAGTCTTTTAGAATCTCACTTTTCTGTGAAAATGTTGTCAAAGAAATGAATGTTGCATGTTTTTGGATAACCCTGGAATCACTATATTTAGACCTCACAAACAGATCAAAGGAGATCTATAGAAGTTAATGAGAATGGAAATCCTTATGTTCTTGCCACATATGAGACTCTGGAGAGCATATGTTTGAATGAATAAAAAAATAGAGCTGCAGTGATTAGACTGTTTAATGTTCTTTTAGAACAGTTACTGCACATGAACTGAATTTCCATAAAATGAGAGTTAGAACCAGTTGAAGCTTGCAGGTTTAATTATAGAATTGTCAGAATCACAGAATTATCAGGATCACAGAATTGTCAGGGTTGGAAGGGACCTCATGGATCATCCAGTTCCACTCCCCCTTGCCATGGTCAGGGACACTTTCCACTAGATCAGGTTGCCCAGAGCCACATCCAGCCTGGCCTTAAAAACATCCAGGGATGGGGTTTCTACCACCTCCCTGGACAACCAGTTGTGATGTCTCACCATCCTTATGGTGAAGAACTTCTCCCTAATGTTTAATCTAAATCTCCCCTTCTCTACCTTGGATCCATGCCCCCCTAGTCCTATCACTTCCTCACACCTGAAAAAGTCCCTAATCTCAGAGGATAAACTGTTTTATAGAATATCTAGTCTGCCATCACAAAAGTGTATTCTTCTTTTTTCCAGTTCTAAATGCTGAATGCTGTACTTTCATGGAGATTCTGTGCAATTGCAGACTTTCATAGCAGCTGGGCTTTGTGCCTGTATGCTGTTAACAGAGAAATTCACACATTAAGTACCAAGGCTAAGGAGGTTTTGTTTTGTGTGTTTCCTTCCTTCCTTCCTTCCTTCCTTCCTTCCTTCCTTCCTTCCTTCCTTCCTTCCTTCCTTCCTTCCTTCCTTCCTTCCTTCCTTCCTTCCTTCCTTCCTTCCTTCCTTCCTTCCTTCCTTCCTTCCTTCCTTCCTTCCTTCCTTCCTTCCTTCCTTCCTTCCTTCCTTCCTTCCTTCCTTCCTTCCTTCCTTCCTTCCTTCCTTCCTTCCTTCCTTCCTTCCTTCCTTCCTTCCTTTCTTTCTTTCTTTCTTTCTTTCTTTCTTTCTTTCTTTCTTTCTTTCTTTCTTTCTTTCTTTCTTTCTTTCTTTCTTTCTTTCTTTCTTTCTTTCTTTCTTTCTTTCTTTCTTTCTTTCTTTCTTTCTTTCTTTCTTTCTTTCTTTCTTTCTTTCTTTCTTTCTTTCTTTCTTTCTTTCTTTCTTTCCTTCCTTCCTTCTCTCTTTCTTTCTCTCTTTCTCTTTTTCCCTCTTTCTTTCACTCTCTCTTTCCCTCTTTCTCTCTTTTCCCCTTTCTCTCTTTCTCTTTTTCTCTTTCTCTCTCTTTTTCTTCTCTGTTTCTCTCAGAGAAACTTTGCATTTGACAGGATAAACGATACATATTTGCACAGCTGATTAAATATTTTACAGAGAAAACATGACTCCATTTCCCATTGCGGTATTGTGGGATAGTTGGGAGACATATTTGCTGAAATCAATATCATGTTTGTAATTTTTTTTGTTTGCTCTAGTTTTTCTTTCAGAAGGCAATAAATGTCTGCCTGCAACTATGCCTAAAATATATAATCCAGAAACATTCGGTCTGAGTCTTTGTGTACATTATCTCCTTCCCACTTGTGACCTAGTTAATGTAAAAAGAAATCTGGAATTGTGGCCAAAGTAGGAACCATGGCATGTATCCCAACTCCCTAAATCAAAGAACCCAGTCTGCCGAACATAGTAGTTCCTTAAAATAAGCTGAACTGTACTAAGTTAGTTCAAGTAGGCTAAATCAAAACAAAAAAAAACCCAAAACATATTCGGCTAAATACATTCCCATGCTGAGATTTCAGAGATGCTGTTTTGGCAATATGCAACATTTCTGAAGTTTGGGTGCTCACAAAATAAGAGTACATGCCACATTGCAGCTGAATTGGAAATCACTCTCTTTTTGTGGTGATTTCTAGATATTTCATATCTCTCTTTGAAGTGCTTTCTGTAGACAATAAAAGCTAATTATTGACATTTTTCATATTCTTTGAATGGACAGGGAACTTCATAATATGTTGGAATAGCTATTATTGTAATATTCAAGCTGCTAACTTAGTATATGATAACTCTTGGGTATTATCTTTTCTGTTTCAAGACAAATCTTTCCATGTCTAATTAGAAATAGTTCATGCAAAACTAAGACAGTTTGGAGAGGAGGCTGTCCATCTCGGACTTGATGATCTTTGAGGTCTCTTCCAACCTTGGTGATTCTGAGATCTTACTGACAAAAAAGAAATATCCAACTAAACAAGAATCACTCAAAATTTCTTGAATGCAAGATACCTCTAATAACAGATTCAAAATATATCTGGAGCCATTGGTGTTGTGGGCTTCTACAGCATAATCCCCTGATGAACATGACTGACAAACTGGTAGCAAACAAACAAGGAGGAGGCTCAGGCACTCAATAACTTTTTTACCCCAGTCTTCACAGGCAAACTCTCTTCCTACACCTCCCAAGTCAATGGACTGCAAGACAGAGACTGGGGGATCAAAGTCCCTCCCACTGAGAAAGATCAGGTTCTTGACCACCCCAGAAACCTGCGTATACATAATAGTCTATGGGATCTAACAAAATGCCTCCCAGAGTACTGAGGAAATTGGCTGATGTAGTTGCCACAGAATCACCGAATCACCAAGGTTGGAAGAGACCTCAAAGATCATCAATTCCAACCTGTCACCACAGACCTCATGACTAAACCATGGCACCAAGTGCCACATCCAATCCCCTCTTGAACACCTCCAGAGGTGGTGACTCCACCACCTCTCTGGGCAGCCCATTCCAATGGCTAACGACTCTCTCAGTGAAGAACTTTCTCCTCACCTTGAGCCTAAACTTCCCCTGGTGCAGCTTGAGACTGTGTCTTCTTGTTCTGGCTGCCTGGGAGAAGAGACCAACCCCTTCCTGACTACAACCTCCCTTCAGGTAGTTGTAGACAGCAATAAGGTCTCCCCGAGCCTCCTGTTCTCCAGGCTAAACAATCACAGCTCCCTCAGCCTCTCCTCACAGGGCTTGTGCTCGAGGCCTCTCCCCAGCCTCGTTGCCCTTCTCTGGACACGTTCAAGAGTCTCAATGTCCATCTTAAATTGAGGGGCCCAGAACTGGACACAGGACTCAAGGTGTGGCCTAACCAGTGCAGGGGTGCAATGACCTCTCTGCTCCTGCTGGCCACACTATTCTTAATGCATGCCAGGATGCCATTGACCTTCTTGGCCACCTGAGCACACTGCTGGCTCGTGTTCAGCCAAGCCATTCTCCCTGATATTTGAAAAGTCATGACAGTCAGGTGAAATCTCTACTGACACCAAGCAGGAAAATACTGCACTCATTTTAAAAAAGGGTAGTGACAGGGTTGAAGTAGATGACCTTTAATTGTCCCTTTCTGTTCTATGATTCTGAGATGACTGTCTGACTACTAGAAGCGGTACAAGTGGAGTATGCAGAGTATTTCTTATTACTGTTCACTGGTGAAATTGAAGTTTCAGAGAGAAACACTTGCAGCAAACAATATGAGGAACATCATTCTGTATTTTATCATTATTCAGTGGACTTTTTGAATTGAACTTAAACAGACTATTTTGTTTCAGGTTTCTCTAGCGAGTTTAAAATTCATCCTGCACTTAAAAATATGTGCTGCAGACATTGAAGGAATGTGCCTGGTGAATGAAAAGTATTAACAAACACAAGTTATGTAGAAATCTCAAAAAAAATCTGGACTTCCAGGATTTCTGGGATTTGTAAGATTTTGTTCAAATTATTTCTCTGCCTCTCTTTCTGCAAGTAGGTCTATGACACAATAACTTGAACATAATACAGTGACTCTGGTTGTTAAACTATTTTACCCATCTTCTTTTCCACCATATTTTTCTCCCTGACTTTAAGGAACTGGTCCTTGGCTAAATGCTCCTGCTTATATGAGGAATCTGCAAATATACAAAGAATCAACATTTGCCATCCTAATTCCACATGAACTTTGCTTTAACAAACATCTTGGACCAGAGTTCATTCTCAAAACCCCTGTGAATTATTAGCAAGGTCAGTCTCAGGTGAGATAGACAAATATATTCTGAACAGTGAAGCTTGGTGCTTTTCCCACCTGATCTTAATGTGAAAGACAGGTGAGGAGTGTCTGGGAAACTGGATAGATGTTACACTTTTACTTTGTTGCATATTTTTCCTGAGGCCATTAAGTAGTGTGTAATCGATGCCACAGGAATATAGGTGGTTTCTGTCACACACCCCTTCTGGTACTACTATCCAAATATAACATTCAGATACTACTATCCCATTATACCATTTCTGTGCACCAGGATCTTGTGGCTATCTAGATGCAATAGAAATATTACAAAATTTATCAACAGTAATCTTGAGCAATGATTATAGACCTGAAATCAACTCACAATTCTGCTGATATCTTTCCACAGCTCTCTTCCCCGTGTTGCTTTTTGTTGTTTGGTGTGGTTTTTTTTTCATGAAGTTAAAGTAACAATCTACAACCATTGCAAAACTGTGGAGAGTTTTCCTCATGGAAAGAATGATAGCAGTAACCTATTCATAGAATCATAAAATCAGTCAGGGTTGGAAGGGACCACAAGGATCATCTAGTTCCAACCCCTGCCATGGGCAGGGACACCCCACAATAGATCAGGCTGGCCAGAGCCTCATCCAGCCTGGGCTTAAACACCTCCAGGGATGGAGCCTCAACCACCTCCCTGGACAACCCATTCCAGGGCTTCTTCACAGTGAAGAACTTCCTCTTCACATCTTGCCTGAATCTCCCCACCTCCAGCTTCATTCCATTCCCCCAGTCCTAGCACTACCTGATAGCCTGAGAAGTCCCTCCCCAGCCTTCTTGTAGGTTCCCTTCAGATACTAGAAGGCCACAATTAGGTCACCTCTGAGCCTTCTCTTCTCCAGACTGAACAGCACCAACTCCCTCTGTCCTCATAGGAGAGGTGCTCCAGCCCTCTCATCATTCTCATGGCCCTTCTCTGGACACATTCCAGCATGTCCATATCCCTCTTGTAATAGGGGCTCCAGAACTGGACACAGCACTCCAGGTGGGGTCTCACCAGAGCTGAGTAGAGGGGAAGAATCACCTCCCTTGACCTGCTGGCCACACTTCTATTGATGCAGCCCAGGATCTGATTGGCTTTCTGGGCTGCAAGTGCACATTGTTGAGCTTCTCGTCCACCAGCATCCCCAAGTCTTTCTCCTCAGGGCTGCTTTCCAGCCAGTCACTTTTCTGTTGCAGATGGGTTTACATGTAGGTACAATTTCACAGGTATTGCAGTTATTATGTAATAGCTGCCACATTTGTGTTTTAAAAAAGGCATTGCTCTTTCAATGCAGTACAGGCACTTTCAGTACAGTACAGAAACTGTTTCATGAACGCTGAGTTAATGTTGCCTGTGGGCTTGTACCCTACATATGGAATAGGGTCAATAAAATGTAACCTTTTAAAACCAGAAAATTCTAAATTATAGAAAGTGAAGTCATCTCCCATTTTAGAGAAATGCCTATAAAAGTCTTCAGATACAAGTTCAAACCAAATCTTTGCCTACAAGGTCGTATTTCAGAGGAAACAGGGCCCCTGGTAAATTTGGGACAGCACCTAACATCCTTTTATTACATTTTTAAAGCTAAAAGTTGTGGCTAAGTGTGATTGAAGCTATCCCCACATGTGTCACAGCTAGGAAGGAACCCTAAGTATGCTGTTTTACAATCCCTTTATACACTTTCATAACTTAAGTTTATTTTTCTGCAGGATTCTCACTCTCATGACACTGAAAAATCCATGGCAAGAAAAGGCTTGTATTTCTTTGCACTGGTATTGGATTAAGACGCACATGCACATCTCTCTCCTTGAATACACCCAGTACTGGCTCAGACCCAGATCTCCTCATACTGCCAAGCTGCTACAACTAATCCCTTCAACATTTAATATCAATGCACACAGTACAACAGAGAATCCTGCTAAAATGCATGTGGATTTTTGCTAGCTAGCAATGAATACTAGAGACAATGTTTCACTGACATGTATTTTAGTTTTGGTTGTTTTCTTCTGCTGTTTTTTTAGTATTTACAGGTACAAGTTACATGCACAAGTCCTTGCCTCCTGGTTTTCAGATGTCTGAAAGACACTGGATTGAACATTCTGGAAAGGAATATGGCTATACTGGTACTTTAAAACATGGTAAAAGGCATTTTTGTCAAGTATTTTTTATGTACCGCATGCTTCAGATCCAAACAAACATAATTTTGCTGCATGCCAAACTAAGTCGCCAAGAAACATTTTACACAGTGCGTGGAGAAATGGAGAGGGGGATTATGTGTCTGCTTCGAGCCTCTATATGTACTTGGGGATATGCAAAATTATGTGGAACAGAGCTAAGTGAGAATTTGTGGGACTCTGCAAGAAAAATAAGGTAAATTCGGAAGATGCTTTCATGAATTAAAACTCTGGGGTTGTGATCCGAAGTAGATGACACAGAAGGTTTCTCTGTAATGTTGCTGGCACAGGAATTATAGTTGTCCTGGGACTAAACAATGAGAAGCAACAACATTGTGAGTATCAGAGGGAATGAGATCAACAGCAGAATCTACAAGAATTTCAGCAGTTTAGCTGAAAGAAGGAGTTTTGAACTTGAGGGTATCTGTGGCATTGTTTTGTATGGCAAAAGTAAATGGTTTTGTTTCATTTCTACATTTGGGACTCAAGAGAGATACATATTGCCAAACTACCAGTCACCCAGCAAAACATGAAAAGAGACTATGATAACTGATCAAGAATTTTGCAGGGCCTGTGAAAGCAAAAATAGAATAAATGGTAGAGAAAATGCATCAATCATCTCTCGAGCAGCTGTGCTGATTCAATGACATTGTACAAGGGATGATTACTGATGAGGTGATAAAAGGCAGTAGGGAGCCATGAATAAAGTTATCTAAAGAAGGTCATAAACATATGATTCACTAAAAAATGAGAATCCTTAGAAACATTTCCATTTTCAAACTGTTGTGCAAGGCTTCCTTTAGGAAAGGACTTTGTGAGTATGGAATCAAAGCAGTTCCTAGTTCCCTTCTCTTAACAATAAGAAAATAAGACTACACAGTTTAAACAAAAAGTCTTAAAAAAAAAATCCATCAATGACTTTGCTAAAGTTGCCAAATATTACAACATTGTGAAACTTAAATGACAGATTGCCACATGGTCTGGGTCATAACATACAAGATAGGCATTTTCATGCTGCAGGATAATTACCAATATATCTCTAGTTTCTGCCTGGAGGAGCTGTGACTGGAATTGCCCAGTGGTAATTAATAGAATAACTCCATCTGTAAGACTACTTTTTTTTTGTAAGAAGAAGCATAAAGGAGAGAAAGAAAAAGAGCAAACAAAAATGAGAGATGTCTTTTGGACATTGATTTGACTGTGAGCAAAACCTTTGGAGTTCTAGATTTTACCCAGCAACTCTCTAAATAGCATTTAATCTCAATACAGTTTTGGGAGTGCAAGGTGGATAATAGTGTGACCCTGAAAAAGTAGTAAAAATGACTTAGTGTTAGAATTTAAAAATATTGCCTCCATCACTGCAACACAGAAGCTGCCTGTGAATACATCTACAGCTTCCAGAGAGACCCTATAACACGCATGAACTAGACCACTGAAAGTTTCACTTAAACATAAGGAAAAACTTCTTTCCTTTGAGAGTTCTGGAGACCTGGAACAGGCTGCCCAGGAAGGTTGCAGAGTCTCCTTCTCTGAAGGGAGGCTGTAGCCAGGTGGAAGTTGGTCTCTTCTCCTAGCAAGCAGCACCAGAACAAGAGGAGGACACAGTCTCAAGCTGCATCAGGGGAGGTTTAGGCTGGATGTTAGGAAGAAGTTCTTCATAGAAAGAGTGATAGGCCATTGGAATGGGCTGCCCAAGGAGGTGGTGGAGTCACCATCCCTGGAAATGTTTAAAATAAGACTGGATGAGGCACTTAGTACCATGCTTTAGTTGATTAGATGGTGTTGGGTGATAAGTTGGACTTGATGGTCTTGAAGGTATTTTCCAACCTGCTTAATTCTGTTCTATTCTATTCTATTCTATTCTATTCTATTCTATTCTATTCTATTCTATTCTATTCTATTCCATTCCACTCCACTCCATTCCATTCCATTCCATTCCATTCCATTCCATTCCATTCCACCTATCCTACCCTAACCTACCCTATCCTATTCTAAACTCGTCTGGACACATTCCAGCGTAACCTCATCTTGGTGAAACTGTCTTGTTGGGGGAGGAGTGATGTTGGACTAGACGATCATGCATGTACATGGAGGTGGGATAAAGATGGGCAGATACAGACAGGCACAGAGGATCAAACCTGTCAACACCACAGAACTGGGTTTATGTGTATTTTATTAAAATTCAAATTAATTGTAAGAATATGTGCCAAAAAAACTAGTGATCTTTGCAGAATTCTGTCTTATCCTGAGGAGGTGTCAGATAAGCAGAAGTCGCTATATAAAGAACATGAAACATGTTTTTGGAGCCTTCATCAAGAGGATATGGAAAAAGGTGGACTCTGTCCCTGTCCTCTTAAAAAGATCAAACTGTAGAGTGCAAAAGAATCGAAAGAAGTGCTGAGCAATGAAACAGAGTAAATATGTATTGTCACTTTGGAAAGGATTGTTGAAGGACAAGTAATGTGTAACTTTGTGTTACAAGGCAACGCCTCTGGAATATTCTCGTAAAACTGGTTTGATGTCTGTACACAAGCAGGGTCAGTTGGGATATGAGGCCAGGTGCAGACATTTCCTCCCTTTCAGATAGTTGAAAAATATTTGTAACTTACTTGAGAAATAACAAAGATTTCCCTTAGAAATGAGTCTAGAGACAGACATTTCATTACCTGGAGGACAGGTGTAAGTGCAGGGCTGGTTCCTGGATCATGAAGGCTATGGGAAGCTGTTGTGCCCACAGCAGCTCCTGTCCTGCTGAGATAGCTGGCTTTCCTGCCAAGGAGGTCAAGCTGGGTCCTACAGAAAATGTGAGCCTGGAGTGAGCAATAGAGAATACCTGGCCAGCAGCAGCAATGTTTAGTTCTCAGACATTAACAGCCACCTAACACATTACTTTGCCCTGGAGGTTGCTCAGTTTCTGTCTCTTTAATCTAGTTCTAGTTAACCTAATCTGACTGCACTCATATTGTCTCTCAGTTTCATTATCAAATACACTCAGCTCAGCTCAGCAGCCTGATTCCCTGAAGCCCTGCTAATTAAGAATCTTTTCCTGCCTTGTTCTCTTCTTTCTCACCTGCGATATCTTCAGTCGTGTTTTTCTTTACAAGAGATTCTCTACCACAATCTTCTCCATCGTCTATTAATTTGTTCCCATTTTTCTTCTCTGAGTCTTAGATTAGAATCTTCCCTCCTCAGTGCTTAGGCTTCCTCCTCCATATTTCTTGCAGTCTGGAGAAACAGGCTGTACCACAGCCAAGAAGAGACAGACTCCTGGTTTTTTTTTTTTCCCAGTTCTAGCATCTATGCAGTCCCACTCTCACTTTCCTGACTGAAAACTGTTAAGTGGAAAATCTGACTTTTCATATAACTTTCATTTACATTTGCATTATATGAGCCTGTTTGCTAGCCCATCAGTTAGTGCAGAAGCTGTGAAAGAATATACAGTTTAGAAGCACTCGGAAGACTGAGCATAGTCCAGCCTTGGCTAACCTCAGCTGGGGCCACCCATCCACACTTTTCCATTGCTCTGGAATCCTCATTTAAGCTCAGACTGGGGCCAGCCATCGTGGTTGAAACTATCACTTGTACCTTTGTTAAGACCTGCTTCTAGACCTGTCTCAAGACTGGATTCCCTGTACAGACCCCAGCTCTGTTTCATCACTTTTTCTGTCTGGGGCTGTATGAAAACTCTGTTAGCAACCCAGCCCAACACAGTCAGTCCTGGTAGGACAGCAGCCACTAAGGCTGATGTCAATCCTGGCTTCTCAGACCTGAGGGAGCAGCTCTCCCTTGCTGTGTCCTGACACCACTTTGGCTCTCATATATTCACTGTAGCCAGTTCAAAGGCTAAAAAAGGGAAAAAAATCTATATCAAATGTCAGTGTTTAAATGGAGCAATGTTACCAAAAGAGTATAAAATTATCTTCAGTAATCCTTTCTCCCAACAGAGCTTCACAGTGTGCAGCTCTGTGGCAGCTTTAACATCACGAGGAAGTTATTTATGGAAGGCACTGTGGTGGAGAAAAGAAAAATCCATCCCTTGGAAGATTTGGAACTGCTTATACAGTTCTTCCATATGCTAGATATCATTGGTAGGTGTTCACCTTCATAATACACTTTTATCTGATGTTGTACTACTTCCTGCAGTGCACTGACTCTTCCAGCCCTCTACTTGGGTCCTGACCTTGATTATATACCCTTTTTTATGAAGAATAATTACAGGCAAAAAAAAATCCAAAACAAGCAAACCAACAAAAATCCTCTCGACCTTATTGTTGCACTTAATTCCCTACCCAATTCATGGTCCTTTCTCTCACAGAAAATCTTTGAGATTATTGTGTGACTTTTAGGTTTGCCTAAAAAAAAATGAAATGTTTGTATCTTTGACTTCTATTTACTTTTAGTCCTCCATCACAGTTTGGATCATGAAGCTGGAGTTGAGGGAGCAGGCAGACTCACCTTTAAACTGTAATTTGCCTTCAGCTGTAGCATTTCTTGATGTATGAATGCAGTCCCTGAGTGTCACTGCTGAAGTGCTCCCATTCATGCTGTTTCTGTAACGGAGCACTTACAGCATACTGATACAGGAACCTCTCTTTCTTTAAGAATGTGTGCAGGATAGTTTTGTACAAAGGTTGTTACACTGGGTAACTGGATTGACAGACAAGTTGCATGTGTTGATACCTGAAGATACTTCTTGTCTTTCTGGTTGCAAAGCTGTCTTTCTTCGTGCTTGTACTTTTTCTATACTTTTTGTGTTTTTGTGATCTTAGTGCTGGAACATGTCCAGAGGAGGGCAACAAAGCTGGGGAGGAGTTTGGAACACAAGCCCTATGAGGACGCTGAGGGAGCTGGGGTTGCTTAACCTGGAGAAAAGAAGGCTCAGGGAAGACCATATTGCTCTCTACAGCTACCTGAAGGGAGGTTGTAGACAGCTGGGGGTTGGTCTCTTCTCCCAGTCAGCCAGCACCAGAACAAGAGGACACAGTCTCAAGCTGTCCCAGGGGAGGTTTAGACTGGATGTTAGAAAGAAATTCTTCATAGAGAGAGTGATTTGCTATTGGAATGGGCTGCCCAGGGAGGTGGTGGAGTCGCCCTCACGGAAGGTGTTTAGGAGGAGACTGGATGGGGTGCTTGGTGCTATGGTGTAGTTGATTAAATGATGCTGGATGATAAGTTGGACGTGATGATCTCGAAGGTCTCTTCCAACCTGGTTAATTCTATTCTATTCTATTCTATCAGACCTGGGAATCCCAGTGATCCCCCAAAGTCTTTTGCCCAGTGTGCGTTTGAATCCCATTCCGCATTCACGCACATAAATTTGGCTGCAAATGAGTACCTGAATTTTGGGACAGGAAAGCTGAATGTGGCTGAATGATAGCTACATCTATCTTTGCAGTCTGTTGGGTATGAAACTCAAATGTGTTTTCATCACACTGAGCTATTGTGACATCATTAGTATGGCAGGTAGTGTGTTGTACAACACAGTAGTCACCATCCCTCCCTCTTAATTTCATGTGAATATGTCACCTCAGTGCTGTAGATCACACAGCCTCAGAAAGGGTGTGACAATAGCACCTCGGTGAATGAGCTCAGAGGATGCTACTATTGGT
Organism: Picus viridis; assembly: GCA_033816785.1. NCBI lineage: Eukaryota > Metazoa > Chordata > Aves > Piciformes > Picidae > Picus > Picus viridis. The sequence goes on along the minus strand of CM066567.1, from coordinate 45,626,923 downwards.
AGCTTTTAAAGAGACTGGGAGCTTCGAACTTCATTGGAATACTGGGGAAAGGCAGCTACTAACATTTTGGCATTGTCATCTGACCTGCCCAAAAATGTAAATCCTGAGCTATTTCGTTTCACACATTTGCTCTATGAATCAACTGTTTTTCACAGTGCCTTCTCAGTGACTGCTGTACTGAGTGACTGGGAAGTTTTAGTCATGTACATTAGAGACACATGACTCCAAGTTTTTTATACTTACAGAGGAGAAAAGATTTTAAATTTGTTGCCTCCATCCAGTTTCCTAGATGCATTTCCAATATATATTCTTACAGCATCGCCTCCTCCTGCTATTTCTATTTACACTGCCAATTCTGATAATTTGTGTTTCTCTGTAAAACTCCTGCAAGCCTTGCCCAGTTCTTTGCCAAAGCTGCCATGTAAACAGAGTGTTTATGAAGCTGAATGGTTACTGAGGCAATATCAGTTTATATCTGATTTTGTCTGAATATCAGACAGTCATACAGAAGAGTCACACTAGCAAGGTGGGTGGGTGAATCCACCTTGTGTATTTGTAACGGTTTGCAAACACGACTTTTATTTATTGAGCTCAGTTTTGGTATGGAATGTGAAGTGAAGCTGATGTTCTCATGACACACAAAAACAGCAGCACAAACTGTCTCTCCTATGGAGACAGACTGAGAGAGTTGGGGTTACTAAGTCTGAAGAGGAGAGGGCTTCAAGGATACCTTATTGTGGCCTTCCAGTATCTGAAGCCTACAAGAAAGCTGGGGAAGGACTTTTTAGGATGTCAGGTAGTGATAGGACTAGGGGGAATGGAGTAAAAATAGAAATGGGTAGATTCAGATTGGATGTTAAGAAGAAGTTCTTTACCATAAGGGTGTGAGACACTGGAACAGGCTGCCCAGGGAGGTGGTAGAAGCCCCATCCCTGGAAGTTTTTAAGGCCAGGCTGGATGTGGCTCTGGGCAACCTCATCTAGCGTGAGGTGTTGGGGAGGGGAGCTTGGAACTGGATGATCCTTGAGGTCCCTTCCAACCTTGACAATTCTATGATTCTATGAACTGATTCATGCCCTGTTTCCACTAAGTTATGTGAATTGTAAAGCTTCAAAAGCCTTGGCAATCTGATGCAAATGGTACCATACAATACAATGCAATACAATGCAATACAATACAATACAATACAATACAATACAATACAATACAATACAATACAATACAATACAATACACCAGGTTGAAAGAGACCTTCAAGACCTTCAAGATCATCGCGTCCAACCCATCAACCATTGTTGTAAGCTGATTTCTATGTATATATGTTCTATGCATGCCTTCAAACAATATACAGCCATCTTCTGTTAGCAAAGTGAAGTAGTAAGCATTCATTTAATGATTAAGTACAACCTTGTTTTCAGAGGGAAAGTAAAGAAATAATTTTGTCAGAAACAGGCACAGCTGGAGGCATAAAGAAGAAAAGATGAACTGATCGTTTACTGCATAATGTATTCATGGATTTTCAGAAAGGAATCGAAAGAACATATCTAACAAACACCACATGCAAAACAGGATTAAACTGACCTAGAAACTAATGTTCAAAATGCATATTGTGCAGCTAAGGAAGCTGGGTTTGTTTAGCCTGGAGAAAAGGAGGCTCAGGAGAGACCTTGCTACTCTCTACAATTACCTACCTGAAAGGACGTTGCTGCAAGATGGGTGTTGGTCTCTTCTCCCAAGTAACAAGTGGTACAAGAGAAAACAGCCTCAAGTCATGACAAGAGAAGTTTAGATTGGATATTATAAAATATTTCTTCATCAAATGGGTTGTCCATCATTAGAACAGACTGCACAGAAAACTGAGTCATCATCCCTGGAGGTATTTAAATGTTGTGAATATGTTGTGCTTATGAACTTGCTTTAATGGTGGACTTGGCAGTGATAGTTTAATGGTTGGGCTTCATAATCATAAAGGTCTTTTCCAACCAAAATAGTTATATGATTCTGTTCAATCAGAGGGTCAGAAATGTATATTAATGATATCTGTAAAATCTGTTAAGAATAAAACAACTGTTACATGTTGAGGTGGAGAGAAGGATGTAAAATACTATTAAAAATCACAAGATTATATGATTGATCATTTGTTAAAGATGGGGTGGGGAGGGAGAAGGCGGGTAGGGGTGGATAGAGGGGAAGAGCTTCAGTACTATATATGAGAGTTGCTTCCTGTTGAGATGGCCTCACTCCATCCCCTTACCTTTCTTACCTTGTCTATTTGCTATGTTTGATCCAGATCTTGGGGTTTTGTTCCAGCAATCCCCACACTATTATTTTTCCCTGCCCCCGGGTATAATCATTTGTGTAATTGTTTCAAGGGCCAGCTATCTACATACACTATACATATTGCAAGCCATACTGTAGCATAATATTGTAAATTAAGCATAAAAGCATAACTACATCTTAGCTCTATTCATAGTACCATTTAATTGTGGTTTTATACTGGGTTTATAGTCAAGACTTAAGAATATCTAGAAAGAAGCCTACTTTCTAAGCACGGTCATCTGTGATCCTGTAGAATCAAGGAAAGAGAAGCCTGTTTTGGAAAGTCTGGTCACTGATTCAAAAAGAAAGGGCAAGGAGCCCTTGGGATGGTGTGGCAGTTTGGGCTGGGTGCCTCTTGATGCTGCCACACAGGGTGCACCTTTGGTGCCCTGGGTGTCCAGCCCAGTGGGTGGACATAGGAAGCTGTGTATTTCATTCCCATAACGTCCTACTCCCTATAAATCTATCAGCAAGGTCTCACACTTCCTCTTTCTTCCCTCGCTGCTCCCGTGGGAGATGCTGCCTATCCGGTATTGGAAGGGGAGTTATCTCAAGGCCTCTTGGGCCTGGCTAGGCCTAATGCTGGGAGAAGGGGAAGGGCAATCTCAGATCTGGCCAGCTGAGATTAGCCTAACAGTGGAGGGGGAGAAGAAAGAGCCCTGGGGGTTTTGGGTATACCCTCAGGTAGGGAGAAGGGGAGTGCTGGGAGGCTTCTGGGTATGCTTAGAGATCTCCTTTGTCACTGCTCATAGCTCTCTGTAAAACACTCACTGCTTTTCCATTCAAACTTTCCATCAGTTCTGCAATCCATTTGTGTGAGTTTCATTTTTTCTGCCCCACTGGGAGGCAAGGGAGGATCTGCCTTCAGACTGGCACAGATGGTGTCATGGGTTTAGCCAACTGAATCTGCTGCGTGAGTATTCAATACCACACTGACACTATGCCAGTTTTAAAATGAAAATGCTGGATGGAGCAAAGCATTATGGGGCTTGTAGTTTGGATTGCGACATGAAAGGTTTTCTGTTTCCGATTGCGTCTTCCAGTTTCTGGGTTTGGGAGTGTAGGTCTTTTCTGCTGGTCTGGCTGTGGGAGTGAGGTTGGGTGGGAGGTCATTTTTCTACTGGTACCTGCTGCTGCTTCTGTTTTTGCTGTGCTTTTCTGTGAAACAGGCTATGGTACTTTGCGTCAATGTACATCTCATTAAATTCCTTACCTCAACACAGGGAATTTTTTTTTGGTGTAACTTTCCCTCCCAATCAGGGGGCAGGGTTGCTTATGAGAATGGGCAGTTTAAACCAGGACAGATGGATATGTAGATGCAAACTAGAAAAATTAACTAGTCAGGCTACAAGAGAAAGCACGCTTGGAGGCTTTGCTTGTACCAGTAAATAAAACAGAATTACCTTGTGGAATCAAGGACTAGTGTGTGAATGCATGCATAATTTAATAGCACAATGAGTGTCAAGATTTGGGATCAAATAGAAATACTTCAGAAAGCTGGCAGTTTTGTGTCTTTCTCCTTTTGAAAGGTGAGTGTTTAAGCAGGCAAATATGAACTAGGGCATCACCTGGTCCCAGGGTTAGAAAATGACCCCAGCCTCTTTTATTTCCCTGTGTAGGCTTAGTCACAGATCTCAGTAAGGGGGACAGAGCTTAGACAATCCTGTGACAGTATCATTGTACTGGGAAATGGGTAGTAAAAAGGTGTAGTCAGTCAAGATAAAGTGTTGATTAAAGATCTGATCCCAAACTTACTCTGCATTTTCAGCACTCCTATGAAATTCCCAGGGGACATTAGAAGTGCCTTTCTATACAGTCCCTAAGGGGAACAAGCAGCTGCTTTCCATTATAGAGCATCTCTTCTAAAGTCTAATGGGATTTGCTGACAGGAGGAAAATAATTTGCACCTGTCTATGTCATCTTCAGAGCATCTGGTCAATTTAAACCAATTTACATCAATATTCAAAAAGTATGAATATTGATGTCATAGTACACTTTGAAATTGGTCCATTCATTATTTATGATGGATTTTTCTGTGTGTCAGTTTCCTTATGGACTGGCTAGAAGTAAGATTTCTGGTTTCTGCTGACCATCAATAACATGGGAATTCTGAATTCTGCTACACATGAACATGACGAAAAGCTTGTACATGGATCAGATATGAACTCTGGTTCTAAATTACTTTTGTGCATGCAAGTTTTTATTAGGACACAAAATGTTCTGGAAGCATATTATGAAGATAAGTTTAATAAACATTTCAAGAGCTTGCCTTCAATTTATCAAAACTTTGCCAGATTTGAAGCATTTTGTGTGAAACCTTCTATTTGAGAGACTTGTCTAAGCCTGAGTTTCTCTGGAAACCATCAATAAACAGTGTATGACCATTTCAGATTATTTTTGGATACCATGTTAATCTCCTTTTTTCTGCTTGACTGGTCCCATTGAGAAAACAAGACTGAAGGAAACTATGTTGTCCTTTCAGGCTAAAACAAATAAAAAACATTGCATTGGTATTACTGTGAAGCTCTAGTAACTCAGTATGGAGCAGGTGAGTTGACATTTGGCATTAGAGCAGGCCTCTGCTTTTAGAGTGTGCCGTTAACCAGTAAGCATCTGTAAAAGCTACCAGCATAACTTGAATCTGTAAGATAGATCAACATGCTGGATGAAAAGAAATCAGTAATACTTTATATGAGGTGTGCTGTTAGTGATTTTTGCTTTATTTTTAAATTAGGAAACACATTCTTCACTAAGGCAGGGAAGTCAAATGCTGGGAAGTTAGGGAATTATCAAATCTATGACAGCTTTGCAGGCTTAGCTGAATGTGTATGTATTAGGATGCAATTTTGGTTTGTGTGCTTACAGTTTTTTGTTTTGCTGGAATATTTCTATTGCTATGTGAATCATCAGGATGATTCAGAACTAGTATACAGGAGGCTGTTCATGCCTTATTTATTAATGATCTTAGGAGACACGTAGTGACAGACAGGGTGTAGGAAAAATATGTGTTAGTGGCCTTAGAGCTATACTATGATTTTAAGCAAGTTGATGAAACCATGTTTTTTAATTGAGGTCATTGGGAGTATCTAGACTTTTTAGTCAAGAACAAGTCTGAATTTGGACTGAAGTCCACAGAGATCTATGAGCTTTTTTTCCTCCACCCTTAACACTTCCTAGAATTTTCACAGACAAAGCTGCTAAGAATGAACTTGAGATCAAGTCTTGACTCACTCATTAGCTGACTGTCCAGTTGTTTCTTCACTTTGAACCAAGAGTAGAAAACAATGAACCTCAGGGTCAAGCACTGCACCCTCAGAGAAGCCTTGTCTTAACTGAGGTCATTACATGGAACTCTGTATCATAATGTGCTTCCAGTACATGACTGATTCAAGTATTTCCTGACTTCTCAGTGCTTAATTTTACAACAGTCGCATTCTGTTAGGATTATAAAACTAAAGAACTCTAAAGATCTACTATGGAGCTTTATAATGAGAATGTAAAACATTCTTAAGCAAATAATTTTATGATCATTTATATTTTATACAAGATACTGTTTTTTTCCATATTTTTTTTTGCAAAAGGAGAATAATTATTTCATTTTCTTTCACTCACTTTTACTGGTTTTCCCTTTTAGCTTTGAATATCATGTGGGATCTTCTTTTTTCCATATGTTTAGTTCCATTCACAGTTGTTTGTTTTGACCCTTTGTCCTCCAAACCTTTCAGCTACACGACAGTTGCAGTAGTCACTTTCTGATTGAAATGGCACAACCAAATGTTAAGACTAGTAAAGAGAAGATGAAAATAGTGAAGTGGCAAAGAGACAGGAAGCTGAGGATGTAGACTAGCGTGTGCCACAGACCGGATCCTTCTCAGTGTGGCTGGCAGCCACCAGAACAGAAGCAAGGCAGGTGTGTTGGGCTCAGGGAAATATTGTAGTCTTTCTTGGGTGATCTGGTATAGGTGATCCTGCTCTGGCAGGTGGGTTGAACTAGGTGATCTTTTGAGGTCCCTTCCAACCCCTAATATTCTGTGATTCTGTGATCCTTAGTCAGGACCCCCATTCCCTTAATCATTGTTGACTCTGAAAACAAGGACTTAGCTTAAAGTGCACTGCCTTTTTTACCTACTGACCTTGTCTCTCTTTGTGTGAAGAACTGATTTGTTTGTTGTTATTTAGAATTTTATCTGATCACAAATTGCTTTGAATTTTCCCCATCACTAACTAGAAAGCCCAGTGTTAAAGAATAAGGTGAAATTTCATTTACAGCAGTTACTTGGAGACTCTCAATAGTTCTCCTTAGTAGTTCTTTGCATTAGCATAATTGTCCCATCATAAAGAGCCTCAGCAGATTAGAATCGCTACTGTCTCTTATGCAGGCCTGCCACATAGCAACAGGTGACATAGCAATGAGATTTTTAGCAAGTCACTCCAATAAAGAGCATGTTGTGGATTTCCTCATTAAAAAAAGCTCTGAAATCCTTCATTAGTAAAAGACTTCTGCTTGTGGTACAAATATCCAAGAACTGGCAATGACTTCAGACTTTCTATACTAGCATCATGTTCAGTTACAGTTGGGTAGTTTACTTACTGGTGGAAAACAAAACAAAATGGAACTAAACTAAACTGAACTAAAATAAACAAAACAAACAAAGCCCCAAAACAAATTTTAAAAAAATCCAAACAACCAAATAAAATGTAAATGTAAACAAAATAAAGCAAAAATGCACACAGAGGCCACTCAACTAATTTGAATCCAGGATTTGCTTTTTCATTGATTCCTATGATTTCTACATACTATCCCATCAATGTAATCAATATAAAGAAGTGTATGTTGAGATTCCATTTCCTCTTGATGGAGTTTTGCACAAAAGCTTGCTTGCAGGTTGAAAAAAACCCAACACAACCTTTCTGCTTTATATATACACATTCTACTGTATATAACAAGTTGATTCCTATTGTACTGTCTCACCTTGAGTTTTCTTGTGGTATTTTACAATACAATACAATACACCAGGTTGAAAGAGACCCTCAAGATCATCGTGTCCAACCCATCAACCAATCCAACCCACCTAAACAACTAAACCATGGCACCAAGCACCCCAGCAAGTCTCCTCCTGAACCCCTCCAATGAAGGTGACTCCACCACCTCCCCAGGCAGCCCATTCTAATGGGCAATCACTCTCTCTGTATAGAACTTCTTCCTAACATCCAGTCTAAAAAATTTTTTGTAGGTATGACAAGAGAAGCATTACAGATCCTGAGATTTGATCCATGGTTTAGTCTCATTTCCTTCTACTTTATACTGACATGAACATGGAGTAGACCAGAAATGATGTGTTCAAGAGGGGATGATTTTTAGAAGATAATCTATTTTGGACCAGGATCCTGTGCTCGAGTTAAGCATAGAATATCAGCTCTGGGCTTAGAATATCTTTACAAAGAAAGAAGCAATTATAGACATTTAAACAACGTAAAATAAAAAGTTAATAATTCTTTGTCATCTTCAGGAAACCACTTTTACAATCTTCCTCAGACATACTGTGATTCAATGACAGAATCATGTGAAAAAAAATTACTGTTAAAACCATCCCCAAGGCCCATCAGGGTGAATTATGTAACCTATGATGAATATACCCTGAGGTGCAATCAGCTGCATAAATATACTCAGTGTCTGACCACTGTTCCAAGCAAACCTCAGTATACATTCAGAATACTTGCTCTTCGTTTCTTAAATGGTTGTAGATGTCTGGGAGGGAGAATGCCAGGCAAAAGTAAACAGTGCAGTGACTTTAGTGAGCGGTGCCTGGATGGAACTGGCCAAACTTCACATTATCACAGTATCACTAAGGTTGGAAGAGACCTTGAAGATCATCGAGTCCAACCTCACACCACAGACCCCATGACTAGACCATGGCACCAAGTGCCACATCCAATCCCCTCTTGAACACCTCCAGGGATAGTGACTCTACCACCTCCCTGGGCAGCACATTCCAATGGTGAACGACTCTCTTGGTGAAGAACTTTCTCCTCACCTCGAGCCTAAACTTCCCCTGGTGCAGCTTGAGACTGTGTCCCCTTGTTCTGGTGCTGGTTGCTAGAGAGAAGAGGCCAAGCCCTTCCTGGCTACAACCACCCTTCAGGTAGTTGTAGAGGGCAATGAGGTCTCCCCTGAGCCTCCTCTTCTCCAGGCAAAACAATCCCAGCTCCCTCAGCCTCTCCTCATAGGGCTTGTGCTCAAGGCCTCTCACCAGCCTTGTTGCCCTTCTCTGGACACGTTCAAGTGTCTCGATGTCCTTCTTAAACTGAGGGGCCCAGAACTGGACACAGGACTCATGGTGTGGCCTAACCAATGCAGAGTACAGGGGCAGAATGACCTCCCTGCTCCTGCTGGCCACACTATTCCTAATGCAGGCCAGGATGCCATTGGCCTTCTTGGTCCCTGGGCACACTGCTGGCTCATGTTTAGGCGGCTGAACTTGCACATTAATTTTTTAAGAATCTCCTACACTTTATGAGATCTTCTCTTGATGTTCACCAAGAGGACTGAAGACATTTTCAGAATCTTTTGCACTTTTGATAGTGCTGTTTAGAGGGAATACCCTGAGCTGCATGACACTGCTGATAGTTAGCACTGAGATTTAGTTATGGAAAGCTGGCATGTTATAGTATTTTGGTAGAAGCTGCATGGAGTACCATTTGTACCATAAGAAAAATTAGCAAAATTAGTAAATTATTTAAGAAATATTGATGGATAGGGAGAATTGCAAAAGCAGCATACATTAATTGCATTTAATTTTTTTTTAAATGGTTGAAATAGCTTTAGTGATATCATAAGGGTCATATAGCAAATCTAGGCTTTGAACAAAACATCTGTTATGTTGCCTTACACATTATTATATGCTTTAACAATTAATGAAGAAAAGCAACTCATTCCATTCTTTTTATTGTTATACTTGGATTTATTTGTGTTCATAGGTGTATAAGCCACACTTAGTAGCTGATCCTCCTTATCTGTCTCATGGAAATGATTTTGTGTAGCCTGTAGACTGTGATTCTTGGATTTTCATGGAGGTCTAAAGACTTTGGGTATTGTCATGAACATTCTTCTGTGAAATACCATCTCTCACTTATTTCATAACCTGAGAGAGACATTGCAGCATTAGCTTTTTCTTACATTTTTAATGACCTACTGAAATTTTACTCAAATATCTCTTTTCAACTATTGAAAAGCTAAAGTAATGGGTTGCATAATATCTGATCCATAAAATTATTGTGAATAATCGTAAAATGATAAATTGTAAATAATCAATATCAGATCGTTTATCTGAAGGCTGCTCAAAATGTTTCATTTAGTTCGTAGAGTTTTTAGCATGTGTTTTGAATGATTCAGCAATGTATTTAGTGGTAAATTGTTACTAAAGAAGATAATTTCAATGTACAAGATTTTTAATCTTAATTTTCTCTTTTGTGACTGTGCTGTAGTTATGCAGACATTTATAAATATAGATGTGTAAAACTCCATACTCTTGTTTCCCTGAATAGTTATGAATTTGTGCATTCATACTACTTTCATTTTTTTTTTTTCTTCTTCTATCTTAAATGTACTATGTTTCATATTAGGTTATGGAAATCATGTAATAGGAGTAACCTGGGCAAACACTCATGGCTAGGACATTAGTCTTTCTCTTTTCATACCCACTCACATTCCAAGTGACATTATGAGGATGACATTTTCTGTTATATTTTTAATAGAGAATACAGTCTTGTTTAGTCTTCTTTGGTTTGGATTTAGTTTCTTGCTTTAATTCCTGAACAGAAAACAATGACTCTGAATTAGTGTTTTGTGTTTTCACTTGAAATACTTTCTGACATGAAACATTAATTTTCACGACCAACTGTGGTGTCATAAGTCTCCAGAATCAGTTCAGGTAAAGCTGGAATGTCTTATATCTTGCCTAGGCCTGCTGCTGTAACATTAAATTATTGTGTTCTGCCCTGCAATCAGAAGGCACTTTAATTTTCCTGCTAGCAGGGAACAATGAAGGCAGGAATGTATGGAAAGCTCCTAGCTGCTTGTAATTAAGGTGCACTGGGTACAGCTGAGTAGATTAAAATATATCACAACTAGAGCTCTTACTGTAAGAAAAGTATAGCTACTGTTTTGACATGAGATTTGATGTGATGGGTTTCTCTTCTTTGATGCAGATGTTAACATTATTCACAAAGCACAGGAGTACCAAACAAGGCAGCACTAAACAGCACCACAGAAATTACTGTTTACCTACATACACCATCCTTTTTGGTCATACTTCTGTTTTAGTGCAATTCACTTCTTGTAGTCGGTGACAGTACAGTGAACCCTCCCTCATTTTTATTTGATATAGATGAAACTCATGTGGCCTACATTTTTTTATAAGGCAGGTTATTATATAAAGGTGATACAAATGCTGAAAGTTTAACACTTTGGTTTTATGTTGTATCATAGTATCATATTATCAGTCAGGGTTGGAAGGGACCACAAGGATTACCTAGTTCCAACCCCTGCCATGGGCAGGGACACCCTACACTAGATCAGGATGGCCAGAGCCTCATCCAGCCTGGTCTTAAACACCTCCAGGGATGGGGCCTCAACCACCTCCCTGGACAACACATTCCAGGACTTCACCACTCTCATGGTGAAGAACTTCCTCCTCACATCTAGCCTGAATCTCCCCACCTCCATCTTCATTCCATTCCCCCTAGTCCTATCACTACCTGAGATCCTGAGAAGTCCCTCCCCAGCCTTCCTGTAGGCTCCCTTCAGATACTAGAAGGCCACAATAAGGTCACCTCTGAGCCTTCTCTTCTCCAGACTGAACAGCCCCAACTCCTTCAGTCTGTCCTCATAGGAGAGGTGCTCCAGCCCTCTGATCATCCTCGTGGCCCTTCTCTGGACACATTCCAGCACGTCCATATCCCTCTTGTAATAGGGGCTCCAGAACTGGACGCAGTACTCCAGGTGGGGTCTCACCAGGGCTGAGTAGAGGGGGAGAATCACCTCCCTTGACCTGCTGGCCACACTTCTATTGATGCAGCCCAGGATCTGATTGGCTTTCCGGGCTGCAAGTGCACATTGAGAGCTCATGTTGAGCTTCTCGTCCACCAGCACCCCCAAGTCTCTCTCCTCCGGGCTGCTCTCCAGCCAGTCACTGCCCAGCCAGGATTTGTGCCTGGGATTGCCTCGCCCCAGATACAGGACCCTGCACTTGGTCTTGTTGAAGCTCATGAGGTTGGCTTGTGCCCACCTCTCCAGCCTGTCCAGGTCCCTCTGGATGGCATCCCTTCCCTCCAGCATGTCTGCTGCACCACACAGCTTGGTGTCATCAGCAAACTTGCTGAGGGTGCACTCAATGCCACTGTCCATGGCACCCGCAAAGATGTTGAACAAGACTGGTCCCAGGACTGATCCCTGAGGGACTCCACTTGTCCCTGGCCTCCACTGGGACATGGACCCATTGACAGCCACTCTTTGGGTAAAAATGAGCACACAGTGTTACAGTTTTTTTCAGAACTCCTACTTCACCACCTTGGCATATCTTTTCATTAAAAACTTGGAGGAAGTGCATGTGCAGCTATGAAACACAACATGCAGAGAATGACTGCCTTATACTCGCTATGAACCACAACGGTGATATTTTATATCTTCCAAATCACATTTGCTCAAAGAAGTTTTTAAGTTAACAAAAATTTAACATGTAAAGTTTGCTTCTTTATGAATTTCTTAAGGCAAGTTTCATTGGAAATTTCATCTGAAATGTCTCATTAACTCTACTGGTAGTATAGTCTATGAGCATGTTTACCACAGAGAATGACGAGGTTGCTTAAAAAGTTTCTCTTAATAAAAACTCAGGTTGTCACCAGTGTTGAAAAAATATATTTCCTACAAAATCTTTCCTCACAGAATTGGAAAATGAAAGTAGTTTGGAAAAAAATTTGCAAATCACTGTGCAGTATGGAAAGGTTACAGTATAAGCCAATTCCTGGGATAGGATAGGATAGGATAGGATAGGATAGGATAGGATAGGAGGATAGGATAGGATAGGATAGGATAGGATAGGATAGGATAGGATAGGATAGGATAGACTAGTCCAGTTCTGGAGCCCCTATTACAGGAGGGATGTGGACGTGCTGGAGCATGTCCAGAGAAGGGCCACGAGGATGATCAGAGGGCTGGAGCACTTCTCCTATGAGGACAGACTGAAGGAGTTGGGGCTGTTCAGTCTGGAGAAGAGAAGGCTCCAAGGTGACCTCATTGTGGCCTTCCAGTATCTGAAGGGGGCCTACAGGAAGGCTGGGGAGGGACTTCTCAGGATCTCAGGTAGTGATAGAACTAGGGGGAATGGAATGAAGCTGGAAATGGGGAGATTCAGGCTAGATGTGAGGAAGAAGTTCTTCACCATGAGAGTGGTGAAGCCCTGGAATGGGTTATCCAGGGAGGTGGTTGAGGCCCCGTCCCTGGAGGTGTTTAAGACCAGGCTGGATGAGGCTCTGGCCATCCTGATCTAGTGTAGGGTGTCCCTGCCCATGGCAGGGGGTTGGAACTAGATGATCCTTGTGGTCCCTTCCAACCCTGACTGATTCTATGATTCTATGATTCTAGACTAGACTAGACTAGACTAGACTAGACTAGACTAGACTAGACTAGACTAGAATAGACTAGACTAGAATAGAATAGAATAGAATTAACCAGGTTGGAAAAGACCTTCGAGATCATTAAGTCCAACCTATCACCCAACACCATCTAATCAACTAAACCATGGCACCAAGTGCCTCATCCAGTCTCTTCTTAAACTAGTTTCCCCAGATATTTACAGTTTAAGCATCATAGTAAGAAACTCCCTCGAATGTCATTGGTCCCAGGATCTCAAGAAATCTCCTACGTTAAAAGTTGGCTTCAACAAGTAATGTTCATTTGTTCACATTTCTGGGGAATTGTTTAAATTATCAAAAGCTCTTCAGACATTTAAAAATACTTAATTTTTTTTTAATGACATAATTCAATATGTATCTTGAGTTTTAAGTTGTGAGCGTAATATACCATTTACTTGTGCAAAATGTGAATTCTCCTAATAGAAAATAGAAAATGGAGATAAATGCTTTCAGTGCCACCTATTGGTGGACACATTATTTAATGTAATGACAAACATCAGCTTCATAACTATAGGGCTACCTGTAGTAATATTTCTAATTTGTTCTGAAGGTAAATCTAACATTAGTGTATACAATCAAATTTGAAGACATTATCCCATCTCCCAAGAATTTAAACTCTAAACAAGTTTGTGGGTTGATTCATTGTTGTTTTTTTCATTAGAGAAAACACCACATGAATGCATCCTGTGAGATGTTTCAGACATCTCATGGTAGGAACAATGTTCTAAAGCACGTAGTGAGTAAGAAAGGTGATGGAGATATAGGAGAGGTCAGGAATTGATCTGAAATTGTCTTTTTAGCCTGACAACAGTGGTTTTGGTAGTCTGAACATGTTGTTTGATCAGGTTGGCCAGTTAGCTTCTCCTGTGTAAAATTTCAAGATATTCTTCACTGCATCTCAGATTCCACCTCTGGAATATACCAAACATTGTGGCACTTCTGAATACTTAACCATGTCCTTAATTGTCTACATTTGTAATTTCATTGGGAACCTGAGGAATACCATTCAGTTCACTGGAGCTACACACATACTTAAAGCTAATGTGACAATTGTTTTCTAGAAGAAGAAAACTTTGCCACCTTGAATAAATGAGGCTTGTGTATTTTATCATCTTTAAAATGTTCATACTGCTTACATTTCTTAAGGGCTTTGCCTTTAGGACTTTAGGTAAACTCTCTAGAGGCTGCATTTATACAGGGAAGGCTTATTTCTTGCAAATATAGTTAGAGAATCATGATGTTTCATGGCAGAGGTGATAACTGAAGAGTTACAATTAGTTCTAACAATTCTACTCTTAAGTATTATTTACACCTCTTTCCTCTGTGTTCTGAATTGTTTGTATGTTCTCTGGATATGTTGTGCTACAGTAAAGTTGTAAAACTATGTCAAATGATTTAAAAGAGATAACTCCTTTGAATATCAGGCTTTATTACAATTCCCTATGTCAGAAATTGATACAGGACTTGGGTCATATGTTGATTTTTTTTTTAAGTAAAGTGGCAGAATATTATTTATTTATTTATTTGAAGAATATGGGCTAGGTAAGATACCTTTTCAACCAGTGAAGCAAAAAGTGAAAGCACTTGCAATAACAGAAAGCTAATTTATCTAAGCCAGATATTTTATATCAAATGCTTGGAGAAGGGCAGATCTGCACCAATTCCAAGACAGTCCAACGACTACAAATCCAGAATGGACCAATTTTCTGGCCAGTAGTACCCCAAGAAAGGGAATTGATCTCAAGCCTCTTTAGCTACCTGAGAGTTCAGAATCTATGTAAACTGCCTTCTATAGTCCTTCTACAGTCAAAAGCAATCTCTCCAGCTTGCCAGCTTAGAAAGAAATCCTGGTTATAGGACAATTAATTAGAATAATGAACTCATGTATCAGGGACTACTCGGGGAATGCACGTAACCTTAAATTTAACACAAAATCTTTTTAGGGGACTGAAGTGTTGAGATGAGTCCTTCTCCAGTCTTTGTGAGAATTTCCATTTGTCTTAGTTTCTTTAATAAAAAAATAAAACTTTTAGAGCTCTGTTACAAAATAATCTTGAGATTGATGTGGTTGGCTGGGGGCAGGCAGTGCAGGACCTCTGAGGCCTCAGACATCATGGTGCTGTCCTTGACTGTGGACATCCACTCAGCCTGGCCTACAGGCAGCCTCCAACATTCCTGTTCTCGTAGTGCAGTGACACTGTCAAGATTTAGCATTGATTTAATCCTTTCTTTCTGGCCTTTTATACACTTGGCATTAATTTTTACTTCTCCTTTCTCCTTATGCCCTCACTGAATCAGGCTGCCTTTTTCTGGCATTGAAATGCAGCCAAGCTGCCTGAAGACTGTGAACTTTTGGCCACAGACTCAGAAGCCATGAGAGAGGCTAAAGCAACAAAATGACTCAAGGATTGTCCCATGGGATTTAAAATAAATATTTTTTTTACTGAATGATAACACAATTCTTGACCGAAGGAGAAAAGAAATACCAGAATGGTAGCAGTACAATCTTTAGGCTAAAGTGGTGCAAAACCCCAAGAGCTCCAGTGCTAAACTATATAATTTTGGAGATGGAAGAATTCCACACTACAATAGCGTGGACAACAGGAGCAGGGAAGTCATTCTTCCCCTGTATTTAGCACTGAACAAGAGGACACAGTCTCAAGCTGTGCCAGGGGAAATTTAGTCTCGAGGTGAGGAGAATATTCTTCCCAGAAAGAGTTTTGCCATTGGAATGGGCTGCCCAGGGAGGTGGTGGAGTCCCCGTTCCTGGAGGTGTTCAAAAAAGGATTGGATGTGGCACTTAGTGCCATGGTTTAGTTGTCAGGTGGTATTAGGTTATAGGTTGGACTTGATGATATCTGAGGCCTTTTCCAACCTGGTTGATTCTGTGATTCTGTGTTGCAGTCAGAACATCAAGCTCCATAATATTTTGCCACAGTTAGTGCTTTCATTTTTGAAGCTGGCATGACTGCATCATGGCATGAATAATGGCAGCGGGTTCATCTTAGTCCATGGCAATGATGTACTTTGAGAGAGTTACAGTTCCTTTAATCCTTGTCTAAAATGACTTCTCAGTCAGAGAGACTAGGATCTTTGCTTATTGCTGAAGCAGCACATTGCTTTGGACACGTATGTCCTGGTGCCATTTGCTATGCCTTGAAGTGAGAATGATTTGTTTATTGAAGTAGTAGTCTGTTTTTCTGCAGAAAAAAAAAAAAAAAATTAGAAATGGCTGTTCACTGGGGAAAAGGGGAAAAAAAGAACCCCTAGAATTACTTGGACTGGCAGCTGGTGTAGTTAACTAACTCACGGAACGTTTTTTAAGCTTTGGCAGTTTTCTTATGGGACTTCAGTCTCTTTCATGCCTGGTTCTGGACAGCAAAATAGGAATGTTTATTTTATTAATTAGTTCTAGCACAGCTTACCCATGAAAATTCTCAAGAGTAATTCTTCATTGATGAAAATATACTCTTCCTGGGTCTTTTAAAAATACAGGGCTGTATCAGTTTGGCAGCTAAAAAGGGCATGAAAAGTCAGCAAAAGTAGAAGCAAGCCCTAAGAGGGAGATAAATATTTATTAAGCACAAACATT
Organism: Picus viridis; assembly: GCA_033816785.1. Taxonomy (NCBI): domain Eukaryota; kingdom Metazoa; phylum Chordata; class Aves; order Piciformes; family Picidae; genus Picus; species Picus viridis. The sequence continues at coordinate 45,610,321 of CM066567.1, read as the reverse complement.
ATTCCTAACCGAACACATACGTCAAATTTTTATGTTGTTCTGTGTTTGTTTTGCAACACTCCAGCACTGCTTTGTCATTAATTCAAAGAAAGCCAATGCAAATAGCTTCAAGGCAAATAGCAATATTATTGCATAAGACAAAAGGCTTATTACTAAACTGTAACTGCCTCAAATATCTCACCTAAACTTCTCAATGCTTCACTCCCCTTTGTGCTCTTTCAGAGAGCAGTTTAACTGAAACTGAAGTGAATTGACATCTGATAGTAGCCATCTGTTGTGTTTGCCTCCCTCGGTTATGTTAGGTGACATGGGGTGCTTTTCACTCACCTTCTCCCCAGTCATCTCAAACCTATTTGAATGAAGTGAGTATGGGAAAAGTTAATGTGTCTTCTTCCTTGTTAATCACACATTGTACAGAAAAAAAAAACATTCTGGTATTAGTTATTATTTCCATCCTGTCAAAACTCTATTACTGTCTCTTAAGCCAATACTGTTTCCATATTCTTCATTGAAGCATAACTTCTGCTATAGTCAGGATTGTAAATAAGTGCTGTAAAAGTGACAGAAGTACTCATGAGTGTTACATGGTCATGTTTTTTATTGACTAATTGACAATAGAAAAATGAATAGAATAGAATAGAATAGAATAGAATAGAATAGAATAGAATAGACCAGACCAGGTTGGAAGAGACCTTTGAGATCATCATGTCCAACCCATCATCCAACACTAATCAACTAAACCATGGCAACAAGCGCCTCATCCAGTCTCTTCTTAAACGTGTTAATTCTTTTTCATAGAATGACAGCAAAAAGACAAAACCTTATTTATTGTTTGGGTTTTGGGGTTGTTTTTTTTTTGTTTTGTTTTGGTTTGGGTTTATTTTTTTTAATTGACAACTCAATTTATTCCTAAATAAAGCACAAAAAGACCCATAAGAACATATTTTGCAGTCAGACTTTTATTCAGGGATCAGTGATGAAGATTTCACTCCTGATGATTACTGAACTATAGCTTGACTTTTTCCAGATTTTGCATTGTCATGAAAATTAGAGGATATAACTTATGTTTGCACACATAGCTTATATTTACACATGTGCTTTGTAACTGTTTGATAAACCAATCAGTCAAAATTTTACAAATGCAAAACATTTTCACCATCATTGGAGGTGTTTAGGAGGAGACTTGATGGGGTGCTTGGTTGCATGGTTTAGTTGATTAGGGGTGTTGGGTGATGGGTTGGACACAATGATCTTAAAGGTCTCTCCCAAAATGATCTTAAAGGTCTCTCCCAACCTGGTTCAGTTCTATTCCATTCCATTCCATTCCATTCCATTCCATTCCATTCCATTCCATTCCATTCCATTCCATTCCATTCCATTCTACATTTTATTTTGTTTGAAGTTGAAGTGATATTTGATCATCATAACTAGGTAATGGATATGAGCCTTCTGCCCAGACATGAATCACAGAATCACAGAATGTTAGAGGCTGGAAAAGACCTCCAGAGATCATCAGGTCCAACGCCCCTGCCAAAAGCAGGATCACCGAGGGTAGTCCACACAGGAATTCATCCAGGCGGGGTTTGAAAGTCTCCAGAGAAGGAGACTCCACAACCTCCCTGGGCAGCCTGTTCCAGTGCTGTCACCCTAACTGTAAAGTTTCTTGTCATGTTGAGGAGAAACCTTCTATGTTCAAATTTGTATGCCTTGTTCCTTGTCTTATTACTGTGCACACCATAAAGAGATTGGCACTCTCCACTTGCCACCCACCCCTCAGATATTTATAGACATTGATCAGATCCCCTCTCAGTCTTCTCAAGACTAAACAGCCCCAGGTCTCTCAGTCTCTCTTCATAAGGGTCAAGTCCCCTAATCATCCTTGTGGTTCTCCATTGGACTCTCTCTAGCAGATCCCTGTCTCTCTTGAATTGGAGAGCTTAAAACTGGACACAATACTCCAGGTGTGGAGTAAAAGGGGAGAAGAACCTCCCTAGACCTGCTGGACACACTTTTCTTGATGTACCCCAGGACAGCATTTGCCCTCTTGGCCACAAGGGCACATTGCTGTTTTGTGGAGAACTTGCTGTCCACTAAGGCAGCTCTCCAGGAGTTGTATGAAACACAATGATATCAGTGTGCAAAAATAGAGCTTTCCATTAGAAAAAGCTGGTTCACTTAACTTACTGTCATTTTTTACACTAGAAATCTATTGTTTGTTGTTTGGTTGGTTTTCTGTGTGTTGTGGTTTGTTTGCCTTTTCCCTTTGTTTGGGTTTGGTTTTTTTTCTTCTCATTAAATTACAATATCAAAACGTCCCATTTATGAATTATATTTAAATAAACAAATATAAATTTTATATTCCAAACACTTTCTATAAGAAGCTTGCTTCATTTCATGCATTTCCAAAGAAGAACGGAAAGGACTGCAATAAAACAATCCATTTTTATTGCCCAGTGACTCATCTTCTGTTATTCTGTAAATGCTCTGAAAAATTGTCTTCCAGTAGTGTTTGAAACAGATCAAATATTTGTTCCCTTACAGGTGAGATCATGAATCCATTGCAGTGGGAATGTTGTCATGAGCTTCACTTGGGCCGGGCTTTTCAAAGCAGGTTGCTTGGGGTTTTTTTGTCTCAAATGCAAAGAACAGGTACAAAGTAACTATGCTATAGAAGAAAAATCTTACACAGGTTGAATCCTGGGAGGGAGCTAGGTAGGTTTACATTCCAGAAATCTGGAGGATGCACAGGGAACAGTTCTCAAGACCGAGATTTCCAAGTATCAGGGATTTGAATGTTTTTGGTATTTGAAGGTATCATGACACTTTACCTCTGTTGTTTATTTTGCAATACACAATCATGATCGTGGAGAAGTATTTTCCATGTAGTCTTGCTTTGATTTTAGAAGTATCTCCTGCATTATTAAGGTTAATGAAGATGTATAAATTATATAGCCATTTTTTGTTTAAAACCATAGAACAACCATTTCTGTTAGAGACTGCACTACACAGCCCATAGTACATAGGAGCCTCTCTCAAGTGGTCTAGGTAATAGTAGTCCTTTGCTTTGAGTTGGCTAAGCCAACACAACCCAGATACACATGCTTGCAGAGCAGAAAGCCCACTGTATCCTGGGCTGCATCAAAAGAAGCATGGTGAGCAGATTAAGGGAGGTGATTCCCCCTCCTTCCCCCTCTATTCCACTCATACTCAAATAGCATGACATCTGTTGAAATCTCAGTGTCAAGGCCCTGAGTGCACCAATGTATCTGAAGTATTGTGTCAAGTCTCATCTGTTTATGCTCTGCTCACTGAGTTTGGTGCTGCATTAACCTCAGGGCCTTTTTTAGTCCTTCCTGAGCTATACAGTAGGTAAGTTGCCTTCAGCCCTGCCATTTAGGTAGAGATCTGCAAATGTGTCTCTGCTTTACTGCATGGTAGTTCTAACCTTTGAGCTGCTGGAATTGAGTCTCTCATCTTTATCTGAAAAAAGATGGATGTACTTCCTGAAGAGGGTTCACAGTTCAGAATTCTGCATGGAAGTTCCAAGTCTGAGATACTCAAGTGTCTTCTGAAGTGGCTCCCTTTCAGCCTAATAAGTTTTGTGACTGCTTAGCAGATGGTATTTCACCTCCCTATGTGTCCCTGGGAGTCTCTTCTGAACCACTAAGTACTCAGTGTATACTTCCAGTAAGTGGGAGATGGAAATTTATTTATTTTCTGGCTAAAAGCTTTTAATCTCCATCACTAAGTGCCCTAAAAAGCTGCCAGCAGAAGAAGTGGGTGGATACATACACAGAACAAAGAACAAATCTAGTATCTTTTTCTTGTGCAGCACTAAACAAAATGGCGGGGGGGAGGCAGGAATGTGTTGGATGCAAATTACTATACTCATTTGAAGTGGTAAATAAGCTTGAATATTAAATACTGCACTACACAGTTTTCCATTGAGAAAGAAAGGCAGTGAAACAGATGTGTAATTTTCAAGCTTAAGCTCTTCTCTTTATTCTGCTGATACTTTTTTTTTTTATAATAGTACCTCACAGTAAGCCATGAAAATGTTAATACAATACAATACAATACAATACAATACAATACAATACACCAGGTTGGAAGAGACCTTCAAGATCATCGCGTCCAACCCATCAAACAATCCAACCCACCCAAACAACTAGACCATGGCACCAAGCACCCCATCAAGTCTCCTCCTGAACACCTCCAATGATGGTGACTCCACCACCTCCCCGGGCAGTCCATTCCAATGGGCAATCACTCTCTCTGTATAGAACATCTTCCTAACATCCAGTCTAAACCTCCCCTGGCACAGCTTGAGACTGTGTCCTCTTGTTCTGGTGCTGGCTGCCTGGGAGAAGAGACCAACTTCTGCCTGTTTACAACCTCCCTTCAGGTAGTTGTAGAGAGCAAGAAGGTCACCCCTGAGTCTCCGCTTCTCCAGGCTAAGCAACCCCAGCTCCCTCAGCCTTTCTTCATAGGGCTTGTGTTCCAAACCCCTCACCAACCTTGAAGTAACCTTGAACCTTAAATATTGTGCAGTGTTCTTGCAGATTTTTTTTTCCCCCCAAACCCTAACAGTATTTATTGCCAATTTACTGCCTAAAAAAGATTAAATAATTGGAGCCATGACTCAGGGTTATCTACTCTTCATTCTGAACACTGGTCATTTGGCACTATTTACACAGCTCTGGGACTGGCCATGACTTCTGTTCCAAGTGAGAATATGTAGCTATCACTGAATTAAAGTGCTTTAACTCTGCATGTACTCATATGGGACCACTTTCAGAGAAGTACAGGCAATGGCTTAGCTGTTCATAGGGAAATTCAAATACATTTGGCTACTTCTGACCCAAATTAAAAAGAAGAAAAAATCCCAAAGGACACTCTAATGGTAAAAAATTATTAAAGAGGATGGAAAATTTCTCAGAGAAATGAAAGATAGAAACAAGTGCTTTTCTATGGAGGTTGGCTTATAAACTGGTCCCTTGAAGAAAATAAGTACTTTCATCACTGACAATGCCTGTAGAGCAGTCTTCATTGTTTTTACTAGCAAGAGAAAACCCAAATTTGCCCTAGTGTGAAATGAATTGAGGTTTTGCAGGTATAGTAACTGTTCCATCCCAGCTCAACCTGGCTCCCCTACCCTTACCTCCCCAGTTTGTTCTGAAAATGTTGCATGAGTTTTCAAGGATACTTTTTCTTCTTACGGCCACAGGGATAGGGGTTAACCATTTCCCTTGATCAAGATGCAAAACGTTTAAGAATTATTAGACCTGAAACTGAAGGTTAAGAGACTATTTTGAGGTCAAATATTAATACCACGAAAACAATTTTTGTAATGCTGATTTCTTCAGCCTTGAAAAGTGATATGGGTTAAGCTAGTGGAATAATTGTTTCATATTTGCAGTATTTTAGTCCTGGATGACAATGAGGGAAAATTAAGCAACACTTGGTTTTCAATATAAGAATGTCAGAAAATTACTTTTAAAATAAGCTTCTAGTTCTGAGTGCTCTGGAATAGACACCATTGTCTTCTGCAAAATTAGCATTTGTCCTGAAATCCATTTTTTAATGTACCTACAAAAGCAATGATTTGACAGCTGTGTGCAAGCAGAATTTAGTGAAACTAGGTTCTATATGGAAGTTGCATCACGCAAGTCTTGACAGCTTCAGGCAAGCTTTCTATTCAATTCAGTTTTATGCCTAGCAGTGTTTTGTCAGAATTACCTGTTACAATATAATTGTGTCTATTTACTTCACATAGCTCTGAAATGTTCACATTATCAAAGATTTCTGCAGTGAGTATGGTCAAACCATGTCTAGAAATAGTCCTTTCCCAAGCAGTAGAAAAGGAGTCCTAGGGCTTCAAAGCTTTCTGTGTTTGGAGGAGTTATTATTAGCATAGCCTTTCCTCCAAAGTGGAACACAATCCACACAAATGAGTTCAGTTGAATGTATCTTACTAATAAATAATAATCATAATCTTTTTTAGTGTTCAGCAACATTTGAGACAGAAATAAATAGAATAGAATAAATAGAATTATCCAGGTTGGAAAAGACCTTTGAGATCATCGAGTCCAACTTATCATCCAACACTATCTAATCAACTAAACCATGGCACCAAGTGTCTCATCTAGTCTCTTCCTAAACACCTCCAGTGATGGTGACTCCACCACCTCCCTGGGCAGCCCATTCCAATGGCCAATCACTCTTTCTATGAAGAACTTCTTCCTAACATCCAGTCTAAACCTCCCCTGGCACAGCTTGAGACTGTATCCTCTTATTCTGGTGCTGGCTGCCCAGAAGAAGAGACGAACCCCCAGCTGGCTACAACCTCCCTTCAGGCAGCTGTAGACAGCAATAAGGTCTCCTCTGAGCCTCCTGTTCTCCAGGCTAAGCACCCCCAGCTCCCTCAGCCTCTCCTCACAGGGCTTGTGCTCCAAACCCCAACAACCAGTAGAAAGGATCACATAAGTTTCTACATTTTCTTCTTTCTCTTAAATGAAATAGAATGATTAAAGTTTATTATGTGAGGTGAAATAAACTTTCAGTTGCATGGATTATATTATATGGATTACAATGTAGAGATGACTGTAAAGTACAACCATATATGAATGCACCAGGATCCATTAATAAAGTGCTCTGAAAAGATGCTTACTTAGCCACAACATAGCTCTTACACTGCATAGAAATCTGCTTATGGTTTATGTTTATGGTTTATGTGAGACATGGTGGGTAGTGTATCGCTTTACTTCAAGAGACAGGCAAGAACTAGATTGTTCCTTGATGTCACAGAGAGTACATATTGGAGCGGGGCCCTGCCAGTCTTCTTCTGTCATCTTCTGTTCCCAGGCAGGATTATAAGTGGCTATGTTGCTAAAGCCTCAGTCTGAACATGGCTGGAAGGTTTCCCAGATGGGGGATAGAGAATGTCATAGTCAGAATTATGATCTGCCTTGCAGACACAAAAATAATTGTGCACAAGTGCACACATGTGGGATCTTTGCTAGGCCCAGATATTGTCTCACTCATTTATATAAATGCCAAGTCTATGGCCAGGCAGCATTGGTATCTGCTGGGTATTCCCCCATCCCATTTAAAGGGCCATCTGCTATTTCATACATCTGCCAAGTGTATGGATTAAGCCTGCTGTTTTCTGTTTTATGTCACATTATTAATAATGGTAATGAATGTTTGCTGAATGAGAGCTGCGCAGGCTGTAGATGTAAAATTCATGGTCACACATTCCTGTCTTATTTATCATGTGAGTGCCAGAACTCTGGATATACTTTTTGCCTCTCTAGCATTTATTTCTTCAAATCATTCCTTCTAATGTCCCAACATATCACAGTGCTTTAAAAAATTTTATTCCTTGTTTCACACAGCTGACTGCATGAGGCTGAGCATGCCTCTATCTATGTTTTTCACTGTATGCATGCAGCAAGCACAAAAGTAGAATATGCTTCAAACACAGAAAGAAATCATCTGTCAGGGCTCCTCCGTCTCACTTGTCACTTGAAGAAGCCCATGTTTTCAGACACAACAGTAAAGACAGCAGATGAATAGTCCTTCCTCGGGGGAGGCTTAGGCTGGATATTAGGAAGAAATTCTTCATAGAGAGAGTGATTGCCCATTCCAATGGGCTGCCCAGGAAGGTGGTAGAATTGACATCACTGGAGGTGTTTAGGTAGAGACTGGATGAGGCACTTGGTGCCATGATTTAGTTGATTAGATGGTGTTGGGTGATAGGTTGGACTTAATGATCTCGAAGGTCTTTTCCAGGCTGGTCTGGTCTGGTCTGGTCTGGTCTATTCTATTCTATTCTATTCTATTCTATTCTATTCTATTCTATTCTATTCTATTCTATTCTATTCTATTCTATTCTCTCTTGGCATCAAGGTCAGTAGCCCATTATCATAGAATCACAGTATTATATCATTCTTTTGGGTGGAAAAGCCCTTTAAGATCATGGAATCCAACCAATATCTAATTGTACCAAGTCTGTTGTTAAACCATGTCCCCTAGAACCTTAGCTATATGTCTTTAGAACACCTCCAGGGATGATGATTCAGCCATCTCTCTGGGGAGCCTGTTCTAGTGTTTGATAAAAAGTATGCAGTATGCTTTTTAGTTTAAAACATGATAAAATAAATTCATTTCATACTTTTGTGTGTGTGTGTGTGCTCATGCTTTCACTATATCTTCCTGTTCAGTGTTTGAGCTCTGAAGACCTTTACATCCATGACATAAATGAGGAATGTATAAAAATAGCCTTTCAAATAGCTATGTAATTTTTCAGGATATGCAACAGTTTCATTGTGGCTGTGCATGTTTATGATGGTTGCATGATATATGCTTCACATATTTATTGTAACCATTTTTCCACCAAAATCTTGTAGCAGACCTCTGCAGTGGGATAGTTCTGTGTAATCAGAAGTAATCATGTCTTTCCCATCAGAACTGTCTGCCCCAGTGTTCCCAAGGGTGTATAAAAAGCCACTTAATCACTAGCTGTAATATGTTTGTTGGCTATTTCATTTTTTGCTTCACCTTGAGAGCCAGAGTGAGGTCAGCCCTCATGAGTACAATTTTAGACTCTGCTTTAATAACTTGAATCCTACCTTGAATAATTTCCTTACTTACATATAAGGTCATTGTGAACTGTAAATATGTCTCTTGTTGGACCAATACTCTTTATTTTGGCCTTGTTTTCTCACAGTTCTACTAACTTGAAATAAACTTTCAGCTAGGTCCAAAAGAAGATTTAGTATCTAAAACAGACTTAGGTAAGACTGTGTCCCTCAATTCAGTGACTCAGTTTTTCAGTGCAAAACTGCACTTAAGACAATTGAAGAATAATATAAGGCCAGAATTGTTTCGTTTCCAAAGAAAAAATAATTATATACTTATAAACTAGTCAATTCTGAACCTCTGAAAATAATTACAAATTCAGAGTTAGAATCTGGGTTTTGGTTTTCAGGCTTTCAAATGCACTTCTCTATATGTGATATATATGTATACATACATTGAGCCAGTAGTGTGCCCAGGTGGCCAAGAAGACCAACTGCATCCTGGCCTGCATTAGGAATAGTATGGCCAGCAGGAGCAGGGAAGTCATTGTGCCCCTGTACTCTGCATTGGTTTGGCCATACCTTGAGTACTGTGTCCAGTTCTGGGACCCTCAGTTTAAGAAGGACATCGAGACACTTGAACGTGTCCAGAGAAGGGCAACAAGGCTGGTGAGAGGCCTTGAGCACAAGCCCTGTGAGGAGAGGCTGAAGGAGCTGGGGTTGTTTAGCCTGGAGAAGAGGAGGCTCATGGGTGACCTCATTGCTCTCTACAACTACCTGAAGGGTGGTTGTAGCCAGGAAGGGGTTGGCCTCTTCTCTCTAGCAACCAGCACCAGAACAAGGGGACACAGTCTCAAGCTGCACCAGGGGAAGTTTAGGCTCAAGGTGAGGAGAAAGTTCTTCACTGAGAGAGTTGTTATCCATTGGAATGTGCTGCTTGAGGAGGTGGTGGAGTCACCGTCCCTGGAGGTGTTCAAGAGGGGATTGGACGTGGCACCTGGTGCCATGGTCTAGTCATGGGGTCTGTGGTGTCAGGTTGGACTCGATCTTTGAGGTCTCTTCCAACTTTAGTGATACTGTAATACTGTGATGCATCAAGTCACAGGCTGGTGACTTCTGAAGTAAATGGTGACATGTTCTACTTGTCACTTGTTCTCCATTTGAAAATGTTATTGTTTTGCTAGTTCAGTTGCTGCCCTGCATAAGTTTGTCATTTGAAATGAGCTTCAGCTCCAATTGTAGGTACATGTCCATATTTCTCAAGCATTTGAAATTCCTTAGACTTGGATGCCAATCCAGGTCTATTATAAATAGTTTGTCTCATTAGAAATTGATACTTATTTGTCAGAAGCAGGTGCTTCACACCTCAGTGTTCATTCTCAATCATTCCAATTGTCAGAATCCAGTGACTTGTTTATTACTAAAACTTCTGCACTAGGTACACTGAATAGATCACAGCATCATTTCTGCATTTGCATGTGAACATAGGTAGAGAGGAGAGACAGGCAAGGAAGAAGGGGTGGAGGGGTGGCCCTGTACGTCAGGGAGGTACTGGATGCTGTTGAGATGGAGATCAGGGATGATAGGGTTGAGTGCTTGTGGGTGAGAATTAGAGGGAAGACCAACAGGGCAGACATCCTGGTTGGCGTCTGTTATAGACCACCCAACCAGGAGGAGGATGTCGATGAGGCATTCTATAGGCAGCTTAAGGCTGTCTCAAGATCACCTGACCTCGTTCTCATGGGTGACTTCAACCTGCCTGATATCTGTTGGGATCTCAACACAGCAGAGAGGAGGCAGTCTAGGAGGTTCTTAGAGTGCATGGAGGACAGCTTCTTATCCCAGGTGCTGCGTGAGCCTACCAGGGGTAAGGCTATGCTTGACCTCCTCTTCACCAACAGGGAAGGGCTGGTGGGTGATGTGGTGGTCGGAGGGTGTTTAGGCACCAGTGACCATGACATAATAGAGTTTTCAGTATGCAGCCAAGCCAAGAGGGGCAGCAAGAAGACCTCCACTCTGGACTTCCGGAGGGCAGACTTCAGGCTACTCAAGGAACTAATTCAGAAGGTTCCTTGGGAATCAGTCCTTAAAAATAAAGGGGTCCAGGAGAACTGGACCTACTTCAAGGAAGAACTATTGAAGGTGCAAGAACAGGCTGTGCCGGTGTGCCGGAAGATGAGCCGCCGGGGCAGACGGCCAGCCTGGATGGGCAATGAACTTTTAATAGAACTTAGGGAAAAAAAGAGGGTGTATCATCTTTGGAAGAAAGGGGAGGCAACCTACAGAATGTTTAGGGATGTTGCTAGGTTGTGCAGGAAGAAAATTAGGGAGGCAAAAGCCCATTTAGAACTTAGACTGGCCTCTGCTGTGAAGGACAACAAAAAGTCCTTCTATAAATACATCAATAGCAAGAAGAAGGGCAAGGACAACCTCCACTCCTTGGTTGACACGGAGGGGAACGTTGTAACAAAGAATGAGGAAAAGGCAGAGGTACTTAACACCTTCTTTGCCTCAGTCTTCACTAGCAGGGCAGAACGTCTTCCAGACAGCTGGCCTGCAGAGCTGGCAGAAGGAGCCAGAGAGCTGCATAGTTTCCCACTGCTCCAAGAGGAAGTTAGAGATCTACTGAGCCGCTTGGACCCCCACAAGTCCATGGGACTGGATGGGATCCATCCTAGGGTGCTGAGATTGCTGACAGATGAGCTGTCCAAGCCACTTTCCATCATTTTTCAGCAGTCCTGGCTCACTGGAGAGGTCCCAGAAGACTGGAAGCTGGCTAACGTGGTGCCCATCCACAAGAAGGGCCGGTTGGATGAGCCAGGGAATTATAGGCCTGTCAGCCTGACCTCAGTGCCAGGCAAGATTATGGAACGGGTCATCTCGAGTGCGATCACACAGCACTTACAGGATGGCCAGGGGCTCAGGCCTAGCCAGCATGGATTTAGGAGGGGCAGGTCCTGCCTGACCAACCTGATCTCCTTCTATGATCAGGTGACCCGCCTGGTGGATGTGGGGAGGCCTGTGGATGTGGTCTACCTGGACCTCAGCAAGGCCTTTGACACCGTTCCCCACAGCAAACTCCTGGCCAAGCTGGCAGCCCGTGGCTTGGACAGGAGCACACTGCGTTGGGTTAGGAACTGGCTGAAGGGCCGAGCCCAGAGAGTAATGGTGAATGGCGCCACATCCAGCTGGCGGCCTGTCACTAGTGGTGTGCCCCAGGGATCAGTGCTGGGCCCCATGCTCTTCAACATCTTTATTGATGATCTGGATGAGGGCATTGAGTCCATCATCAGTAAATTTGCAGATGACACCAAGCTGGGGGCAGCAGTTGATTTGCTGGAGGGCAGAGAGGCTTTGCAGAGGGACCTCGACAGGCTGGACAGATGGGCAGAGTCCAATGGCATGAGATTTAACACATCCAAGTGCCGGATTCTGCACATTGGCCACAACAACCCCAGGCAGTGCTACAGGCTGGGGTCAGAGTGGCTGGAGAGTGGCCAGGCAGAGAGGGACCTGGGGGTACTGGTTGATTGTAGGCTGAACATGAGCCTGCAGTGTGCCCAGGCAGCCAAGAAGGCCAATGGCATCCTGGCTTGCATCAGGAACAGTGTGGCCAGCAGGAGCAGGGAGGTCATTGTGCCCCTGTACACTGCACTGGTTAGGCCGCACCTTGAGTACTGTGTCCAGTTCTGGGCCCCTCAGTTTAGGAAGGATGTTGACTTGCTGGAACGTGTCCAGAGAAGGGCAACAAAGCTGGTGAGGGGTTTGGAACACAAGCCCTATGAGGAAAGGCTGAGGGAGCTGGGGTTGCTTAGCCTGGAGAAGAGGAGACTGAGGGGTGACCTTATTGCTCTCTACAACTACCTGAAGGGAGGTTGTAGCCAGGCAGAGGTTGGCCTCTTCTCCCAGGCATCCAGCACCAGAACAAGAGGACACAGTCTCAGGCTGCGCCAGGGCAGGTTTAGGCTGGATGTTAGGAAGAAGTTCTACACGGAGAGAGTGATTGCCCATTGGAATCGGCTACCCGTGGAGGTGGTGGAGTCACCTTCACAGGAGGTGTTCAGGAGAAGACTTGATGGGGTGCTTGGCTGTATGGTCTAGTTGTTGGGTGGGTTGGATTGTTTGATGGGTTGGACGCGATGATCTTGAAGGTCTCTTCCAACCTGGTGTATTGTATTATTATTGTATTATTATTATTATTAAATTAAGTAATAAAAGATCAATAGGTATTGTTTCTATGGTTATTCTACAGACAATACTGAATTTACAAAGTATATTAGGAATGTTTTCTGGCTCATTTCTCAGCACCAAAGTGATCTTAAATGGGAGTTGATCCATTTTAAGATTTCCTACAGTAAAAAAAAAAAAAAAAAAAAAATTAATTATGTAAAGGGACAACATAACCATAGTCAAGGATATTGGTAGTATTGTGAACACTTCTGTATGACCTCAAGCTACAACTGGGTAGGTTTAGACTGGACATTAGGGGGCGAAAAATCACAGAAAGAGTGGTCAGGCATTGGAATAGGGAGATGGTTGAGTCACCAAGCCTGGATGTGTTTTAAGGCAGTTTGGATGTGGTGCTCGGGGATATGGTTTAGGGGTGAAGCTTGTAGAGTAGGGTTCTAAGTTGGACTTGGTGATCCTGAGGGTCTTTTCCAACCTGAATGTTTCTGTGAGTCTGTGATTACTGTGAAAGTCTGAATTAACTGTCAAAGACAAGGAGAGGATGATGGTGAAGACAACTGTAACCAATTCTCAATAAACTGGGGGGAAAAAAAAGGCACAGGCACACAAAAGCAACCAACCAAAAAAAACCCAAACCAAAACAACAAAAAACTCCAACCCTGTAAGCCAAACCTTTAGTGTATTCTGAAAAGGGAAGAGGATTTTCTACTTGTATCATTATGTCCATAGAGAGCTATTCCACAGCATAATTACAGAATGATATCCACCCAGACTTACTAGATCTATCATTGCCTGTATACTTTTACTATTTTGTGACAGGGGAGCCTAGTTTCAGGCATCTCAAAGTTAGTGGTCTCATCTGAGGTAGTTTTTATCAATGGCTCCCACACACAATGGAGACGTGCTTAATAAGCAAATCATCGCATCTTAAAATAATTACACCAGATAGGATAGGATTGTGCCTTCCTTTCTCTCTTTCTTCCTTTCTCTCTCTCTCTCTCTCTTTCTTTCTTTCTTTCTTTCTTTCTTTCTTTCTTTCTTTCTTTCTTTCTTTCTTTCTTTCTTTCTTTCTTTCTTTCTTTCTTTCTTTCTTTCTTTCTTTCTTTCTTTCTTTCTTTCTTTCTTTCTTTCTTCCTTTCTTTTTCTTTCTTTCTTTCTTTCTTTCTTTCTTTCTTTCTTTCCTTTCTTTCTTTCTTTCTTTCTTCCTTTCTTCCTTTCTTTCTTCCTTTCTTTCTTCCTTTCTTTCTTCCTTTCTTTCTTCCTTTCTTTCTTCCTTTCTTGCTTTTGACAGCAGAGAGAGCAAAGGTGAAAAGCCTCTCATCTTTCAAACCACTAGAGTTATATGAGTTGACTTCCACTACTGATAACAGAATGTCATTTCCATGGTACAAATCCCTTTGACAGAATATTAAGTGTACCTGTAGCTCTATGCTTTCATTGACATTATTTCCACCTTATTGGCTAGACAAGTTATTGCCTCCATTTAGCTGCTGTTTTATTTGGAGGACGAATGCTTCTCAGCTCACATCCTGGGTACTCAGCTCACATCCTGGGTACCCAGCTCTGCTATTGCAGATCAACAGCCTGACATCACGGAACACTTCAGCAGGAGAGATAGATCTTTTTCTTCTCTGTTTTCTCTTCTTTTTAAATTATTTTCTAGAATTTTAAAACATGTATTTGTTTATAACTACTGGGTTTCTGTCAGGGGAAATGATTGCTTACAATTATATTTACACTTGTCCTTGCAGCACCTAGGATCCCTGCAACAGAAAAGCTCTGCCATAAAAAGAATGAAGCTAATTTATTAGCCAGGGATTCAAGCTAATACTTCTTTTACTTTTTAAAAGCAGTTTTAAGATTCACAAACTGAAAAATATTTATTTTATTTGGTCCTGATAAAATATTGTTTTAATACTTCATAATAAAATGAAAAGCAAAAAGTGAAATATGCCTGTTGTAGCTTGAGAAGGGTCTCTTTGCAGCGACTCATAAAATGGCAAGAAGCATTTCACAAAGTGTATCTAATTCACTGTAGAGTCTGTTACCAGTGCTGACCTGCTAACCTCAGTATACAAAGATACATATGGCTGGTCTTTTCTTTAGGGAGTTTGGATTAGATCAAGTGCTGTGCTCAGCACTGGTTAGGCCACACCTTGAATCCTGTGTCCAGTTCTGGGCCCCTCAGTTTAGGAAAGATATTGACTTGCTGGAACATGTCCAGAGAAGGGCAACAAGGCTGGTGAGGGGTTTGGAGCACAAGCCCTGTGAGGAGAGGCTGAGGGAGCTGGGGGTGCTTAGCCTGGAGAACAGGAGGCTCAGAGGAGACCATACTGCTGTCTACAGCTGCCTGAAGGGAGGTTGTAGCCAGCTGGGGGTTCGTCTCTTCTTCTGGCCAGCCAGCACCAGAATAAGAGGACACAGTCTCAAGCTGTGCCAGGGGAGGTTTAGACTGGATGTTAGGAAGAAGTTCTTCATAGAAAGAGTGATTGGCCATTGGAATGGGCTGCCCAGGAAGGTGGTGGAGTCACCATCACTGGAGGTGTTTAGGAAGAGACTGGATGGGGTGCTTGATGCCTTGGTTTAATTGATTAGATAGTGTTGGATGATAAGTTGGACTCGATGATCTCAAAGGTCTTTTCCAACATGGTTAATTCTGTATTCTGTATTCTGTAAGTGAAGTCATGAGTGAACGGAAACTGAAAACCAAGGAGGAACAAACTAGAACAAAACAAAGCTACCACCACAACCAACAAAAAGTCCAGAAAACAAAAAATAATAAAAAGCCCACCCAGAATGCTGTAACACCTGCTTGTTTTCAGTAGAATAATTTACTACACACAAAATAATTTCTTTCTCTTAGTGTCTGTGCTGTTTGTTATTTCCCTTCCAAATCTGAACCGAAGATTTTAATTTGTAAAATCTCCCAGCCAGTATGATGTACTGATAAAATTACAATTGTTTCTTGGTCCTTCTCATTCCACCTTTCTGGGGTCTGGTAAACAAACCGGAGGATTGCAATCACTTCTCTACATTGCTGTCCATCTCGGTGGGAAAAGGGAGCCCCATCCAACCTGACGTTGGACCTACCACTTCAATGGGCAACCTGTTCCAATGTTTCACCATCCTCATTGTAAAACATTTCTTTCCTACATCAAGTCTAAATGGATAAATATTTATCTTTTGACCATTAACTGGACTGATTAAATAACTCTTCTCTTGACAACAGACCTACGAATGAGGGGCAAGTTTGCTTCTCTGATTGAGCCTACCCAGCCATGGCCCAACCTCAAGGGTCTGAGCTTTCAAATTATTTGATTCATTTTCTGCAACATCCTTCTTCTCTCTTTTCATATATTTTTCTTTTTCTTGAATGAGGGTAGTCTCTTTTTCTGTGTTTTTCTATATGGCTTCTGTCACACACCCCCCCCCCCCATAAATTTCAACTTCTTACACTTGCTTTACTCCTCTGCCCAGCTTTTGATTCCTGGCTTGTGTTCCTAGTAACTGCCATGTATTTCATCACCTGACTTTGGCTCTTGGCTTCCACCTTGAAATCTGGCACAAGATTTTGACCTGTGGTTTGCCTTCTGCTGCTGCTGGCCCTGCCCGCAAGACAAATCTATCCATGTTTTTAGTCCCATCGAGCAGATGTCTACAAGCTACAGCCCAGAAAGAAGAGCATGGTTCATTTAACTAATCAGAAATAGCTTTCACTCACTCTCATATTAAGGTAGAATATTCCCACAAATTATTTCAGTGTCTCTACCAATGTGTCTGCTTGTCTTTCTCTTTTAACTTCCTCTTCTCAGCACCAGTTTGACAAATGTTTTGTAGGTCCCTTCTGTGCCAGTGAGTCATTCGCTGCAGAATTACTCAGCTTCTGTTTGCTTTCAACTGGGCTCCAGTCCAGATACATGGAAATATGTTCCTTTGATGCAATAATGATTTGTTTTTCTGGACATCTTATTTGAAATATTGGCCATTTGTTTTCTTCTGATTTCCAGATAAATCTATCACATAGCTAAGGTAAGCAACTGGAATTTATGAAGCCTAACAGTAAGATAATAAAGGTCAGCATATTAAAAGAGAGGCAGATGCTACCTCTGTAATGTTCATACTTTTCTGGTTTGCTGGCTGATTATGACCAGACTCTGCTCTAATCCAACTGCATGTTGCCAGCCCAGAAATTACCAAGTGGATTTTCACCTCCTTATCAGCTGCAGAAAAGTCCAAATACAGTCCGTGTATATTTAGTTATGTGAATGGACCATGGACCTATCCCACTTGTTGAAAATTAAATTTCACAGAAGGCCTCTATAAGATTTTGGGCAAGCCTTGTTTACCATCCAGTCCATACCATATATACCATACCAAACAATGTTTTCATTATTAGCACAATAAGGTAGATTTTGGGAAGAAGTTCCTCACCATAAGGGTGATGAGGCACTGCAACAGGTTGCCCGAGGAGGTGGTAGAAGCCCCATCGCTAGAAGTTTTTAAGGCCGGGCTGGATGTGGCGCTGAGCAACCTGATCTAGTGTGAGGTGTCTCTGCCCATGGCAGGGGTTGGAACTAGATGATTCTTCAGGTCCCTTCCAACCCTGACAATTCTATGATTCTAAGTGTATATAACACTTGCTCTTGGGAAAGTGATGGCAGAAGTAGGTGATTGTTACTCCATTAACACTTTATTTCTAAAAGCAGTACTTCTTTAAAATGAACCTCCACATTTTCTATGTATTTCTTTAACGTGTTGGTTTAGGTTCCAAGGTGATTTTAGTTAGAGAAACCTAGATTTGTTCAAGAGAAAAGTACAGTATCACAGTATCACAGTATCACAGTATAATAACCAAGGTTGGAAGAGACCCCAAGGATCATCAAGTCCAACCCGTCCCAACAGACCTCACAACTAGACCACGGCACCAAGTGCCATGTCCAGTCTCCTCTTGAACACCTCCAGGGACGGCAACTCCACCACCTCCCCGGGCAGCCCATTCCAATGACGAATGACTCGCTCAGTGAAGAACTTCCTCCTCACCTCGAGTCTAAACCTCCCCTGGCACAGCTTGAGACTGTGTCCCCTTGTTCTGGTGCTGGTTGCCTGGGAGAAGAGACCAACCCCCTCCTGTCCACAACCACCCTTCAGGTAGTTGTAGAGGGCAATGAGGTCACCCCTGGTCCTTCTCTTCTCCAGGCTAAACAACCCCAGCTCCCTCAGCCTCTCCTCATAGGGCTTGTGCTCAAGGCCTCTCACCAGCCTTGTTGCCCTCCTCTGGACACGTTCAAGTGTCTCGATGTCCTTCTTAAACTGAGGGTCCCAGAACTGGACACAGCACTCAAGGTGTGGCCCAACCAATGCAGAGTACAGGGGCACAACGACCTCCCTGCTCCTGTTGGCCACACTACTCCTAATACAGGCCAGGATGCCTGTACACTGGGATATGTCCTTGTGGCTCAATTTTCTGCCTTTTCTTTCTGTTTTGCGTATTACAGATGAGTTATATAAACAGCTCAAGGAAATAAATGAGAAGCCCACAAGTGTGATTTGTGCTGACAAGTTCCTTCCTGAAAAAGGAGGAAGAAAGGACTCTGCTAAATTATCTGCTTCGTTCCACTTTTCAATTCTTTTGCCTTCTTGCTGTACCATTCTTTGGCTTTCCCTCAACAACTCCCAACTCCCAGGTGACTTTTGCAATTGCACATAGCTCTGATGTTTGCATAGTTCTTTATTTACACATAGCAAACATAAAACCAGAACAGCTGAATCAAGAGTTAATGCCTTTCTCCACCTGTACCTCCTATCAAAAATCTGTACCTCCTATCAAAAATCCTGGTGGCAAGCTGACTGGAGCATCAGGAATGACACTGGATTTATGAAATCATAAACATGTTCTCAGATACAAATGATTCATGGCAGCAAGTCATAGGGAGCAGTTTGAGTATCCCTTCCCAGAACCTTTTTTTCTTTTCCACATACTTTCTCTAGATCTTTGCTCCAGGTATGAACTTCAGCCTTCCCTCTCTTTCTCACTCTGTTCTTTGTTTTCCTTGAGAAGGAGCTCTAAACACATGGGCTGGAAGAGAGTTTTAATGCTTGCCTAAAAGCCCCCTAATTGAAGCAGTCAGAAGACCAGGACAGGGTAACATACTGTGAGGCGTGGCTGTCTTATGGCTTAAGCATTGCCACTATCTTTCATTGATCAGATACATTCCACAAAGCTTTTGCTTTTGCTGGTTGTCAGTTTTCTGTACCGTACAGGCACTGTGATAATTTCCTCTGGAGCAGAACCTATGTGAATACAGATGTGAAAAGATGGCCATGATATGTGTGCTTCCATCAGTTTAATAACAATTTGGATGGTCAGGTTGTCATGCCTTGACTATTCTTGAGTTGAAGAATATGGAAATAGAAATATTTTTTTAGAATAGAATAGAATAGAATAGAATAGAATAGAATAGAATAGAATAGAAGAATAGAATAGAATAGACCAGGTTGGAAGGGACAATTTGTCTCTGAAGTTAGTATTTTTCCTATCTAGGTTTTATTCAGTCTTTCAGTACATGAATGATAAAACCTAGAGGGAACTTCCTGTGGTAGATGTATGCCTAATGCAGTATTTGACTCATTGTTTCTGAATCCATGCAAGAAAGGTTTGTCAATTCAATGAAATATGTCCAATAATTTTAAATCATATATATTCCAAGATACATTTTAAAAATAAATAATTGGCATGTCCACTATTGCAGCTTTTAAGGTATGTTGGTGTTTTTTAATATGACTTCATGCCCCACATGATTCTTTTCTGTAAGATTACAATGATGGTGTATTGCATCGCAGTTATTTTAGATAACCTGTAACATTAATTTAAACAGCAGATGGGACAGGTGGGCAGAGTCCAACTGCATGAGATTTAACACATCCAAGTGCCAGGTTCTACACACTGGCCACAACAACCCCATGCAGTGCTACAGCTGGGGTCAGAGTGGCTGGAGAGCATCCAGGCAGAGAGGGACCTGGGGGTGCTGGTTGATAGTAGGCTGAATATGAGCCAGCAGTGTGCCCAGGCGGCCAAGAAGGCCAATGGCATCCTGGCCTGCATCAGGAACAGTGTGGCCAGCAGGAGCAGGGAGGTCATTGTGCCCCTGTACTCGGCACTGGTTAGGCCACCACCTTGAGTCCTGTGTCCAGTTCCGGGCCCCTCACTTTAAGAAGGACATTGAGACTCTTGAATGTGTCCAGAGAAGGGCAACACATCTGATGAGGGTTTTCGAGCACAAGCCCTATGAGGAGAGGCTGAGGGAGCTGGGGTTGCTTAGCCTGGAGAAGAAGAAGCTCACGTGAGACCTTATTGCTCTCTACAACTACCTGAAGAGAGGTTGTAGCCAGGTGGAGGTTGTTCTTTTCTGACAGGCAACCAGCAGCAGAACAAGAGAACACAGTCTCAAGCTGCACCAGGGGAGATTTTGGCTGGATGTTAGGAAGAAGTTCTTCATAGAAAGAGTGATTGGCCATTGGAATGGGCTGCCCAGGGAGGTGGTGGAGTCACCATCACTGGAGGTGTTTAGGAAGAGACTTGATGGGGTGCTTGATGAGGTTTAGTTGATTAAATAGTGTTGGATGATAAGTTGGACTCGATGTTCTCAAAGGTCTCTTCCAACCTGGTTAATTCTATTCTATTCTACTCTATTCTATTCTATTCTATTCTATTCTATTCTATTCTATTCTATTCTAAAACAGCAGATAAAATGGAATCACAAGTAGGTCCTCTACTGTGGTCTGCCATGGCCTCCCTTGGGGTTGCTTTGTGCTTTGTTGCATTTTGTTTTGGAATTAGATAAAAAGGGCAAAAATACCCAGATGGATTATTTTGTTATAAGCCTCTGGGAAATATTGACATCCAACATAGATATTTCAAGAGCCATGCCAAGGAAGCAGCTAGCTGGTGTGAGTGATGATACAAAGATTTGAAAGGAAGAACAGATCCAGAAAAGAGAAAAACCCAAGAAGCCCAAAACCAAACCAAACCACAAAAACTGCACCCAAAACCCACAGCTAAAACAAACCCAAACAAACAAAAAACCCCAAACAAAACCCAACCCAAACCAACCAACCAAACAACAGCAAAAGAATCAAGGAAAGGAATGGGATCATGGAAATGAATGTGTCTGTTGGGTTTACTTCTTCATGTGAGGTTAACAAAAGGAAATAGATGGTCCAAGAAGAAAAGCTCAAAAGATGAAATGAAATGTGGAACTGAAGGCCAAATTTGCCAGTTTATAGGTAGTTTTATTGTTTCAAAATGTCTGCAGCTGTTCTAACATTAGCATTTGTTACTACAAAGCAACATTATAGTTGCTTTCTACCTTCTGGTTCCCCTCAATACAGACCATTTTCTTGCAGCCTAGCTGTGTGAGTATTCATTAACAAAGCTCAACCCTTGCTATTTTCCTTCTTGCCCTAAACAGTCTCAAAAGAAAACCCAAGTCTATAATTATTTTAGCCCTTAGGATGAAAAATAATCTGACTATCTTTTAATTAACCATTTTAATTGATGGTTGCTATTAACTGCCTTCATCTTCAGCAACAAATTATGGCACACAAATAACCAATGAACCTATCGTAGATAGATGGAAGATCACAATACCTTTTTAGAAATTAACACCTCTTAAATACAAGCATTGATTGCAAATTGTGATATTGACCCAACTCTGAGGTCATTCAGCTGGTTAATAGTCTCTTAAAATTGACAACCCTGTGTAGCAGAAAGTGAGTTGACAGAAGTGATAACAATAATAAAAATAGCAATAACACGGAAGAGACAGCCTGCATGGAAAACAAAAACCTATAGATGAAAGCTCTTTTTATTTCTACCAAAAGTAACATTCTTTAATATCTAGTTATGAAGAAATGTGTGTCTTTCAGAATCATGATGCTCCAACAAAACATTTTTCACCTGTAAAGAAATCAGTGTTATCTCTCATTACCATACAGCCAAACCAGTGCACGGCATCACTCTGCATTGAGAAAAAGTACTGTTGCCTTTTCTCACAAAGAAAGAAGTTTATTTGTTCAAGATCACACAGACAGTCTGTGGCAGTATTCAGACTGCTTGGGTCCTGGTCTGAAAATCAAATTTTTGTTAACTTCAATTTTCATCTGCTCTGACATCTTGAATACCCAAGGCGCAAAATGAATTGAAAAACTCTACTGCTAAATAACCCTACAGCTGATGAAGGAGTGATGGGACAAATGACGGCTTGTTCCTGAGGATTTGCCCTCTCTCACGATGGTGGGGGGCAGATAAATTGATTTTTAATTTCCATTTCCATCAAGATTATAAATACATCTATGCCTAAAAATGTATGAATAATTAAAAGGCTGTTTATGTTTTGTCTTTTACCATTCTGTTATGTACCAAGGGCTCTCTGCTTGCATATTTTAACTGTGCACAATTTGATTCTGTATGCAGTTTTAGCAGTTAGCAGCCTAGAGACTCATAAAGTGCCTGACCATATGTTCTCTTGCTCTTCAACTTTTAGTACAAAATTCAAAGTATGCATTTAAAAAATATTTTTAGTCTCCTAAACAAACGTTGTTTCTGGGCTATGAATAGTCCATGAAAACACTGAAAGTTTTGGGTTTTTGTTGTTTTTTTTTCAACTGTCGAACATTTTCATTGCAATAGAGAAGCCGCAGTGAAATAGCACAAAGGAAGAAAAAAAATTGAAGAAGGATGTGGACGTGCTGGAACGTGTCCAGAGAAGGGCCACGAGGATGATCAGAGGGCTGGAGCACCTCTCCTATGAGGACAGACTGAAGGAGTTGGTGCTGTTCAGTCTGGAGAAGAGAAGGCTCCGAGGTGACCTCATTGTGGCCTTCCAGTATCTGAAGGGGGCCTACAGGAAGGCTAGGGGGGGACTTCTCAGGATGTCAGGTAGTGATAGGACTAGGAGGAATGGAATGAAGCTGGAGGTGGGGAGATTCAGGCTGGATGTGAGGAGGAAGTTCTTCACCATGAGAGTGGTGAAGCCCTGGAATGGGTTATCCAGGGAGGTGGTTGAGGCCCCGTCTATGGAGGTGTTTAAGCCCAGGCTGGGTGGGGCTCTGGCCAGCCTGATCTAGTGTGGGGTGTCCCTGCCCATGGCAGGGGTTGGAACTAGATGATCCTTGTGGTCCCTTCCAACCCTGACTGATTCTATGATTCTATGATTCTATGATTCTATTGTTTGACCCTTATGCACCACCTATTCCCCCAATTTTCAGACCATTATGAACTATGATTATATTTCATAAACTAAACAACATCAAACTCAATCAAGATTTCAAAGAGAGTCAACAAATAAGATCTAAAAGCAGTAAGAAGTTTTATAATAACTCAAGACTTCTTATTCTGCTTTCACATCGATGCATTACCCTGACATGTGTATTTAATAAATTAAATGTCCAAAGCACTTAAATAATTTAGAGGTATTAAAGATAATGTGGGGTTTTGTATATATCACCAAAGAATCTGCTCAGGACACATTCCAGTTTACATCATCTATATTTGGATATTCAATTTATTTCTCATCTATTTTTTTCCTCAGAAATAAACATGTACAATTGATTTATGATGATGAGAAGAGCTTTCAAAGTAAGTTAAAAATCACAAAAAATAGTGCTACTGAAACAAGTGTTCAGCCATGCCTCAGCTAGAAATGAGCCATACCTTGGTTAGAAATTATTCCACCTAACCCTTAGAGTTTTTGTTTATTATCTAGATTATTACTGTTGTCATTATTATTTTCTTTCCTTTGTTATAGTTGTTCCACATACAGTCAGGATTACAGAATTACAGAATTCACCAGGTTGGAAAACAACTTCAAGATCACCAAGTCCAACATATCACCCAATACCATCTAATCAACTAAACTATGGCACTGAGTGCCTCATCCAGTCTCTTTTTAAGCACTTCCAGTGATGGTGGCTCCACCACCTCCCTGGGCAGCCCATGCCAATGGCCAATCACTCTTTCTGTGAAGAAGTTCTTCCTAACATCCAGCCTAAACCTTTTCTTCTCCAGGCTGAAGAGACCTGAGTCTCTCAATCTTTTCTCATAAGAGAGACTCTAGTCCTCTCATCATCTCCTTAGCCCTCTGCTGGGCTCTCTGCAGTAGTTCCTTGTCTCTCTTTTAATGGTGAGCCCAGAACTAAACATAATACTCCAGTTGTCTCACCAGGGTGCAATAGAGGGGAGAGAGAACATCCCTTGACCTGCTAGCCAGTTTTCTTAATCCACCCCAGAATATCATTTGCCTTCTTGGCCACAAGGGCACGCTGATGGCTCATGGTGAACTTCTTGTCCACCAGGACTCCCAGGACCTTCTTCATAGAGATGTTTTCCAGCTGGTCAAAACCTAACCTGTGTTGATGTATGGGGCGATTTCTCCTTATGTGCAGGAACCTACACTTGCCCCTGGTGAACAGCTCCTGTACTTTATAAAAGGGAGTATGTCACATCATTTATCTCCCTGTCCTTAGAAGAGGAAATCATGAAGGCAATAGTAACTCAGATAATCCTGCTGAAGTGACACAAATGTTTGTTTGTATTCTACATTCCAGATTCAGTATTATAGTTGTAGCCATAGTCTCTAAGTAAATCTGCTATTTTGGACTTCTGTAATATAAGTTTGATGACAATCGAATCGAATCAAATAGAATAGAATAGAATAGAATAGAATAGAATAGAATAGAATAGAATAAGAATAGAATAGAATAGAATTAGAATATACTAGAATAGAATAAGAATAGCATAGAAATAGAAATAGAAATAGGAGTAGAATAGAATAGAATAGAATAGAATAGAATAGAATAGAATAGAATAGAATAGAATAGAATAGAATAGAATAGAATAGAATAGAATAGAATAGAATAGAATAGAATAGAATAGAATAGAATGGAATAGAATAGAATGGAATTAACCAGGTTGGAAGAGACCTTTGAGATCACCGAGTCCAACCTATCATCCAACACTGTCTAATCAACTAAACCATGGCACCAAGTGCCCCATCCAGTCTCTTCTTAAACACCTCCAGTAATGGTGACTCCACCACCTTCCTGAGCAGCCCATTCCAATGGTCAATCACTCTTTCTGTGAAGAATTTCTTCCTAACATCTAGCCTAAATCTCCCCTGGCACAGCATGAGACTGTGTCCACTTGTTCTGGTGCAGGCCGCCCAGAAGAAGAGACCAACCCCCACCTGGCTACAACCTCCTTCATGTAGACTTGCACATCTCAGTATCAGTCCTGGATAAATACAGGTTTGTTGTGTTTGTTGTTTGGGTTTTTTTTTCACTTCTCAGAATCTTTATGAAACCAAGGCTTGTGAGAGAACAAGAGGGGAAAACTTCATCACTCTTATCAGATGGTAGACTGTCCATTTGGCATTCTGCCTGGAAACTTGCAAACTCAATTAAACGCACATATGGTCCATAGCAGGCAGAATCAGTCTTTGCCAACACGCATCCCTCTTGCAGCAGTTCCAAACTGTACCCACGCTAGATAGCTTTTTTCCACGGAGATGATTTTTTTTCCACTTCTCTAACAGCATCAGCTCAGCATATTGTCTTCTCTTCCTTGGAAGAATACAGGGAAGAATGCCAAGATGAACATCAGTTTGAATTCTGCAGGGGTGCTTTTGCTATCTAGGAGCTTTTCTTTGAGGAAGACAGGTATGGAGATACCTAGATTTAATGAGCAGTGCTGGTAGAATTAATAAATCTTCTCAATACTCCCTGAAGCAGCTGCTCTATTTTGAAATAATGAGCATATGGTTTCATTATATTTCATTGATTTAATCCCCTTCAGCTAAAGAAATATTTCAGGGGAATGCAAACAACTTACAGAATCTCTACATATTTCTCACTCCTTTTATTTTTTTCTGGCTAAACAGAAAGCTGACTTGCATGTAAAAGGAAAAGCCAGAGGCAGCTTTCAGATTCCTTAACAGAGGTTGTCTGAGGGGCAATGGGGCCTCTGAAAATAATGAAGACTTGTGTGTGCCTTGAAGTTACAGTGCTTGTGGGTTCCCTTAAAGGTTTAGGTTCTGTGAAAGAAAAAAAAACAAACAAGCTCAGGCTGGACTTACCCTGCTAATAAGCTGTATTCTTTATTCAAAATCTCTCTTCAGATGTAGAGTGCAGGCAGGGAGGAGGGTGAGGAAGCATCAAAGCAACTTGTTCATCTAACACTTTCAAAATTTATAGGAAGAAAGGAAGCTATGAGAGGATTCTAAATTGTCTATAAAAACAAACCTTTCAAAGCAAAACAGGTTTGCTAGAGATATTTGCCTGCTCAACTGTTTAAAGGGGAAACTGTATTCAGTATTTTATCCACTCTGCATCCTGCTGCTGATATTGGAAAATGGACTTCTGAAGTGAAAGTGAAGCGAAAGTCCCTTTTTAGGTGGTTGTTTTTTTGTTTGGTTTTTTTGGGGTTTGTTTGGTTGGTTGGTTTGTTTTGGGGTTTTGGGGTTTTGGTTGTTTTTTTTTTTTTTTTTTGTCAGGTCTTCCTAAAAATGGATTTCTGGCAGCTAGAAGCTCACAAGATATCTTTTCAAAGAAGACAAAATAAATAAGCAAAATTTACATATGATTACAACTGGATAACTTTGGCAAATCTGGGATCTGAAAGACAGAAGCCATTCCTGGAAAGGCTGGGGACTGACAAGGAGTCCTGCTCTATGTGAGGGGAAGATGTACTTTCTGTTTCTGGTTACTCAGGCCCTTTCTTCATTCATTCCCACTTTTTATATTCTACAATAGCATGAATTAGTATGTTCTACCTACACATGTGTGTGTTCTATATGTGTATGTATTTGTGGAGGTGTAAGTATATGTATGTATAGATCTACAGCAGAGTTTTGTCTACATCAAAACACATAGTAATAGTTGATGAGATTGTTTCTTTACCCCACCCCAAAAAAAAAAAAATTACAATGTTGTTGAAAGTACTTGTGGTGATTTGAGTCTTAACTGGGATTTAAGAGCTCAGATGGTGGGCAAAACTGAAGATCCCTCCCCTGTTCCGCCTTCCTCTTTCCCAATCAAGAGAAAAAAGGGAAGGGGAAAGAACAGAGAGAGATAAGGGAAGGGGAAAAAAGGAAAGAAAGGGGGATAAGGTAAAAAGGGAGGAGGTAAATCTACTGAGAAATAATTTGGAGTTGGTTTGGAAGTAGAGAGGTACAATTTTCTTTAAAATATATATATATAAACATACACAAAGAGACATATATATATCTATATATATCAATAACAGGAAAGGTTCACAAGGGTAAGGAACAAGGATGGATAGGGAAATATACAAAACCAATAGTCCTTTGGAGAAACATGGATGAAGCAGGGAGAAAGACCAGGCCTGCCCACATGCAAGAGAGCCAGGAAGCCAGCAGTGACTCTCTTAGTCCTTTTGTCCCAGCGAGGCAGAAGCAGAAGAGAGCAAATGGCTTCACTGTCTTCCTTTTTATAGGCTTGCTGGACAGGGGCGGGGAGTGGAGCAGACTAACACGGTTTCCAGGGGGAAAACTCCCCTCCAGGGAGAGCAGGGCTCTCACACCAACCTCCCACACCCCTGCTTTCAGGATGGGTGTAAACCACCACAGTACTTTAATTCTTCTTTTTTATTATTTCCTATTGCATTCTATTCTATTCTATTCTATTCTATTCTATTCTATTCTATTCTATTCTATTCTATTCTATTCTATTCTATTCTATTCTATTCTATTCTATTCAAACCTAATTTTAATAAACCTCTTGGGACTTACAGACATTTTCCTGTGTCAACAATTCACAGTACCACAGTGTCGCCAAGGTTGGAAGAGACCTCAAAGATCATCGAGTCCAACCTGTAAGATTCAGAAGATAACTTTCATGACTTTAAGATAATATTCAGAAGATAAGATTTTAATTTGCAGCAAATTGCTAGTGTGGCACAATGCAACTAATGACATTGTGAAATCACAGCAAAAGGATTCACTTCAGGGTCTTCACCACATTTGAACCAATACGCTATGGGTTTAGATCCAGGCCTGTAAATTGCAAGACTAAAAGGAAACCCCGGTGATATTTTTCACCTACAGAAATTCAGTGCTTCGTAAGACAAGAAACCACATACTTCAATTTCTTTCCAGCAGGAGCAAAAGTGGTCTGTGTTTTGAGGGGTTGTAAATTGATACTAGGGTCACTCAAAGACATTTCTTTTTCTCTCAGCGCAAGCAAGATAAACCTGAATCACAAGAAGTGAAACAACCTCATCACGAAATACCAGTCTTAAGGAAGCAAATTACTCTCCCCTGCCCTTAAAGTGTATCAGAAATATTACATTTGTTATCGCACTAAATTGCAAAATCTGTTTTGCCCTCTGTGGTCCTGCTGAGATTGTGGCATAGTGATGCCTGCTCTTTCTTTCTGACATGCAAGTGGCAGAGAGACAAGACAAATGCAGTACCTTACTCTAATTTTTTTTTTCTTTTTTTTTGGACATAATCCATACATTATTAATTTTTGTTGTTGTTACCCTAAAGCTGTGTAACAGGTGCCATTCTGAACTGAAAATCACCCTTCCAGTATGAGCAGACATAGTCCCTGAGATACCCAGTCGACTAATTAATGCTGCATCATTTAATAAAGAATGCTAATTACTCAGTTTTCTCCATCCTCTTCCCCTCCCTGCTAATGATAACATTATCG
The DNA here is from genome assembly GCA_033816785.1 of Picus viridis. Classification (NCBI taxonomy): domain Eukaryota; kingdom Metazoa; phylum Chordata; class Aves; order Piciformes; family Picidae; genus Picus; species Picus viridis. The sequence continues at coordinate 45,581,822 of CM066567.1, read as the reverse complement.
AGCTTATGCAGGAGGTAGTGATCATGTGTGTGTGTAAGGAGATAATTTACAGTGAAAGAGGATAAATAAGCAGATGGAGGAGGAAGAGGTTCAGGAAGGATGTTGACTTGCTGGAACTTGTCCAGAGAAGGGCAACACAGCTGATGAGGGTTTTGGAGCACAAGCCCTATGAGGAGAGGCTGAGGGAGCTGGGCTTGCATAGCCTGGAAAAGAGGAGACTCAGGGGTGACCTTATTGCTCTCTACAACTACCTGAAGGGAGGTTGTAGCCAGGCAGATGTTGGTCTCTTCTCCCAGGCAACCAGCACCAGAAAAAGTGGACACAGTCTCAGGCTGCGCCAGGGCAGGTTTAGGCTGGATGTTAGGAAGAAGTTCTATACAGAGAGAGTGATTGCACATTGGAATGGGCTGCCCAGGGAGGTGGTGGAGTCACCATCACTGGAGGTGTTTAGGAGGAGACTTGATGGGGTGCTTGGTGCCATGGTTTAGTTGTTTAGGTGGGTTGGATTGGTTGATAGGTTGGATGCGATGATCTTGAAGGTCTCTTCTAACCTGGTCTATTCTATTCTATTCTATTCTATTCTATTCTATTCTATTCTATTCTATTCTATTCTATTCTATTCTATGGAACAGGCTTCTAAATTCTTCTAATTTCTTATTTAGAAGGGATCTGCAGAATGGCAAAGAGTTAAGTGGAATGATAGTGATGTCAGAGTCATGAAAAGAGCTAGGGGGAAAGCAGCGAACAAAAGTTAATCTTCCATGCATTTATTTATCAAATGTTCCTTTACTTTACAATTTTATTTAAATCTGGTTTAGGGGGCAAATGTATTTGTGAACAGAAAGTGAAAGTCTCCTCCACAGGATTTTTCCTCTCTTCCTTGTTGCTTCTGAGTGGACAATGGATGATGTCAATTACAGCAAGATCAATTTCAGGAGCAGAGAGAGTTCCTTTAGGCATTCTTCACTAGTCCCACCATGTGGTGCAAGTTTTTCCTTATTTAAAGGAAGGTGATGAAAGGTGCTGTAAGCAGCAATACATTAATCCAGACTGCTGAAAAGTCACATAAATTCTCTTTTATATAAAACATCTCAGTGGACTCCTAGCACACCTCTGTCCAACAAACAGATTATTTAATTCATTGCAATATGGTCACATAATTCTACATTTTTACCCTTTTCACGTGGTTAATGCTCAAAGACTTCTCAGAATGAGAAAAAAAGCCAAACAAACAAAACAAACAAGCAACCAAAATCCCCACAACATTACCAGAAGACACAGTCTCAAGCTGCACCAGGGGAAGTTTAGGCTCAAGGTGAGGAGAAAGTTCTTTACAGAAAGAGTTATTGGCCATTGGAATGTGCTGCCCAGGGAGGTGGTGGAGTCACCATCCCTGGAGGTGTTCAAGAGGGGTTTGGACATGGCACTTGAAGCCGTGGTTTAGTTAGTCATGAGGTGTTGAGTGACAGGTTGGACTTGATGATCTTGAGGTCTTTTCCAACCTTATTGATTCTATGATTCTATGATTTGGAAGTGAAAAGTTTCTATGCAGCAATAAGCTTTATTATAACTGCACTGCTGGCAAAATGAGAAGAAAATGAAGAGGTTTTTTCTGAGTTAACAAGATTCATCTGTTTAAAATGCATATTCATTTCATTGTTATCATAGAATCTGAATTGTTGGTTGTTTTTATTAGATGTATGAATATTTAACTTGATTTGGAGTCTAAACATCTTACTGAGGAAAAGTCGTTAATTAGGAGTATTTGGTTGAATGTATTTTTCATTCATAGAACTTTTCAAACAATATTTTGATTGTTGTGGCAAACTTAATCTTGAAGGGAAAAAATGTCTTTCTAAAGTTTTGTGTAGATATAAAAATCTATTTCAGGCTACAATATAGACTGAGACATAGGTGAAACTGCTTTCATTTGGGAGCCTGTAAACCTGAACTCCTATAGGCTAATTCTGCCTAATTCTGCCTAATTCAGTCTAATTCTGACTGCATTTAGCTGCCTTCTGAAGGAGTAAAAAGGATACTATAAAGGATACTTCCACAGGCAAAGAAAAATATCTTCTCTCATCTCCTGCAGGTTTTCTGAGGCTTAGTCTCCTGGACATCATCTTTATATTCTTAATGAGCCCACTTGTCTCTCTAAGCACTGGGCTGTCACAACAGAACTACAGGCAGAAATGAAAATTCTTCTCTGTTTGTTATTTTCCTGGGTATGCTTGACAGGCTGCTCTGAGGTAAACTCTATAAAGCTTTTTTTTTCCCTACTAATTAAGACAATGATGGCCACGCAGCAACCTGTCCAGATTAGCTTACATGGAAGAGAAGGATGCTCAGATGCTTCTTTTCCCCATTTGCAAAACTGAAGGGTATTCTGCAGCTGAAGCAAGGGAAAGAAAGAAACTAGAAAAACAGAAGTTTCCCTCATAATTTTATTTACTATCAGTTTGTTAATGCATTGTTCTCTGGATGGGAAAAGAACAAAATGGTAATGTTTTGTTTATATTTTACTTACTTTTCCCCCAGAACTTTGAAAACTCTTTAGCATCCATTGCATTCACAGTATCATATCATAGTATCAGTCAGGGTTGGAAGGGACCACAAGGATCATCCAGTTCCAAACCCCCTGCCATGGGCAGGGACACCCCACACTAGATCAGGCTGGCCAGAGCCCCATCCAGCCTGGGCTTAAACACCTCCATAGACGGGGCCTCAACCACCTCCCTGGATAACCCATTCCAGGGCTTCACCACTCTTGTGGTGAAGAACTTCTTCCTCACATCCAGCCTGAATCTCCCCACCTCCAGCTTCATTCCATTCCCCCTAGTCCTAGCACTACCTGATAGCCTGAGAAGTCCCTTCCCAGCCTTCCTGTAGGCCCTCTTCAGATATTGGAAAGCCACAATGAGGTCACCTCGGAGCCTTCTCTTCTCCAGACTGAACAGCCCCAACTCCTTCAGTCTGTCCTCATAGGAGAGGTGCTCCAGCCCTCTGATCATCCTCGTGGCCCTTCTCTGGACACCTTCCAGCACGTCCATATCCCTCTTGTAATAGGGGCTCCAGAACTGGAGGCAGTACTCCGGGTGGGGTCTCACCAGAGCTGAGTAGAGGGGGATAATCACTTCCCATGACCTGCTGGCCACACTTCTCTTGCTGCAGCCCAGGATCAGATTGGCTTTCCAGGCTGCAAGTGCACATTGAGAGCTCATGTTGAGCTTCTCGTCCACCAGCACCCCCAAGTCTCTCTCCTCAGGGCTGCTCTCCAGCCAGTCACTGCCCAGCCTGGATTTGTGCCTGGGATTGCCTCGCCCCAGATACAGGACCCTGCCCTTGGTCTTGTTGAAGCTCATGAGGTTGGCTTGTGCCCACCTCTCCAGCCTGTCCAGGTCCCTCTGGATGGCATCCCTTCCCTCCAGCGTGTCTGCTGCACCACACAGCTTGGTGTCATCAGCAAACTTGCTGAGGGTGCACTCGATGCCACTGTCCATGGCACCCACAAAGCCTGGTCCCAGGACTGATCCCTGAGGGACTCCACTTGTCACTGGCCTCCACTGGGACAGGACACGTTGACAGCCACTCTTTGGGTGCAGCCATCAAGCCAGTTCTTTATCCATCTAGTGGTCCACCCATCAAACCCGTGCTTCACCAGTTTGGAGACCAGGATGTGGTGCGGGACAGTATCGAAGGCTTTGCTCAGGTCCAGGTAATGAATTTGCTCAGGTCCAGTACAATGAAGCAAAACTCCAGAAGCCTTCAGTTTCTTGAGACCATAAATACTTGGAGTGCCATAGGAACGTGTATCACAGTTCAATTCCTCATGTTTGGGAAAATAAAATTTCATTAAACCCCAAATATTTTTAGAAGTGTATAACAAATTTCCATGCAGGATCCAGGGAAAAAATATCTTCATTTTGTGATTAGTAGCTGATGTCTGTGGTCAAAAGAGAGTCGGAGTCTGACAGGTGTTATGGATGTGATGGCAGAATGCACAGCTGTAGACTAAGCAAATATATTAATGCATTTACAGGCATTAACATGAGGTATGTAAGTGTATATCACCTCATGCTTCAGGAACAACCTGGGAAGAGAGCAGGTGAAAGTTTCTAATAACAAAATTTGGATTAAGACAAATTATAATATTCTTAAGAGCACTCTACTTAGACCAGAAGTTTTAATTTTCCTTGTCAGTGGGTGGTTATTAGAAACCGGATAGCTAGATTGTACATATACTGGTCTAAAACAAAGGGAAGTCTGAAAGAAGAGATTCAAAGAGAAGTCTGAAACCAGGTTTATAATACTGGCTGCAGAAGGTGAACAGCTCTTTAAAAACGAGTAATGCCAATTTCCAATGACTTGGCTAATGGGAACTAAATATACTCACACAGGAAATTATGAGAATTCCTTTAAATCTTGCTGGGAATTAAATTCATGAAGTGCTGAGCTGCCTCTCCTGTCAGCAAATGGGAAAGTCCATGACTGGATTTAGGGCATGTTGTTCTTTTTGTTAGAAGAGACAATCTGGCATGTTTAGCAAAGTACACACATATGCACTGGATTGCAAACACCTTCTTAGCACATTCAAGCATACTCAAGCAGAGAGTTTCAGCAGAGAAGCCTGCCTGATATCCCTCACAAATAAAGCATAGCAGGAAGTTCTAACTTCAGTAATATAAAAAAATAATACATTAAATTATCACTTTTATTCTACTGTGACCTTGTCACAACTGTATTAGAACACTGTCTGATTCTGCTCACTCTAAGGAGAGCAGACTTGAGGATTTAATAAGCCATATTGTGACAGAACCATTTTAGTATACATAAAACATTATATGCATCTGTCATGCTGCACACAGATAACACCAAGAACAAATAAATACCTTTCAGAAAGACTTTTGGGGTTCAAGTCATGTTCATTTTGTATGAAATCTAATTGTTTGTCTTGTATGAAATCTAAACAACAAAAACTCTTTGTAAAATGTACCAGGTAAGCAGATACATTCATTGGCAGACTACAATTTACTATCAAGGTGCTTCTGACAAGCTGTATGATGATTTATTTGCTTTATATTTTGTCTGCTACTACATAAAACTGAGAAATGCATTACTAAACAATATTGATTAACTCAGACTTTGCATCTTTAACTGTAAAGCCTATAGATGCATCTCTGTGGTAGGACCTGTGGTAATATGCAAATACCTGACCTAGTGCCTCCAATTGATTTTTAGTCAACAAAAAAATTGCCCTCTTTCTGTATTTCTGTGGTGGGTTGAAATTACCCACCCACCCACCACCTCCCCCAACATAAAATCACCAGACCAGCTCAGTTGAAAGCAAATGAAGCTATATTTACAAGCACACTACAGTCCAGAAGTATGGGATGCCATGACTATGTACAAAATATACAATATATAATATTTACATATATTTACAATTTGCTGTATTGTCATTTATTCATTTTATGATTACAATGCTCCTTCCCCTCAGGCTTATCTACCTGAATCTTCACAGAAAAAGGGCTGTCTTTTATTGCTAATGAATGGTAGCAGTTAAAGAACTTTCCTAAATTTCTCCCAGAGTATATTTTTTTACACCATTTGTCACTCTCTCATTAGGCTAATCGGTATTTTAAAGTAGTGAATGCAATTGTCACACAAGACTGGACCACAACAACAATACAAAAGAAAGCAACACAATGATGAAAATAGAAAGCAAAAATAAAGAAAATAATATAGAATAGAATAAACCAGGTTGGAAGACACCTTCAAGGTCATCGTGTCCAACCTATCATCCAACACCACCTAATCAACTAAACCATGGCACCAAGCACCCTATCAAGTTTCCTCCTGAACACCTCCAGTGACGGTGACTCCACCACCTCCCTGGGCAGCCCATTCCAATATTCATGCAAACAGAATCTTAAGGGATAGAATTATTAGAATAGCTCAAATCCAGTCCCAGCATTTGTTAGCCCTCTGAAACAGGCTCCATTGGGCCAGATATTTATTAATAGAAATAAATAACCTCTTGACCCAATAAGATTTAAAGGCAGATGAAAAGACTGTAGACTAAAGTAAACCTTTCATAAACTCTGAATTCTTCAGCCAGAAATCTTTCTCAGGTTTTATTGCAAGCAAATCTCAGATGCTACCTTATAAAACTGTAGGCATAAAATACAATTTATAAGTTGTTTCACGGTTACAAATTAATATGTAATATCTTGATAGTCATTTGATAGCTCTGAATGAGCAATAAAGAATGTTTCAGTGAAACAAAGCATCACTATTTCATATTATGAGTCTGAATAGTGAAAAGCCTCTTATAACAAGGTAAAGAATGTATTAAAGTAATAAATAGAGTGTTATCTCTCAAATATTCATGAACTAAGACAGGAAGCTTAACGCTATTCAGACCACAGCAACCAACATTACATTGCTCAATCTTGGAAGAGAGCATAATTTTTTTGCAGGAGACATATGTGTGTATTCTTTTTGTTGCAGGCTGTAGTTCATTTTTTAATGTGAAATGTAGCTCGTTTTTATTGTGAAAATATTACAAAAGGAAATAATTCACTCTAATATTGATATTTGTTTTCACAGTATCACAGTATTTTTGTTGCAGGTTGTAGCTCATTTTTTAATGTGAAATGTAGTTCATTTTTAATGTGCAAATATTGCAAAAGGAAATAATTCACTCTAATACTAATATTTGTTTTGAGAAAACAGAATTGTTATGAATACTATTGCTTCTGGGTAACCCAGAAGGAAAATACATAGATTCTGATCATAATACATAGCAGAAGATAACAGATTTTCTAGTTCTGCTCTTTGATTTGTTCCTTCATATAAAATGAGATTTTAAGTCCTGTCAGTCTATTCCCCTATTTTCTGATTTGCAACCAACAATTCAATACATTCTGTACTGTACTCTTGAATTACTTATTAGTCTTCCTTGGCACAAAGCTGCTTATTATAGATATTAAGACAATCACAGCATCACAGAATCACAGAATCACCAAGGTTGGAAGAGACCTCAAAGATCAGCAAGCCCAACCCGTCACCACAGACCTCATGACTAAACCATTGCACCAAGTGCCACGTCCAATCCCCTCTTGAACACCTCCAGGGACGGTGACTCCACCACCTCCTCGAGCAGCACATTCCAATGGCTAACGACTCTCTCAGTGAAGAACTCCTCCTCATCGTGAGCCTAAGCTACCCCTGGTGCAGCTTCAGACTGTGTCCTCTTGTTCTGGTGCTGGTTGCCTGGGAGAAGAGACCAACCCCCACCTGGATACAACCTCCCTTCTGGTAGTTGTAGAGAGCAATAAGTCGCCCCTGAGCCTTCTCCATGCTAAACAATCCCAGCTCCCTCAGCCTCTCCTCATAGGGCTTGTGCTCGAGGCCTCTCACCAGCCTCGTTGCCCTTCTCTGGACACATTCAAGTGTCTCAATGTCCTTCTTAAACTGAGGGGCCCAGAACTGGACACAGTACTCAAGGTATGGCCTAACCAGTGCTGAGTACAGGGGCGCAATGACTTCCCTGCTCCTGCTGTCCACACTATTCTCGATGCAGAGTTTTCTTTTAAAAACTGAACAAAAATATGACACTATTGGGCACCCAGCTGGCATGTAATGCAGTAAGCAGATCCTTTCAAAAGTGGTGAGATTAATTTTTCTGCTGTGCTTTTAGAAGATTTTTGCTGTAATCTTAGCATTCCATAGTGTTTTATTGTGCATAAATATCTCCTATATATTCTGTTCTTACAGGTAGACGAGTGGCAGTTCTTAATTTCGTGAAATGCAGGATGACATCTGCTATTTCATCTCATTTACTCAAATAAAGTGCAGAAAGTGTGTGTGGGGAATTACCATGGACTTCAAACACCTGCCAGTGACAAATTACTTTAGATCCCCTTAGGAATTATTAATAGCCACTGCTGCAATTTCAGCTATTCCTAAGTGAGGGGAAACATTTTAAATGAACTAGTGCAGTGGGTGGTGAGAAACTCCTTGACGCATCTCATGCATTTTTCATCATTATTTTATATACATTATTTGTAAAGAAAGAGTGCAACAGCAAACATTTCCTTTCCATTCCTGAAACTCCACCTGACTACACTTTAATTTCCCCTATCAGTTCTTCTTAAAAGTGTACATGTCACTATTTCTCAGTAGATTTTGAGCATCTGATCTGGAGATTATAACAGTTCACAGCACAAAGTCATCCTGAGCTTTGCTGGGGTGGGAAGGGAAATCTCCCAAGATAACTCAGGACTTCAGTGGCATAGAAGTGTAGTCTCAGATGGCTTCATGAAAGTTGTTTCGCAGAACTCAAGGAGTTCCAGTCAATCTTGCTCACTTTGTCTAGCATTTTACTCTTTTCAGAGTTTGGTTTGTACTTTAAGACTATAAAGGAAATTGCAAAAGAAGCCAGAATGATTGCTGGCAAAAAAAAAAGGAAAGTGACATTAGGAGTGATACTCTCTGCCAGCCAGCAGATATTGTATTAAATGGTAAAGATGTTTCCTTGTAGTTTCCTGCTGCTCATTTATTTATTAAAAAATAATAATAATTTTCAATCTAGTGCATACAGCATGAACACAGGAAGAATGTTTAAAGAATATTGTCAGCAAGGTCCATATTAACAGGTGCAACTTCTGAAAGCAGAATGGTCATGCCTTTGTTTAAAACCTTGCCAGTAAGTTATACGAGGCAGCTGCCATTACTGTGGCATTTCAGAGCTCTTCCTGAGGCGAAAACTGCTGCAACTATAGTGGTAGTTTTATTTAGTTATAGAAAGAATTGGAAAATGTTCAGTTGCAGCCAACAAAAAATTTAGCTAAATGCTGAGAAAGCGTCAAGCTGGCTTCCTGGCATATTCAGAAAGGTCATAGAAAGGCTGTTCCACAGGTGGTGTTTTTGTGAGGAGAGCTCACTGGTAGAAAAGGGTGGATGTGATTAATTTTGTGTGTTGTGTTGTATTTGAATCTCTCTCTCTCTTTTTTTTTTTTTCTTTTTTAATTTTTGTGGAATTTATGTGTGTATTTCAGGAGCAGAACCAGTGAGGCTGATATCATGAGAGCGTGAGCCATCCTGAAACACAGTTATGCTCTCTAAAGCCTTCCTGGAATATCATGTCTGTCAAAAAAGAAAACAACCATGACCAGAATTGACATCCAAATAAACTGCTCTCCTTACTGCAAGATGAGTTATATTTGCTAGACGTGCCAGAAGAGGTTTATTATGTCATCTTATATACCTTGTGGTAGAAAAGATGCGTGCACAAGAGCAATAGATATAATAAAAGATCAGTTATCCTTCCTAAGTCTTGTGAAATAGCATCTGGGAGACAGCTGAGATGCTGTAAGGGACAGAAAACGGCAATAAGAACCTGTGTTTAAACTAAAGAATCCCACCCCAAGTGTCTCACTGTTTAACTGTGAAAGTTTCCCGCCTTCTGAGCAATAAGCCTGCTATGTTCAGGATTTCCCAGTGCTTGGAAGCTTGGTTTCTAGTCCAGCCTATGCTCAGTTAGAATTCAGATGAGATGCTTCTCCCCAAAAGCCCTGCGACTTCACATTCTACCCTGATCATATTAATTTATAGTGGTATGCAAGAAAAACTCACCTGTGAGTGGCAAAACTAAGTTAATTTTCTCACTTAGCTTGCAAGAACTTGTATCCACCCTTTTTTACCTGACAGATAGGATGAAGAAGATCAAGACAGGTAGCAAATTTAGCTTTCAGGTCCCATCTTAGAAAGTATGGATCTTGCCTCTGAAACAAAGGAAAGTCATCATCCTTGAGACCATTTAGTCAGCTAACCCCAGCTACTTACCTTCATCTGCTGAGAGTCTATACCCAATGCATTTTCCACACACTTAGAAAATAAGCTCAGTTTAATATTATTTATATTTCTGCTATTGACATCTTCTTTGAAATGTATTAAGGAATCTGAGACATGATTAAGGAACATAATAATCATCTTTGAATATATTGGTGGAGTTGCACCTTTTGAGGGTATGGGAAAGGGAAAGGAACAAAAGAGGTAAGGAAACAAGTCATGAAAGAGCAGTGATAAACAGCACAGCAGGAATCCTTGAGCTGCTCAAGGAAACCCAATGAGCTGTGTCTCTGTAGAAGATACAACTGTCCTTCTTCAGAAGTGGGTTAAGGGAAATATTCAGAGTTTGGACAGGGGTAGGGTTTAAACCTTTATTAGCCACTAAACTTGTCATTCAGACTCAGTCAAGACTGCTCCACTGTAACAGCATAATTACCTAAATTCTCCTGCACTAAACAGAAGTCTGGTGCACACTTTCTTTCCTTCCCTTTCTTATTTCTGCCTTCTGCTTTCCTTTCTGTTGAATACTCTGCCACACACATTTTAATTTTATTTTAATTTTCTTTTATAATCTGAACAGGAAGATTATTGAATGATCTGTAAGGTAGAAACCATCATCCAACATAGGACAACTTTCATTTACTACAATAAAGATTTACTATTACAGAGCTTAGTCTAAGGGGAAGTTACAAGAGTGTGAAGGGGACCTACAGTGCTTAGTCATGAGGAAGACTCATCCATTTTCATTGCACACATAATGAATTTGAAATTAATTCTCTTTTCATCAAGTAACACTTCCTGGAGTTTATATCCCATGTGTAAGATTGATATGTGACAAAAATAGAACAGTGTAAAAGGCCTAGGTCTTATCAAAAGTTTTCAGACCCAAATCACCCAGCCAAGCAGGGAAGAGTGCTAGGATATTGCCTTGGAAATCCGATTATGAGAATCATGATCTCCCTGGAAAATGCAAAGGTGAGAATCAGCTTGTAAGTGGCATCTGGAAATTTCAGTAATTCTGGACCCAATGATCAAGCTGTGGCCTCACCAGAGCTGAGTAGAAGGGGACAATCACCTCCCTACTCCTGCTGGACACAGCATTTCTGATACAAGCCAGGATGCCATTGGCTTTCTTGGCCACAGGGACACACTGCTGGCTTGATGGAACTATTTGGGAGGATGGTACAGTAAATTTTAGGGATGGGAACAGAGGAGGAACAAGGAGGAAAAAAGATATTGAAGAGCAAAGATACAAAAGGTAAAAAGGGCTTCTATTATGTCCTATGAAAAGATAAAGGTTCTCATTTAAATTAACCTTTTGGGTTCTCTTTCTATCTACTGAAGAGAGAAAAAAATATTCTAAAGAGTAATTCAGTCCACTGATTTTAAATGCTTGTTGTATTTAGTCGCCTGTTGGAGATGCGCATTACTCTTGATCAGAGAATCTGGATGAAGAGGTTAGAAAAATGCATCATTTTTAGAAGAAAAAATGTAGGGGTTTTTTGTTGGTTTGTTTGTTTGTTTTAAAGAGGTATACACTATACCCACTGTGTTTCATATTCACCCTGTTGTTTTCTTGAAGCTGGGTAGTTTTTCATTAGGATGAGAACTCACATTGCTTGGTAGGTTAAATGTGTGCACTGCTAGTGTGCTGCTGGGGAGTGTCTACTAGCAGCAAGGCAACATGATGAAAGAGTTGGGATGAAAGGTTGTATGTGGAGAAAGTAATAGATTTTATATTTTTTTTTAATACTTGTGCATTTCTATGAAAAAGGGCACCTCAGATTCCAACATGGTTTAACCATTGTAAACCTTCTCCCTTTTAACTCCAGGTAAACTGAAATAAAGAACTTTGGAATTCAGTCAGGTGTGGCAAAGTTTTAGGAGTAGGCTGATAAAGCTCCTGAATCAAACTCTTCATTTGTGCACCAGAGGAGTGCATTTGATCCCAATGACTGGCTACAAATCAAGCTCAGGTGTGCACAGGCTTAGAGCTGACTGACACCCAGTATTGTGTCATGGGGTGTATGGATCCTGGGGCTGAGGGAAGTCTTGCTTGTCTCCTGTGAAGTTGACCTTTTTGCCTGCAACTCTCTCCACTTCTCAGATGCTGCAGGACTGCAGGGCCTGCATATGTAATCTGTTATAATTTTTCACAATACATATGAAGACAAAGATAGATAATATCTTCTTGTGCTCAGGAAGACTAAGCCTAAGTCATAGTTTTTTTTGCAAGCTCTTCTGGCCTTCACCTTGATAGAATTTTACTGCATAGCTGCCCATCTTCTTCCTGAATTTTATCCTCATCCTGCTTCACTCTATGCATGAAATTTAACATATGAAATTGTAATAAAGTGATTTCATCTTGTAGACCAAAAAAATAAGAGAAAACTGACTTTATATGGAGGTAGTTTGGAAACAACTGTGACAATGTTTTTCCTCTAAAATCATGTCTGTAACAGACTTACATTCTAATTTAATGGAAATTAAATTTTATTTATTAACATGGCTGTATTTTATTTTATTGGGACAGTCTGTAACATCTTTGATTCCTTATGTCTGCCAAAAAAATGCATGCAGCACTGAAGGCAAAAGCTAGTTTATATACTTCCTGAACTGATATGCAGTCTCATTTATTTTAATTGCATGGAATATTCTGTATCATTTGCTAGTGAGTCTGTAACTTCATTCAGATGCTTCTTTAGTAAGGCCCAGTAAACACTCATAGCACGGTTATGCATGGATATTTTCTCAGGATTTGGCTTCAGTTCAGAAAGCATTAAGATGGTAGAGTTCTGAAAGCCTTCCCAAAGCTGAAATAACTGAAAATTTCTCATAGTATGAGAAATTGTACTTCATCAGCTGCTGCCTCCTTCTACACACCAAAATGTTAGGGCTTTCAATTCTATCCTCTCAATAAGAGTCGACAGCAAGGACGTCAAGCAAAGGAAACAGGGTGTTAGCAAGAGCACAATGGCAATACAGAGAGGTGCTATTAGGAAATGTGCAAATGTGCAGTTGTTAAAGTGAGAGATGTAATGAAGCCCAAATACTGACTGGAATGCCCTGTTGTGCCACAGAGGAATGAAGAGGTCATTCATGAGGCATGCTCTGCTCTGTAACAGAGGAGTCTCCATGTTTTTGTGCAACACCTAAGCTTTCTGAAAGAGCAAGAACCAGTTGGAGGATTTTTTCATTCAATGTATTATTTTTTTTTTAATCTTTATTTATGATGCACTAAAACTTGAAAAACCCAGGAAGTCCTGTTCCAGATCCATAGATTAACAAACTTTTCTCAGACCTAGGCTAGAAGTATTCTGGCATTCTCTCCTTTCACTTTTTTTATATAGAGAGATTATACTAACTCCTTCCCGAGATGGTGACCTACTGCACACTTTCTGACACTATTTTATAACTTGATGATATGGTTCAACCACTGAAACACCTCAGAAACATTCTGGAAATCGTTCTGAGTATTTTTGCCTGATTTTTCATGCTTTCCAGGATTTACCAGGCTGTAAGAAAACAGGAAAAAAAAAAAACCCAAAACCAAACCAAACTGAAACAAAACACCTTGCTTGTGGAATGCTTCTCTTTCTCAAGCACTAAAGAGACGAAGTATAACAAACTGCACACATTAATCATCTAGAAAGGTAGGAAACAGAGCTTACCCCAGCACTGGGAATTATGAGATCTGGGTCATATAACCTTTGACAAATTGTGTTCCTGTTGACAAAGCGGAGACTTAACTGCTGTTTTCAGAGTGGTAAAATAGAAATGAGGGTGTATAGCTGTTCTATCACCTGCTTTCCAGCTCTTATTTTCACAAAAGTTAATCAATTGAAAGGATTTGAATTTGGTTTGGGGGGTTTTGTTTGTTTTTTTTTTTGTGTTGGTGTGGGTTTTGTTTGTTTGGTTTTGTTTTTCTAAAACTGAACTATCTATTTCCTTCTCTTTAGGGTAATAAAAATATATTAAGGGATTGGGTGAGGTAACCATATTGTAAGTGAACAATGCAGAATGTACCATGATTAGTAATAGGGTCTCAATTACACTTCCAAGCACATCCCCTCCTCAGAGCCCACAGTTTACTCAGGAATCCCTGCAGACACCAGGTCCTGCCTGCTGGGATGGTTATGGGCAGGAAAGGACTGGAGTGAAGCGCTGATACTAGACATAAGGCATGTCCATATCATTCAGGAGTTGTCTGTGTAGAAATGAAACCAAAAGAAATGCAGTAGATGTGGCATGAGATGTCTGTGGCTCTTAATTTTGCCTTAAGAGGAAGAATGAAACATGATGCTGCAAACCAAACAAGTTTAGGGATTATTTTTCTCTGGTAATATGGTTGGTTGGTTGATTTAGATTTTTTTGAGTGCTCCATAGTAAGCTGTGATGACAAATCAAAATTGGCAACCTTCAAAGAATCAGAATCACAGAACCAACCAGAGGTTGAAAGAGAGCTCCAGGATCATCAAGTCCAACTGCTCACCCAACCCTATTTAATCAACCAGACCAGTTTTCTCAAAGCTTACAAATCCCTGTCTGGCTGTACAGCAATCCAAGCTGGTTAGCTATTTGCTTTAGAGATGGCTGGTCACCTACTCCAGTTTAGGTTTGAATGCAAAATACAGAGCACAGAATTAACCAGGTTGGAAGAGACCTCCAGGATCATCAAGTCCAACTGATCACCCAGCCCTATCTAACCAACCAGACCATGACGCTGAGTTTCCTTAAACACCTCCAGGGATGTCAAACCCACCACCTCCCTGGGCAGCCCATTCCAATGGCCAGAGAATCACAGAAGAAGTCCAAAGAACTAATCTGTTTGTTCAAAATGTACAAATTATTGTGATACTGTTAGTCCTTAGCAATAGGTAGGTTTTGTTTTGAAGTACAGATGTGGGGAAAAGCACTAGCTCACCAAAATAGTTCCCATATTCTGTTCAGAATATAAAGAAAGTGCACTTCCATACTGACAATGGCATAGGCAGATGATCAACAGGGTTGGCACCTTTTAAATAGAATCACTAATGCTCTTCATGTTGCAGTGGTGTTGCAGCCTTATTGGAATTGCAAAAAAGATGAAGAAGGGCAGGAGAGGTGAATAAAGTCAGCAAGGATTTAAAGTGATCCCTTTGTGCAGTATGCAGACTTCTCTTTACTGTACTGTATTTGTAAGGCCTGGATGAATTACTTCAGGTGAATAACTTACACTATTGCTTTTGAAATTTTTTTCCATCTGAAGGATTATTTCAAGAGCTACATGAAACAAAGTAACACCTGATATGTACTTTGCTAATCTTATTCTGTGTTTACAAAATATATCAAGTAACACTGAATTATTTACAGCAGTATCTTTGAGTAATTGGTATCAGGTAATGATAGGACTAGGGGGAAAAAATAAACCAGAAATGGTAGATTCAGGTTGGATGTTAGGAAGAAGTTCTTCACCAGGAGGGTAGTAAGGCACTGGCACAGACTGCCCAGGGAGGTGGTAGAATCATAGAATCAGCCCCATCCCTGGAAGTTTTTAAGGCTAAGCTGGATGTCACTCTGAGCAACCTGATGTAGTGTGAGGTGTCCCTGCCCATGGCTGGGGGTTGGAACTAAATGATCCTTGAGGTCCTTTCCAACCCTAACAATTCTATGATTCTATGATTCTAATCAGCAGTAGAAAAAAAAAAGAAGGAAAAAAACCCCTATAAAATAATTAACACTAAGTTTTTGAACTATTTTTTTTTCTTTAAATGCCCTTCAGGGAATATCAGAAACAAGGTAAACAAAGTGAAGGTTTCTTTGGAACTGCCTGTCTTCAAAGCTCATTTGGGATCCAAAAATAAATTGTATAGTATAGTAGAGGGGTTGGTCTCTTCTCCCAGGCAACCAGCACCAGAACAAGAGGACACAGTCTCAAGCTGTGCCAGGGGATGTTTAGGCTGGATGTCAGGAAGAAGTTCTTCACAGAAAGAGTGACTGGCCATTGAAATGTGCTGCCCAGGGAGGTGGTGGAGTCACTATCACTGGAGGTGTTTAGGAAGAGACTGGATGGGGTGCTTGTTGCCTTGGTTTAGTTGATTAGATAGTGTAGGATGATAGGTTGGTTGGACTCGATGATCTCAAAGGTCTTTTCCAACCTGGTTAATTCTATTCTGCTCTATTCAGTTTAGAGACAAGAATGAGATTTATATAACAACCAGGAAAGATTTTCCTCAGAAAAGATTTTCCCCAACCTGTCAAGTGTTTTTTAATGTCAAGCTTATAATGAGGGAATTTTGCCCTTCAGAAATTATGGTGACACTCCAGTGACATGAATAATAAAAGTGAATACTTCAACAGTAGAAAGAGTAGTTCCTGACTAAATTCAGAGCACTGATTTGTTAATTAGAATGACACCACTTTGTAAATTTACTTTATTATTGTTTTGGTCTATAAAAGGATAAATTAATGTTCAATAAATGGAGCGATTAATTTAAAAAAATTAATCTTTTTTAATCACAAAAATCCCACAAAAAATATTAAAGAAAACCTATTTACAGGTTCGAGGGGTTTCGGTCGTGGAACAGAGACCTCACCAGCAGGAACAAATAACAGTTTAAACAACATGCACAAAAATCCAGAAACAACAAACATCACTTTAAACTGTAAAGCAAAGAAACCTCGGCACTGCAGCCGGCGGTTGCCTACAACGTGGCGGGGGAACCCCGAACTCCCCAGGGCAACAGACCTGCAATAGATGCACGTGGAAGCTGCAGGAGCAGAGTTTCACTTTCCGTTGGGGTCTACAGCTTATTGCTGAGACAGGATTTGGTCCCAAAGGGTTTGTAGCCAAAAGCTTTGTAGAGAGGAGGTTTCTCGGCTGTGGTCCTTTTGCAGCAGCTCGCTCCTTGCTCCAATCAAACGAAACTGTCCCGGGGACTCGGCTCCTCTGGGGTTTTGCCTCTCGGCCCGACAAGATAAGTATCTGTCCTCTGGGCTTTACAACGCTGAGAATAGCGAGGGGTCTTTGCTGTCTGGTCTGGGTAAACTGGAACACAGTTCAGCTTCCAAGCGAGGGATGTGGTTCCTTCCAGAGCGTGGACAATAGCAAGACAAAGCTCTGGCCCTTCGGGCTGATATCCATAGTTTCCCGAGACAATAATGGCCAGGAGCAACACAGGTCTAGGGGTCAACCCTGGTATTGCAACCTATAGAAAGCCTTCTTCCCAAACGTGGCCAAAAGCACGCCCACCTGGCTCATCCTGGCTCTGAAACATGTCCAGGCAAGCCCAAAGAAGCTTCTGCCTCATTGTCTGGTTCAGAGCCATTTTGAGGCTTTTTGTCCATCCAGGACATATCACCCCTTTTTCTATGGCCATTAATTGTCGAGGGTACAAACCGCCCTTGCAACTTGGCTAAAGAATACTTATTACCTTTCCATACAAAACATGGTGTCAAAACAGCATGTAGTAACCACTATGACATGCCTATAACACAATGCAACATTGTACATTATCATTATACATAACCACATATAAACAATATAACAAGCCGTCATTCTAGACAAAGTGTAGCATAAATCAGCATTGGGTCTAAGGTGAGCTTTTGATATTTATTATCCCATCACCCCCTGACTGTGATGTATTTCTGCTATTGTACTCTCCTTCCTCAAAGATCCGTACTAAGATCTTGACTCGCCACGTTTCCAATTGCTTTAAGTGGTGTTCGTTACAACCGAGAGTGACAGCACGTCGCATCCAATTTTCTCGCAGCCAATATCTTCTATCGCCGTACTCTTCCTTCTCCCGACGTACTGCTTTCTCTGTGTTCCGCACTCGGGATTTGATCAGGCGCGTTGACCATTGCTTCACTTCGTTTTTGGGGAAACCAAGAAAAACGGCACGGCGCATCCAGTTCTCGCGCCACGAAATCCCGGTGCTCCGGGTGCCGCATGAGTTCCGTCCCGGGTCGGAACTCTGGTCTGAAGTAGCTGTGCTAGCAGGGGATGCCTTTGTGTGGCGCGCTTCCTGCTCTTTGCCACATGGCGCTGCCATGCGGTCCCGTCGCTGGGACCGGTAACGGCGGCGTTCACTGGACTTACAGTCAGTGTGGGCACGGTCGGCAGGATGTCTCTGCGAGCCGAAATTCGCGGCTTTTCCCCTAGATCTGTCGCTCGGGTTGTTCTTTGGCGATTTCTTCACTCTGTTGCTGTACGCGTACGGGCTCGACCCGCGGCGGGCCGGGGTCTGTCTCGTCGCTGGCTGCCCCGCCGTCGGCGCGCCCGGCAAAGCTGAATCATAGCTTGTTCCTCGCAGCGAAGCCGTAGGCTTGAGAAGACTCTCGGCGATCGGTTCATGCTGGGCTGCGGGACTTTGCGAGCGATTCCGAGCACGGTCGGTGGTCGCTCCTTCCTGCGGCTCGGACGGGTCCCGCGCTGTGATCGGAGAAGCGGCATCTTTCTCCGCAGCCACCGGCAATTCAGAGTCCCCTGTCCCGGCAAAGCTTCTTTCGCGCGAACGTGATTCAGAAATAAGCCACGGTGGGGGTCTGGTCCCTGCCGATCGGGATTCTCCGGGAACCCCCCCAGGACCGCACGGTCTGGGGCTTTTTTGCAAACTGGGGCCAGAAAACTTTTCTGTTTGCACAAATGCTCTTAAAGAGACATTTGACTCCATATACAGTGTGAATAAATTGTAAAGCCTCAGGTTCTGTGACCTTGAACTTTCTAGTTCTTTTTCCAAATAAAAAATCTTTTCCTTCAAGAACTGAATATTTTCTAATTTACTTTTAAGCTCTTCCAGCGCCTGCACAATGCAGAACCCCATCATTACTGCGGGTTCACTGTTAGGTTTTGCAGCGCTCTCGGCCAGTTTCTCAATAAAACGATCTGGATTTTTGCAATTTTCTGTTGCCCATTGTAAACCTGCTTGGTACAACAGTTCCACATTCGAACCCATTGCTCGCTGCGCCATAATGTTTTGGTCTATAAAAGGATAAATTAATGTTCAATAAATGGAGCGATTAATTTAAAAAAATTAATCTTTTTTAATCACAAAAATCCCACAAAAAATATTAAAGAAAACCTATTTACAGGTTCGAGGGGTTTCGGTCGTGGAACAGAGACCTCACCAGCAGGAACAAATAACAGTTTAAACAACATGCACAAAAATCCAGAAACAACAAACATCACTTTAAACTGTAAAGCAAAGAAACCTCGGCACTGCAGCCGGCGGTTGCCTACAACGTGGCGGGGGAACCCCGAACTCCCAGGGCAACAGACCTGCAATAGATGCACGTGGAAGCTGCAGGAGCAGAGTTTCACTTTCCGTTGGGGTCTACAGCTTATTGCTGAGACAGGATTTGGTCCCAAAGGGTTTGTAGCCAAAAGCTTTGTAGAGAGGAGGTTTCTCGGCTGTGGTCCTTTTGCAGCAGCGCTCGCTCCTTGCTCCAATCAAACGAAACTGTCCCGGGGACTCGGCTCCTCTGGGGTTTTGCCTCTCGGCCCGACAAGATAAGTATCTGTCCTCTGGGCTTTACAACGCTGAGAATAGCGAGGGGTCTTTGCTGTCTGGTCTGGGTAAACTGGAACACAGTTCAGCTTCCAAGCGAGGGATGTGGTTCCTTCCAGAGCGTGGACAATAGCAAGACAAAGCTCTGGCCCTTCGGGCTGATATCCATAGTTTCCCGAGACAATAATGGCCAGGAGCAACACAGGTCTAGGGGTCAACCCTGGTATTGCAACCTATAGAAAGCCTTCTTCCCAAACGTGGCCAAAAGCACGCCCACCTGGCTCATCCTGGCTCTGAAACATGTCCAGGCAAGCCCAAAGAAGCTTCTGCCTCATTGTCTGGTTCAGAGCCATTTTGAGGCTTTTTGTCCATCCAGGACAATTATTGCTACTACTCTTGGAATAAAGGGAACTGTTGAGTTTTTTTCAGTTCCTTCATTGAGAATTTTAGAGTTGATAGAATGTCTCTATCATTTGTAACTGTCAGAATTGGTATTTACTATTTATGAATATCTATTATTAATATATTAATCCAGGAGAGAGGAAAGTGTCTTATTTAGAATCACTGTTTCTAGAGTCTGAGTCTGGCTTTTGTCAGTTACCTCTCCATTTTGGCCCAGCTCAGGGCATGTGGTATTCAGATATTTTTCCACCAGCTGCAGATGCCTAGAACTTGCTGGATTTTGGGTGTCCCCCTCTTTGGGCCATGACCCAAGTACAGGTGTACTAAGCTGTCAGAAGGTTAATAGATCATCATTATTATTTCCAGAAATAAGGAGAAGACTAGGAGCCAGATAAGCCAGCGGTGCACCTCAACACTCTGGGACATTGCAGGAGGTAAGCATCATTATTGTCCTTAAAGAACAAGGGAAACAGGAGCCAAGAACATTAAAGGGGTACCTTAATGCTCTGATACACTGCCTTTCACCATCTGTATTTGACTTTCCAATGGATTGTTGTGTCACCCCTGGAAAGGGAATCACACCCTGTAATGAGTGACACCTCAACTGTCCACAGTGATTCCAAAATCTCTTTCCTGAGCAGCAGGAACCAGCCTGATGTCTGTTGGGTACACGTGCAGACAGGTCAATTTTTCTGCGTGAGTTATTTGCCTATCTATCAGAGAAATCTACAGGTGTCTGAAAGGTAGTAAACGTTTCTTTTATTATCATTATTTTATTCATTGTATACCTGCCATGTTTATTTCCTTTCTATGCCTGACCAGCAGATGCACTGACTTCAGATGGAACTCTGTCTTAAGCCACGATAAACGTACTTAGTGCAGAACATTTGCTCCTAAATACACCAGTTTGGTTTGCTTGTTCCCCATCAAAGACAAAGCTTACCCCTCTCTTTCTAACAGTATAGATCCCCTGCAGCACCTCTCTCTTTTTGAGCTGAACTGTTTTATTGCTTGTAACATTGCATCTTGTTTGCTGCATTGTCAGTTTGCCTGGGGCATCTCAAACTTATTATAGCATTTTAATAAATGCCATCTGCTCTTCTGCATTATAGGATGCAAGATATGGTGCTTTGCAGTGTATCTGCCATTAATTCTGGCTTTCAAAGACAGTACTTTTAAGAATGTAGAATGAGATTTCCACTAGTATATTTTTTTTGCAATTACATGAATGTAGATTTGTCTCATTTAACTTTAGGGACCTACCTGGGGTACCTATAATAAGAATACAGTTGCCTTTGGTTCATTGTGGAATCAAAGCAAAGGAAATATGTATGAGATTATTCATCCTGTATAGGAGCTGGCTCATCCTCTCAAAAATACCTGTCTTTCTCTAGCTGAGACTCCATATGCAGAGCCACAAAGAGCTGTGCTGGTAATTTAGATACTCCAATTACATGCTGATGTAGATGATTTAATTCCAGGATGTGATATTAGAAAAATATGAATTCTTCAGGGCCACAAATTATTTGAAATGTTGGTCTTCAATAAAGGGGATTTAAAAAAAAAAAGGCTATTAAAACTTCCTGCTTTGTCAAATCAGAAAAAGTCTAAAATACTCTCAGAATGATCTTGACAAAGATCAGTCACTGCTTTGTGAGCAGATTCTATAACAGTTTTTATTGTTGGTACCTCCAGACAGGACAAATACCTGTAAGTATTACAGTTTCTGGGGATAAAAGAGAACAAAAGGATCTCAAGGGCCACATATTTGGAGAAGACCTTTAAAAAGAAGAGGAACAATTATTTTTTCATATTCTTCCCCTACTAAAAGTTGCCATTCTGACCTGACCTTAGATCTTGAGGAGAAAAATAAAGGGCAACTGGGAGGGAAAAAAACCCAATATATTTCTATAATGCTTCCTTCAGCAAGATGAGAAGATTAAATAGTCCTGCTGGCTGGAATAATAGTGTGAGTTTTTTCTGTTCCAAGTACATATGAATGACCTCTAATGTGCCTGTGTATGTATAACTATACATGCATAGTTATTCAAAAGACCACCATCAACTGTCACAAAGGCTGTGTATGATAGCTGAAGATACACAACTGAAAGCGTTCCCAGATCATAGAATCAGTCAGGGTTGGAAGGGACCACAAGGATCATCTAGTTCCAACCCCCTGCCGTGGGCAGGGACACCCGACACTAGATCAGGCTGGCCAGAGCCTCATCCAGCCTAGTCTTAAACACCTCCAGGGATGAGGTCTCAACCACCTCCCTGAACAACCCATTCCAGGGAGACACTGGAACAGGTTGCCCAGGGAGGTGGTAGAAGCCCCATCCTCAGAGGTTTTTAAGGCCAGGCTGGATGTGGTGCTGAGCAACCTGATCTAGTGTGAGGTGTCCCTGCCCATGTCAGGGGGTTTGGAACTAGATGATCCTTGAGGTCACTTCCAACCCTAACAATTCTATGATTCTATGAATGCACATCTGGGCAAAAGACCATCAATGTTGGTAAGTTTTTCTATGCTTATCCTTTGTGGTAATTAATGTAACATGGATATAAATGTGAAGAACAAAATAGGTTTTAAACCAGTGAAAATGTACATGATCTTTCATTAGTTTTAGATGAGAGAAGTAAGTAGCTGCAGAAATACAACAGAACTTCAAGAAATTACTGCCCAGAGATCCCAGCATTAAAAGTGTGGAGGGACAGGAGCATTTCAGCAGACCTCGGAAAAGACAAAGGAAAAAGAAAATGAGTGTGAGATGGAGAGCTCCCTGTTGTACATGATTAAGAGCCTAAAGTTCTGAAAAGAGCTATTCTGCTTCAAATAATCCCTTCTGAATGTACCAAATATGGTCTAACTAGATGCTAGTTTAAGAGTACAACAGCCTTTTTATACTGATTATACTAGAAATAGTTAGTATCTCCTTGATATCAGGAAAGCAGATTCTATTGAATGGTCAGATATCAAAGCATGTGGGAATCTCTTGTCACCTAAAATCTTCAACCATTGTGTTTTAAAATAGCAAAGAACTGGGCGGGGCAACCAGATCTATTATAAATGACTTGGCATAGACTAGGCTAGACAGAAGGGAAAGAGGTCAATTTCTTTCTTATTGCTCAGAGCATCTCTCTGATACTAAATAAAGATGCTGAATCCTTGAACTCCAGAGATTTTATGACAATACTGGAGTATATTCAAGAGAGGATTCAGAGACCATTTGAGCAATACATGTGCCCATAAAACTCAAACTTTCGTTACAACTCAAGTTGTAATTCCCTCAAGTTGTGAGGGAACTGGGCTCAGGTGAGACAATACGATTAGAAACATATGTTTGGTTTTAAACACTGCAAGCACCTTCTGGAGCTGAGAACAGCTGCTGTTACCACTGTTTTAAAGATCTAAGTAAATGAAAGGACAAGGGACCTGTATAAAATATGTGACAGTAATAAAAGAACAGCCTTAATGAAAATTTCTTCATTTTATTTTATTCAATTAAGAGTGTGGGATTAAAAACCAAAGCCATTTAAACATTTATTACCTGGAATATGTTTTATATGTTTTCTTCTGGGCATTGCTCATGAAGATAATTTAATACAGATGTTTAGTTTTACAAAGCCTTACAATTGGATCCTAATCAAGTTACGAATAGAATCTATTCAATAGCCCTTAAGATGTGTTCCTGACCTTGTTTTAAAATAAGAATTGTGTGTGATTATGGATGAGAACCACAAGTTACAAAATATTCAGTTATTTTCTGAATGGAGTGCAAAAATACACAGTTTTGGCTCACTAGCTGTCCACCGAGTTTTGCATTTAGCTTTCTCAGTTTATGAATTATATTAGCTAAAAGAGCCCCGAAGGGATGAAATAAGAGTATTAAAGTTTAGGAGATGAAGGGTTGTAAGAATTTCATACTACTCCTTATCAGAACTGGAAACTGAATCTAAAATAGTAAAATATTCCAGCAGTCTCTAGTATTTAGCACAGGCAGCAGTAACAGTCTTTGATTGGCTAGTAGCAATAATAACCAAACCAGGGGCCATTTGGAGACATACTCAAATGGTATGGCTCAGGTCACATGCTTAAACTTCCTCCCCTTCCTTTTCCAAAGGCAGAGTGATTGTGGTAAAATTGCTTAGTGAAACACTTTGTTGCTTATTCTCTAGTTATATGTGGGTTTTCCCCAAGACATTGTCCAGGGAGTCGCCATCACTGGAGGTGTTTAGGAGGAGACTTGATGGGGTGCTTGGTGCCATGGTTTAGTTGATCAGACAGTGTTGGATGATGGGTTGGACAAGATGATCTTGAAGGTCTCTTCCAGCCAGGTCTGGTCTGGTCTATTCTATTCTATTCTATTCTATTCTATTCTATTCTATTCTATTCTATTCTATTCTATTCTATTCCACAGTAGATAAAGCATTAAAAAATAAGCAGTATGGGTGCCAGTGCCCTGGACTTAATTTGTTCAGTAACATGGATTTACTGAAGGACCTGGAATTGACAGTGCATTTATACATAAAAGAGCTTTTCTTGGTTTGTTTTCTTTTCTCTATCTATAGGAAATTTTACATAAGATGACCAACAGATTCTAGATTTTGCTCTCAAAGGTTAGGAAATACAAGCTAGGGTTCAAATTGGGAAGGTAACACAAATTGCAGCAATTTAGGTATCCATCCATCCTGTGTGTTCCGTGAAGCAGGGGTTCTCTGGAAAAAAAATCCTAATGGAGAGTTTAACCACTGCTGAAGTGCATAAATCAAGCTTCAGTTCCAATTTAGAAAGAAAACAAATACTAAATGCTAGATGCTAGATTTCCCCTTCAGAGTATGAAATTGGGTTGATGTAAAAACCTAGTTTCCTGCCAGTAATGTAACCATTAAGACTGTACCTTAGGTAATGCAGGTAGAGCAAAGAGACAATGGAAGGGAACCATGTCAGTGCTATGCTCTCTTCTAATTGTCAATCCCCTCTTCCAGCTTTGGATTCAGCTCTGCACAGTGCTGGAGAGAGAAGGGGAGAATTGAAAAGCTTGCAATTTTGTTAACCCCCGCCTCCAGTCACACTCTTCCGCATAACTACACTGCTCATTCTACTCATACCTTTTTATTGGAAACACATGCACCAGATATGGACACCACTTTTCATTACATTTTCCTAAAAATAATATTCAGAAGTGGAGGCTATTTTAATTAGCAGCTTCTGATAAGGCTAAATTCTATTGTGTCAGGCTTAAAAGAAACCTTTCACAGTGAAAGCATTAGAAAGAATTCCAAAATCTTTTTTCAGTCCCTGTATCTGTGCTGAGATGTGCTCAGTCTGGATATAGCTCTCATCACACTACAGGGAATTTCATGCTAGTATATTAATATTAAGAATACATCTCATCTTTTATTCTATAAAGCTTCTGATCAGAATTTATATGCACTGTCACACACTAGGGTGTCTCAGTGTATGTTCCATGGCATGTAGAATAATGATAACATAAACCTGAGGTACAGCATAAATGTCAGCACACTCCCTAAGCTATCTCACATAACCAGTTCAGCTTCTTAATGTGTCATCTTAAAAGTAGCTGCCTTACATCTGCTGTATTCACCTACAATATAGAGGTATTCACCTCTCTATTGCTGCCATGTTAGAAAATAACTTACACTGACAACAATTCTGTTTTCCCTCAATAAAATCCTTGAAACAAAACAGTCATACCTGTTGCTTTCTTGTCTAAAATAAGTATCTGTCATTTATAGTGCACCAAATCCTTTGAAAGTGCTTTTCAAAAGCTAATAACTATTTTTCACAGCACTCAATACATTAGGATTTACTCATTTGTCAGCTGGGTAACTGAAGATATAAGGAGTATGAGTGATGCTCAAGGCTGCACGTGAAGTTTGAGCTAGCAATAAGGACAGAGTTCAAATCTTTCCTTTCCTCTGCTTTATTGATCACTCTTCCACTTCATGACTAAAAGACCAGTACAGTCTGTGTTTCTCAAGATTAATCAGTGAGAAGAGACAAGTTGTCAGGGTTTTGTGTGGAGCAGCTTTGTGTTTGTTTGGGTTTGTTGGTGTTTGGGTTAGTTTTGGTGGTGGTGGTGGTTGGTTGTTATTTTGAATGTACAGAAGTTTTCTCAACGCTTACAAATCCCTATCTGGCTGTACAGCAATCCAAGCTGGTTAGCTATTTGCTTTAGAGATGGCTGGTCACCTACTCCAGTTTAGGTTTGAATGAAAAATAGAGAGTACAGAATTAACCAGGTTGGAAAAGACCTTCGAGATCATTGAGTCCAACCTATCATCCAACACCACCTAATCAACTAAACCAAGAAACCAAGCACCCCATCCAGTCTCTTCCTAAACACCTCCAGTGATGGTGACTCCACCACCTCTCTGGGCAGCACATTCCAATGGCCAATCACTCTTTCTGTGAAGAATTTATTCCTAACATCCAGCCTAAGCCTTCCCTGGCACAGCTTGAGACTGTGTCCTCTTGTTCTGTCACAGGTTGCCTGGGAGAAGGACCAACCCTCACCTGGCTACAAGCACCCTTCAGGTAGTTGTAGAGAGCAATAAGGTCTGCCCTGAGCCTCCTCTTCTCCAGGTTAAACAACCCCAGCTCTCTCAGCCTCTCCTCATAGGGCTTGACTCCAGTACAGTTTTGTCTGAAGAAGCAGTTCCTGGGGTTTAGGTAGGAGACTTTCCAAAGATGACAACTCCTCTTTACAATACACAGTTATTTCTTTCAGTCAGGAAATACTAATTTTGTGTAATCCAATCCATAAATCCTGGAATGAGATTGTCTTGTATTCATTTTGTACCTCTCTGGAGTAGAACTAATCATTTTATTTTCAATGAAAAGGCATAACTGCATGTTCAGAGAATCATCTGGCCAACTGCAGCCATCTGGTTTATAGTTGATAATACTCATGTACTAGAACTGACCAGTTCAGATGAGGCATGCTGCACTGAGACATTACTGAAATGAACATTGCCAGTGCTGCTTTCCATTGCATCCAGAATTTTAGGACTGTTTTTAATTCCTAGACTAGCCAAAGCATACACATTAGAAAGTAGAAAAACAGCCAACTGTGAAAAAGCTGTACACCTTTCAGGAAAATTTAACAGCAGTTAAAACCAGCATGTGTGTTAAGTCCACGAAGTGTCTTAAGTCTGATGAGCAATGTTCTCTGGTTGCAGAAGGTTCCATGTAGAACTTAATAAAATCACAGCACAGTGATGCACCTGTGAGCTGATTGCTTCTTTTCTATTTAATTTCACTGCATTATTGGGAGGGAAGACTGTTATTAGAAGAGTCATAGGAACAGATCCTGGAATGTTTTCGCGCAACAGTCTTGAGTATTTTTGGATAAACAGGGGTAAGAAAAGGTAAAACCACACCTGCGAGCTTGCTTGCAACCCATACCATAGATGGATACCTATCACTGAACCTAATCATGCCTCAGTCTTGTTTTGTTTAGCAGGGTAGGCTTAGCCTTAATCTAGATTCAGCTTTGTCAAGTGCAGTGTCCAGTGAAGTCAGAACCCAAGGTTTTGTTTAAGCTGAACAGCGCAGCATGATTTGCAGGCTGCTATTCTTTACAGTATTTAATTCTTGCAATCTTTCTGGTTTTCACTTCCATGTAATCCACACAGTGGAAAGAAATTTCTCTGTAGTGGTACTGTCAGAAGCTGAACCTTGTCTTTGAATTATAGGATTGTGTTGGCTTCTGAAAGATAGTTCTATTTGAACTTATTTTTCTACTGTGTATGAAATTTCTTCCTTTCTGCTCACCTGCACTGACATATCCTTTTGCTTTATAGAAGTTTTATATTAGATTGATCTCTCATTCCATTTCAGCCAGTTAAACACATCTGTATGTATTTACAGTTCCATGGATCTGTATTAAAAAGAAGGCTGGCTAGGCCTACTGTGTGGGTGTGAATAGGTCATTGTGGCCATAATTAGCAGCCCAGCTGCTGACGTTGATGGTTATTTCCTGTGTCATTGCTATATTATCATAGAATCAGTCAGGGTTGGAAGGGACCACAAGGATCATCTAGTTCCAACCCCTGCCATGGGCAGGGACACCCTACACTAGATCACGCTGGCCAGAGCCTCGTCCAGCCTGGTCTTAAACACCTCCAGGGACGGGGCCTCAACCACCTCCCTGGATAACCCATTCCAGGGCTTCACCACTCTCATGGTGAAGAGCTTCTTCTTCACATCTAGCCTGAATCTCCTCATTTCCAGCTTCAATCCGTTCCCCCTAGTCCTATCACTACCTGAGATCCTGAGAAGTCCCTCCCCAGCCTTCCTGTAGGCCCCCTTCAGATACTGGAAGGCCACAATGAGGTCACCTTGGAGCCTTCTCTTCTCCAGACTGAACAGCCCCAACTCCTTCAGTCTGTCCTCACAGGAGAGGTGCTCCAGCCCTCTGATCATCCTCGTGGCCCTTCTCTGGACACGCTCCAGCATGTCCACATCTCTCCTGTAATAGGGGCTCCAGAACTGGACGCAGTACTCCAGGTGGGGTCTCACCAGAGCTGAGTAGAGGGGGAGAAGCACCTCCCTTGACCTGCTGGTCACACTTCTCCTGATGCAGCCCAGGATCTGATATTGTGTCAGAAGAACCCAAGGATCATTTCACCACCTAAAACTCTTGACAAATATTTGACAGACAGCAGTGGAAAGGGCAAGCTCATGTGAATTTTATCTCACTTAGCAATTACCATTTTTTTAAAGGGCAGATTTAATGCACTGAGAGAATTCTTAAGATAGATTCGACACTTGTGTTCATTACTTAAAAGGGTTGTTTGACAGAAGAATTAATTTACATTATCTCAACCTGATGCAGCATTTGTGTAATATCCCTGTTACTGATTGCTGGCATGACTGAAGAAAGCCCTCAAAGAACACAGTTGACATCTTTTACCTGGGAACAGCTTTTGCCATGATGGAGGCTGGTGACTCGCCATTCTCTAATTGATCGTCTCGAGATGCTAAGACAATATCACTTCAGTTTGATTGGATCAGGATACCTTATCAACACTCCTCTTTTATGAATAAGAGGGGGGAAAAGAGTCAAATTAATAAAAGGAAGCAGAAAAGATAGCACAAAATAAAAATATAGTGGAAGATACATGAAAAATGTTCTAGAAGATTATTCTAGAAAAACAAAAACCAAAGCAAAACAAACCCAGAAAAACCCCAAACAAACCCAAAATACTCCAAAAAAAAGTATATATAAATGAAGAAAAAAAAAGAGAAGACTTATTAGAAACTAAGTAAGAAAATATGTTAATAGGCTCTGCATTTGGGAATTGGTGTCCTACATTGCACCTTGAGAAGCCTGGAAGGAAGAGAGTCTACTATGCCTTTCAAGATATATTATTCTATTCTACAATGCAATGTCAAATGTCTCTTTGAAACCTAAAACGATTATGTCCATCGCTTCATCCCTATCTGCTCCCTGCATTCTCCTTATGATAAGACAGAGATTTATATTCCTATTCTTCTCAGATGGGTGCATCAATCTCTGCTGTCAGTTGCCTGTCTGAATAACAAACCTGCATATCACAGAACTGGTTTAAATGTAATGTTGATAGATGTTGTTTGTGTGCACTTGATGTCAGCTTACAGTCACTTCCCTCCAAAAGGAGATTTTCCTAAGAAACCCTTATTTTCTATGTTTTCCACATTCTTACTATCAAGAATTAATTCTGGTCATGAAGTCATTGTTTGGGACATTTCTAGAAATTCTGTTCTTCCTGTTACTAAGTTGAGTCACTAAGCTGTCTGCAACACCCACTGCTGCCGTTCTCTTTTTGGCTGCAAGTACCCTGATTTACATCCTGGGGACAGATGAGTTGCTAACTCTGAATGAAGCTAAATGTTTTAAATGAAATCACCAGTCTGCTAAAGCACTTAAGTGTTGCTACCTGCCAGTACTCACCTGTGGTCTTGTGCTTGGCTCACTGCACTGCTAGCCACTAGCTCACCTCCAGACTGCAGCTCCCCACTCCTCCCTTCTGGCTGAAGCTTTCACTTACTTCCACTACTCATCTACTCCCAACTAAATAACTTCTCAAAGTGACACTTTTTTCCTTCTGCTCTTTACCTTTTTCTCCATGTAAACAATGAGCACCAGTTGGCCTGCGTCCCTCCAAGATGCTGGTTTGGCTCCTGCTCTCTTGGACTTCCAGCAAAAAAATGTTAACATCTCCCAGAATAGCAAAAGCCAAGTTATATTCTCTCCTGAATATTGCTGCACCGACTCCCTATGTAAACAGAATACAGAAATATAGTTTTTAATGCAATTAATGAACTATTTACAAACCATCATCAAAACTCTCATTTTCTTTATTTTTAAGATTCCATTTTGAAAATGTGAATCCCCTACATATTTTTTGTTCCTAATCAACCTCCCTCATAAATCTCAGGGAAGTGATTTCACACACTGCTCAGCACATTGCATAGGAATCTGGTTATTTCTTGCATAAGCTACAGATACCTTCATCTGTTTTTCAGTTTCAGACTTCTTGCAATACTCAGTTTGCAAAACTGACTTTTTTGGGTTTTGATAGAATCATAGAATTGTTTGGATTGGAAAGGACCTTAAAGATCATCTACTTCCAATGTCCCTGCCATGGGAGGGACACCTTTCACTAGACCAGGTTACTGAAGGCCTTGTCCAGCTTGGCCTTGAGCACTTCCAGGGAGAGGACATCCACTATTCCCAGGGCAATCTGTTCCAGTATCTCACTACCCTCATTTAAAGAACTTTCTAATATTCACTCTAAACCTGCCTTCTTCCAGCTTAAACCCATTCCCCTTCATCCTATCACTACAAGCCCTTGTAAAAATCTCTCTGCAGCTTTCTTGTAGGAACCAGAACAGGGGGACACAGTCTTGAGCTGTGCCAGGGGAAGTTTAGGCTCAAGGTGAAGAGAAAGTTCTTCACCGAGAGAGTGATTCGCCATTGGAATGGGCTGCTCAGGAAGGTGGTGGAGTCACCGTCCCTGGAGGTGTTTAAGAGGGGATTGGACGTGGCACTTGGTGCCATGGTCTAGTCATGAGGACTGTGGTGATAGGTTGGACTTGATGATCTTTGAGGTCTCTTCCAACCTTAGTGATACTGTGATACTGTAACCCTTCAGGTACTGGAAGGCTCCCTGGAGCCTTCTTTATTCCAGGATGAGCAGCCCCAACTTTCACAGCCTGGCCCACCCGGAAGGTGCTCTAGCCCTCAGATCATCTTTGTGACCCTCCTCTGTACCTGCTCCAACAGCTGGATGTCCTTCTTGTGTTGGGGCCCCCAGAATTAGATGCAGTACTCCAGGAGGGGTCTCCCAAAGGCAGAGTAGAGGCAACCTGCTCGTCATGCTTCTTTTGATAAACTCACAGTGCAATGCCCTATTTGTAGATTTATTCTTTTCCTTCATATCCCTATATATCCTTACAGCAGTCAAATGATTAACATAGAAGACACTGATCATCCATAGATGTTCAGTGTTTATCTTACTAAACAGTATAATCTAAATGTTCTTTCCTAATTTTTCAATCCTTTCACCTAAATTCTTCAGTATGATCATATTAAAGCTCACATTCATCCGAGGTCAATATTTTTTATGTGATTACAAGTCCATATAACTTTTCTTTTAAAAAAATGCCAATTTAGACTATTAATGAATATTATAAAATATTTGATATCAGTTAAATATTTGTATATTTTCCTTGTTCCTATCACAGGGAAGTCAATAGCAAGCTTGTCACAGGTCACAGTGGCTCTTCAGCTATGGTATTATCATTAAAGTTAATGCCAAATTTAACAAGGGTCATTTCAGAATGAGAATGGCCTCAATTCTTATGCAATTCTACCACAGAAAATAGCATTAAACAATGGAAGCACTATGAATAAGCTTCTTGTAAGAAATCTTGTTTACTTGTAAATGAGTATATGCATGCTGATTTCTGAAGAATGCTGTGTAAATTTCTGTTAAAGGGCACCTGATGGAAGAATTCTGCCTATTACAGTAGTGCAACCAGTCTGAGGATTTATTGAGTCTGAAAATGAAACATGAAACAGAATCACAGAATTACAGAATCACAGAATTAACCAGGTTAGAAAAGACCTTCAAGATCATCAAGTCCAACTTATCACCCAACACCATCTAATCAACTAGAGCATGGTACTAAGTGCCTCATCCAGTCTTATTTTAAACATTTCCAGGGATGGTGACTCCACCACCTCCCTAGGCAGCCCATTCCAAAGGCAAATCACTCTTTCTGTGAAGAATTTCTTCCTAACATCCAGACTAAACTGCAAAATTGTTGTAAAATCATAGAATTGTTGGGGTTGGAGGGGACCTCAATTGTTGGGGTTGGAGGGGACCTCAGTTGTTGGGGTTGGAGGGGACCTCAAGGATCATCTAGTTCCAACTGCGCTGCTTTGGGCAAGGACACCTTGCACTAGATCAGGTTGCTCACAGCCACATCCAGACTGGCCTTAAAAACTTCCAGGGATGGGGCTTCTACCACCTCCTTGGGCAAACCGTTCCAGCATCTCACCAGCCTCATAGTGAAAACCCCCTCTCATCATCCAGTCTGAATCTACCCATCTCCTTTTTTTTTCCTTTCCCCTAGTCCTATCATTACCTGACACGCCAAAAGTCCCTCACCTGCCCCATTTTCCCCCTTTTCCTCCTCAAATCCCACAGCACCTGGGCTCTGTTGGAGTCTCCTCCCACCCCAGGTGTGGCCACATGGCCCTCCCTCCCCACTCCCCTTTTTAATCCCCCCAGGAAAGGCAGAAGCCCTAAGCTGAGCCCATCTGGGCTGAGGATCCTCCTCTCATCACTGGTGAGTGCCCATGGTGCACACTGGGTGATGGTGGTGGTGACAACAAAGGCCGGGGGGCCTGGTGGCCCCCGGCTAGGTAGGGCCATGACTGATGACTCCTCCAATACCCTCTATGGGTGCAAGCTAGGCCTCCTTGCTGGGGCTGAGCTCCTCTGTGTGGTATCTTGGCTGGTTGAGGGTCTTGCACCAGGCTCTGGGATAAGTGCAAAAATAGTGGTGGTGGAGCAGGAGCTGTTTAGTCAGATGATATTATGCTAATTACACTATTTTTACCTGGAGGCCCCTTGAGTCTGCTCTCATCATTCAATAAATCTGCCTTTGTGCCTCATCTACAGACCATTCCTTCCCTCTCACTGCTTCTTTTCAGAAATAAGGAAGGAAAGGAAGAAAAAAAAAAGCAATAAAACGTATCTGGAAAATGCATTCACTTATCAGTCAACTCTGAACAGGAAGCCTTCAGGAAGAGGGGCAGGTTGGAAAGTGAGAATTACTTCTTATGAATTACAAGTCAAACTTCATAAAGAACAGACAGGAAAAGACTGCATTTTCTCCATTGTTATGTTTCATGGTGGTAAATGCAGAGGGGGTAGGGAGTAGTTCAAGCTGGCTTGGAAATGCAGTCACACTTCTCTACAGAAGGAATCCCTGAGAAAGGGACATTGTGACAAATGAATACTCATCCTTCATACAGAAATACAGAATTAACCAGGTTGGAAAAGAACTTTGAAACTGAGTCCAACCTGTCATCTAACACCATCTAATCAACTAAACCATGGTACTAAGTGCCAGTCTCTCTAAGTGCCAGTACTCATCCAGTCTCTTCCCAAACACCTCCAGTGATGGTGACTCCACTACCTCCCTGGGCAGCCCAGTCCAATGGCAAATCACTCTTTCTATGAAGAACTTCTTCCTAGCATCCAGCCTAAATCTCCCCTGGCACTGCTTGAGACTGTGTCCCCTTGTTCTGGTGCTGGTTGCCCAGGAGAAGAGACCAATCCCCACCTGGCTGCAACCTCCCTTCAGGTAGTTGTAGACAGCAAGAAGGTCTCCCTGAGCCTCCTCTTCTCCAGGCTAAGCAACCTTAGCTCCCTCAGCCTCTCCTCATAGGGCTTGTGCTCCAAAACACCTCACCAGCTTTGTTCCCCTTCTCTGGACATGTTCAAGCAACTCAACATCTTTCTTAAACTCTTCACTTTTAGAATAGTGAACATGACCAGGAAACTTCCAATTTAAAAATATTAATTAAGGATTGTATTCCAAACAACAAGACCATCAAGAGAATTGTTTCAGACTCAGCTAGGCAATGGCATTTTAGAAATTCATGTTAGTAACAGAATTAAATGGAGAAATTCTATCTTATTTCATATCATTATTTCATTTTGTATCATTATTTCATCTTATTTCGTATCATTAGCTTAAATAGCAAATTAAGTAACTCAGTTATACACTTTGGAGGAAAAAAAAACCAAACAAAAAACCCCAGCTGACCAAAACAATTTCTTGGATACAGGTGGTTTCAATTCATGTTCTCTCTGGTTGTATCTTTTCCAAGGAAGCAATCAGATTGTTTTTTACCACATGCTGATTATGTCCTGCTTTTAAGGACCTGAATCTTACCAAAAGTACTCATGTAATTTTTCAAGAATTGAAGAAATCAGCATTATTATTTAGGCAATATTTTTGCCTAAATAAGACCAATTTGTTTTTTGAGGGGAGGAAAAAAGAAATCCTAAATCCCTAAAATTATCTTTTTCTGAGGAGACTTTTAAAGGTATATAAAATGGAGATGCCAAATTCCAATGAAATTCAGAATACTTCACAATTTAATTTTCTTTTCAATTTTCTTTTTCCTTTATAAGTTAAAATTTAGCAACTTAACACTAGCATCCCAGGTTGTACATAACTGTGTTTTGCTACACTGTTCCAGATGGTTGTATTGTATTATTTTGTTTCTGGAAGACTCCAGGCTCTTCAATACTCTTTAGTCAATATTCCACATTTGCTTTTTTCATCCTCTCCCTTGATGTATTTACAGCTGTGGAATTCAATCATGTAGTTACAACCTGCTAATTGATTCTAAAAATTAAATATATTAGAATAGAATAAACCAGGTTGGAAGAGACCTTCAAGATCATTGTGTCCAACCTATTATTATGTAAACAACGATTATAGGGACAAATAATGGAAAAGAAATTGTCCCAGCAAAAAAATTTTGCAATGTGACAAAAATTTAATCCATGGAAAGTAAAGCAAGCAAAGCAGCCAACGAACAAAACCAATAATGACAAAACAAAGCACGAAGCACAAAATCAAACAAATCAAAAACACCACCACCAACCAAACATTAACCCAAAACCAAGTGAACACCACCACCAACCAAACATTAACCCAAAACCAAGTAAACAAACAAGCATAAAATAGCAAATGTTACTGTGAGTTAAGCCAGTGTTTGGGTGGACTGAGGAAAGGAAACAGCCATTTCATTAAAAACTCTTCATTGCTTGTTAAATAAGAAATATGCTTACAACAAATCCCTATCTGGTGTATATTGTCACTGCTCTGTTACCTTCTTGAACATTTGTGAAGGACTGTTCGTGTAATTATCACGTCAAATTCCACTGAGTGAGAATCTGCCTGCTGAGCAGGGAAAATACACGTATTTTGAACCAATTAATTGAGCCAGTGTCTTGAATAATCTTATTCCACAACTTCTAGCTTTGTGTCTCTTTGAGTCGGCTGTAAAGTGAAGGCTTATGCAAGGTGAACTACCCTTTATTAATCGGGAAGTTCACATATTTGGCACCTTTCAAAGAAGAAGCAAGTTACAATACAATACACCAGGTTGGAAGAGACCTTCAAGATCATCGCGTCCAACCCATCAAACAATCCAACCCAACCGAACAACTAAACCATGGCACCAAGCACCCCAGCAAGTCTCCTCCTGAACACCTCCAATGATGGTGACTCCACCACCTCCCCAGGCAATCCATTCCAATGGGCAATCACTCTCTCTGTATAGAACTTCTTCCTAACATCCAGTCTAAGTCCACATGCAATTCTTTGAGGTGCTGTGAGAAACAGAAATATTTATTGTGCTCTCAAGGTAATTTCTAAACTTTTCAATCTCATATCTGGATCAGATGTCTCCTTCAGCCCTTTTGCAGTCTGTGAAATCAGTTCTTAGCAGAAGAAGTACAAGATAAGTAGGACACCTAATCAATCTTCAAACTCCTGCAAAACCTGCTAACAGGTTTTGTATTTCTGTAGTCATCCAAAGGAATAGACTGCTTGGTAAAACAACACTTTCTCTGCCTCTGTGTGCCTTATCCTTTTTTCCTCTCTCTGTGATACTCCTACAGGTTGCCTGTATTTTCTTTTTTTAATTCTTTTTGTGAAATATCCATTTCTACTTTTTCACTCAGGCAAGAACATTCTGCAGTTGGACCTCAGCTGCTTATGCACACATGGAAGACGCACTCAGCAGTGTATCCTTAGGGGAAAAAAAAAGTAAAAACAAAGCCTACCGTAGAGTTTATTTTTGCTGTTTCAAAAGTTCAGCCAGAAAGAAAATAGCAATGCCTCAGCTGGTATAGCTTTCATTACTTGCTACACCCTAGCTGGAATAGCAAGGATCACACTACCATCAAACTAAGTAAGCTAACATTATCCTCTGAAGTTAGTGGTGTCTTGATCATTGATGAGTAGTTACTGGGCAGTGTTTTAATTCCCCCTGGCACTTTAGTCACTCCTGAATGTATAATTGGGTTTACAAGTATTCTACTTTCTTACATGCCACACTCTGCTCTTTCATTGTTATTTTTGTTGCTTCCAGACATTTTCCTGAGATCCTGAAATAACCTTGATCTCTTCCAGTCACTTTATTAGGCTCCCCTGGTAGACATCCTCATAGTGAGCTCTTGACAGCACTCATCAATTTTAGATGCTTCAATTAATTGCACCAGAACCTATCTCCCGGCTGCCTCTGTTAGCTCCTTCTGCCAATACTTTAAAACCTCCAGCAAAGCAACAGTGTGGGATGGAAACAGCTCAGTAATTTTAACACAGCAAAGGATGAACAGATAGTTTAAACAGAAGTTTTAGTCAGACATATTGTGCATTTTCCCCCTTCCCCAAATTCAATTTTCAGCCCTGTTTCTAGGGATTTACAATACAGAAATCAAGAGAGATTGATGAACCAGACTGTTTTTCTTATTCATTTTCCCCTTCTTGTTAGTAGGGGTGTGTTGTCTCCTTCGCTGATGAGCTCATGAAGGACTGAACTCAGAAGCCTTGAAGACAATATGTAGTCATCCCCAGCTGTCCTCTATCCATGCATTTGGAATGAATGTGCATGTGCTTCTGTGTGTCTATGGTGAGATCTGCAATTCACGAACACAATGAATTAATTGTTCTGCTGTGAATTATTTATGTAATAACAACAAATAATATTTGCATGTTTTTGTGGAAATCCTTTTTAGTTTAAAAGGAAGAAAAACTCTTTGCTGTAAAGTCCTCTGTTGGAGTGCATATTTGCTAGCAAGTGCTTTTAAATTCTTATTTGTGTATTTCCACATTTATTTGTTGGTTTTATACTTAATAAAGAATAATGAAGAACTTGGGATCTGGCCCAATGAAAAATACAAATCAATTCCGCTGTTCTCCTGCAGCTGTTCAGTACTGATGTCACCAAGGCTTAATAGAAGGCTGTCACCTTTAATCAGAAAAATCATAAACTTTGACACAATTAAATATTGAACTCGTTTATTGGGAGGCTAAATACACAGTCTACAGAACTACTTCTACTGCAGAAAAAGTTATTAAGATACTGAGGTGAAGACAGACAAACGCTTGCTTACAGAAACAGAGAATAGTCTTACCTAGGCTGTTAGAGGATGGTGTTCTCAGGCTTGGCTGTGGTAGGTTAAGGGAAATCAAGAGTTAATTGGTATAACCTGGGCTGCTTCTTCCAGGATGTTGTATCTGTTATTCTTTTCCATTTCCCTGTATCTCTCTACTTAAGGGAGCATACAGCAAATATTCTCTTCTCTCCTCTCCGTCTTGGGAGGTGTGTGCCTATCTGTATGGTCTGGGGGCAAAGGCTTTCTCCTGGCCTTGGCTGGCTGTGAATTTCCAGCACTGAGCCTGTTGAAGCCTGTGGTAGGACTGGGTCTAGTTAGAGGCAGTTTGGCTGCTCTTGCGCCTACTGCGGCGGGGTGGGGTGGAGGTTTCTGGAAGGTTTTGACCTGGTAGACCCAGGCGAAGAGCTGAGCCAAGCTTGTGAATGTATTCCCTTCACTGGAATATCTTTTGCATATATTTGTAAATAGAATTTCCACTTAAACTTCCAATCTAGTGTGGATCAGTTTTATTTTTATTCTTTGGGAAGGGGTAAAATACCTTTTCTGTCTTTTTGCCCTGGGCACCTCATGGCTCAGAACTAGGGCATTGGCTCATCTTGACCTTGTGTACATGTATGTTTACATGAAGTACTACAGCCATAACTTCCTTTCTGAAGAGTTTGCAAAACTGAATTTGGTGGAATATTCATTAAAATAAAAAAAAAAAAAGCCAAGATATGCAAATTGTGATCTCTTCTTTGTTGTACATTTTGAAGTCCTTTTATTAGCTGTCATTCACAGTATGCTGTGAATCGAATTATATGTATGCTTGGGTTAAATCTAACCAATCTTTCTAGCATATTTTAATTTCAGTGAAGCATACTGGTTAGGCCACACCTTGTGTACTGTGTCCAGTTCTGGGCCCCTCAGTTTAGGAAGGATGTTGAGTTGCTAGAACATGTCTAGAGAAGGGCAACAAAGCTGGTGAGGGATTTGGAGCACAAGCCCTATGAGGAGAGGCTGAGGGAGCTGGGGTGGCTTAGCCTGGAGAAGAGGAGGCTCAGGGAGACCTTCTTGCTGTCTACAACTACCTGAAGGGAGGTTGCAGCCAGGTGGGGGTTGGTCTCTTCTCCTCTTCTCCAGCACCAGAACAAGGGGACACAGTCTCAAGCTGTGCCAGGGGAGATTTAGGCTGGATGTTAGGACGAAATTCTTCACAGAAAGAGTGATTTGCCATTGGACTGGGCTGCCCAGGGAGGTTGTGGAGTCGTCATCACTGGAATTGTTTAGGAAGAGACTGGATGGGGCACTTGGTGCCATGGTTTAGTTGATTAGATACTGTTGGACGATAGGTTGGACTCAATGATCACAAAGGTCTTTTCCAACCTGGTTTATTCTATTCTAAGTGGAATCCATGTGATTTGTCAAGGAGGAGCATTTGGGTTGTAATCACTACACTTACTAAGGAAAGCTTCTCTGTCTTCTGTTTCCTTTTTTTCTTTTCTAGAAAGAAAAACTATTATGGAAGGTTATGTGGTGAAATTGAGTGTACTCTGCATTCAGACATAGAACAACTTTTTTGCTGTATATGTGATGATTATCGTATTAGAAAACATGCTGTTTCTCTAGAGGAACCAAGATCTGGTAAATGGTGGACCTTGTGTGTAATTTATAACTTATTGACAGTGAAGGACTGATCCAATTAGTAAGTGATTAATCACTAGTTCCTGTAGGTCTCAGACTGTGTACTGAAAATTTATGGGCTAAAAGAGTAGTTCATGCGCATGCCTTCACCTAACAGGCAATCACCACCAGGGAATGAGAACTGCATTAAAAAACAAAAAGGGACAACATGGGCAGCAGTGCAAGCTGCTAATTATTAGATTAATTCTCACTGTCACTAAGAAGCACACTTTTACCAGACATCCATAATTAGAATGGCAGTATCTGTGTTGCTCTGTTCACATTTATTTAAATTAATTAATATTTTATTGTCACCAAACATCAATGAAAATATTCAACATTTCCAACTTGAACAACAATGCAGGAAAGTAAAATAGGCTATACAGAATTTAATCATGAGGTATGAGACATGAGAACTTAAGCAGCATTTCAAATGTTCGTGATATTAAAATGTTAATTTTTAGAGAGACCTAATTGGCGTGAAAAGCGACATGTCGTATTTTGAAACAAAACTAGTGAAACAGTGTCCTGGATGAGGTATTAACAAGACAGCTAAATCTGTTTTGAGCTACTGCCCCTTTCTCCTCTCTCTCTGCTGCAGGGTCCAGGTTGAGGTCGAAGAGCCGAATAGGCAGGTGCCATTAAGGCTGCCTGGAGGGCAGCGGAAGCTGAACCCAATCCCTGAGCCTCATTTCAAGAGGCGACTGCACATGTCAGATACCATGAGAGAAGGCCTGTGCAGTTTACTTGCCACACAAATAATTTTTAATTGATTGGCAGGATTTGAATGGCTAAAGTGCCATTGGGCTGTTCAGTTTTCAAAAGGGGTATTTATAGGGGAAGGCTTTGTATACCTTTTACTCATTGCACTCATAGCTTGCCTGCTTGTTACTCTCTCATCTCTCTCCCCTGTTCTTTAATGGAATTCAAGGCGGTGACAAGCACCCTACTTGCTCCTATCGTCAGGGCAATTAGCTTCTTTTGTTTTAGAATCTTAGTGCTTGATTTGGGCCTCCATTACAGCAGCTCTCTCATTTCCTCTGATTTGTGGATACTGCCCTTTGGACTATAGCTATGAACTCAAACACCTCTTTGTTCAGCAAAGGTTTTGGTAGTTAGTAACTCTGCAGTTCATGAGTAAATTATGCTATTTTAACTGGTTATTTCTGAGGTTTATAGCTTGTTACCTCTTAGTTAGCTCCGTTGTGAACTCGAGGAAGTCCATCTATGCCACCCAAGGCAATACAATACGATACAATAAACCAGGTTGGAAGAGACCTTCAAGATCATTGTGTCCAACCAATCAACCAATCCAACCCACCTAAACAACTAGACCATGGCACCAAGCACCCCATCAAGTCTCCTCCTGAACACCTCCAATGATGGTGACTCCACCACCTCCCCGGGCAGTCCATTCCAATGGGCAATCACTCTCTCTGTATGGAACTTCTTCCTAACATCCTGTCTAAACCTTTCCTGGTGCATCTTGAGACTGTGTCATCTTGTTCTGGTACTGGCTGCCTGGGAGAAGAGACCAACCTCTGCCTGGCTACAACCTCCCTTCAGGTAGTAGTAGAGAGCAATAAGGTCACCCCTGAGTCTCCTCTTCTCCAGGCTAAGCAACCCCAGCTCCCTCAGCCTTTCCTCATAGGGCTTGTGTTCCAAACCCTCACCAACTTTGTTGTCCTTCTCTGAACACATTCCAGCAAGTCAACATCCTTCCTAAACTGAGGGGCCCAGAACTGGACACAGGACTCAACGTGCAGCCTAACCAATGCAGAGTACAGGAGCAGAATGACCTCCCTGCTCCTGCTGGCCACACTGTTCCTGATGCAGGCCAGGATGCCATTGGCCTTCTTGGCTGCCTGGGCACACTGAAAGCTCATATTCAGCCTACCATCAACCAGTACTCTCAGGTCCAATATTGCTAAATTAAGATACTCTAATAATAATAATTCTCATCCTTGCTTGTGGCATATACACCCTTCCATGATTTATCAAAGTATGTTATACAATGGTGTTATTATATGATTTCCATTTTTCTGGTGTTCATTTCATTTCAGGGTAAATTATCTTGATTAAATTTCTGAGGAGTAATAACCTTATGACGCTTAAATCTGACAGTGAAGTGGAATGCAACAATGGTATTTTGATAAAGTAGATGATGAAATAGGATAGAAAAGTACAGACTTGTCAGAGCTAAGCCATAACCCTCCCAAACCTTTTCAGTTTTGCAATAAAATTATAGTCAACATAGGAAAAACTGGAAGTGTGAAAAGTTGCTGAATTAAAAGTTGAAAGCACCGATTTTCAAGTGAATGAGAAGGCTAAATCTTCATCTCTAAGTACCTTTGAGTACCTGAATACAAGACCGAAAATCAAGACTTTAAGGCAAGTGTGGAATCTCCATGTATGCCTCTCAAATTCATCTTTCATGTATTTCTTGTTTACATCAATATATTCTTAATCCTGGTGTATTCTCTGTGGCTTAGCTGCAAGACTGATCTAGACATCCCGGGTTCCCCCAACAGAGTAGAGATAAATGGGACTGCATTGGCAGGATCCTTTAAACTCAAAATAGAGAATTAAAATATATGGACTAGAAGCACTTTTTTTCCTCCCCCTCTTTTCCCTCTGAATTTTCTGCAAGGATACCTGTTTTTTGCACACAGTATAGAATCATAGAATCAATAAGGCTGGAAAAGACCTCAAATATCGTCAAGTCCAACCTGTCACCCAAGACCTCATTACTACTAAACCATGTCTTCAAGCTTCACGTCCAATCCCTTTTTGAACACCTCCAGGGATGGTGACTCCACCACCTCCCTGGGCAGCCCATTTGTGAGAGACTAAAGCTTATCTCTCCTGGTGACTCAACAAAGATAAAATCACTTGCTGTTTGTCCAGACAATAGCTGATGTGCGTTGGGCAGAGCCACTGGAAGGACTCTTGGAAGGTGCAAAGATAACATTGCTCACGGGACTGCAGCTGGCCTACAACAATGGCCCAAGGGCCCAGCATTCACACCTTCAGGACAAGATCATTTCCAGCCATCAGATACCCCAGGAAAGGACAATGGTTCCTGATGTGAAGAGTGTGTGGGTAGCTAGATGGAGCAGGAGGAGGCGGAGGCCTTCCCCCTCCATCCAGTGGCTGCCCAAACTCACCTGAGTACACAGAAAGATTTCCTGGGGAACGATACCTGGACCTAAAGATGATTTCCCAGAATGATATCCTGGGGAACAACACCTGGACACTTGCCTAAGGGCTAAAAAGCTGTATAAAAGACTGGAGCAACTACTGGCTTTTGGAGGAGAAAATTGGAGAAGCAAGATGCAGAAGAAAGCAGACGGCAGCACACGCTGGAAACATCCCGGGGCCAACACAATGGATCTTGGACTCTCCGTGCCCTAAGTTCCGCTTGCTGCAACTCATGGAGCTGAAGAAGCTGTTCAGAGGACCTCATCCCTTCTACAGCCAAAGCCTCTGCACCCTTCCTCTACAGACCCAACATCTCCTGCAGCACCGTTTCTCTACAGACCCAACATCTCCTGCAGCACCTTTCCTCCACAGACTCAAACTGTCTTGGGGGGTGAGGGGTGTGGTAATATAATTCTTTCCCTCTTCTCCCTTTCTTCTATTCTCTCTCTCTCTCCCTCTGATCCCTCCACTTTATTTATGTCCATCCACTGTAGTTATGTAATAAATAGTCTAGCTGTTGATATTTTGGCCTCGTTTGTGCCTCTAATTTCACAGCACGGGAATATTCATTAAAAACCTCAATCTCTTTCCCTCTCCGGATCGAGACACCATTTCAATGGCTAACAACTCTCTCTGTGAAGAGCATTGTAGATCCATCAAATAAATTAGCTTGATCAGGCATGGTCTCCCTTCAGTAAATCAATTAAAATAAAGGCAAAAATAGTATTGTGTCCTTAGGAAGGTTACCTTCATTGTCGTGTCTACAGTAGTGATAGGACTAGGGGGAATGGAGCAAAAGTAGAATTGGGTAGATTCAGACTGGATATTAGGAAAAAGTTATTCACCGTGAGGGTGGTGAGACACTGGAACAGGTTGCCCAGGGAGATGGTAGAAGATTCATCCCTGGAAGTTTTTAAGGC
Organism: Picus viridis; assembly: GCA_033816785.1. NCBI lineage: Eukaryota > Metazoa > Chordata > Aves > Piciformes > Picidae > Picus > Picus viridis. Next base: position 45,538,573 of record CM066567.1, on the reverse strand, counting down.
CAGGCTGGATGTGTCTCTGAGCAACCTGATCTAGTATGAGGTGTCCTTGTCCATGGTAGGGGGTTGGAACTAAATGATCCTTGAGGTCCCTTCTAGTGCTTCTATAATTCTATGATCTTTCACAAGTGGAATATGAAAGAAAAGACAATGATCTAGTGAACTGGAACGTTTCTTAAATCATATAGTTACTGAAAACTGATTGCTCAAGTTTTGTTTAATATAGGATTCTACTCCTGCTGATTTTGAAACAATAAAAATCATCTGCTTGATTTACCTGTGTTCTCCACTCACAGTTAAACAATACATACTGTGAATTGCTTGACAGAAAAAATCAACCATGGATAGCCCTGTTGACCTTTACCAGAAAGGGTCAACTTTTTCTGTGACTGCTCTTTAGCTAGTAATTGCCACCAGATTTCCAGATGTGTTGATGATGAATAAAAGGCAGTTCTAGTCTTGCTTGCTGAATAACAGTAGAAATAATAGTTTTGCTGAATTTATCCAGACAGCCTGAATAACAGTGTCATGAACAGAATTTTTTCTGACAGAGAAGTAAAATCATGTTTTTTCATGTGGATGGTATATTGACCTTTTTTCCTTTTTCATTTCCCACTTATTTTTAGAGGAAGAGTAGATGAGTGAGTAAAAGCAATTCTTCTAGAGTTCTCAGCATTTCTTGTATGGAGATAAATTGTTTTTCAATTCTGTTACCAGTTTGGAAACTGTGCTGGTGATGCTTAGTCCACTTCAAACCATTGTCAGAAAATAACTAAGTTTTATTTCTGGCTTTTCATATTATTTAACAGTCATGTTGAAACACAGTGAATAATTAGAGGCAATGTCAAAACACAGGCCATTCTTAAGGGTAGGTCTGTAGGGTTCTCTTCTTTGCAGGGATATGGGAAAATAAGTATTTCAGTGCATGGAGGTTTTGTTACTTTCAGTGAGTTTTATTTCAGTTACTGCTCAAAAAAGTAAAATAAGCTTTTATTTATTTGTCAGTCCTGATTTGTTCCAATTTCATTCACTACCATCTCTAAATTAAAGAAAACTCAAAAGGTGCATCAAAAGAAAGCAAAGCGCTGTTGGACTTGCATAGCATTTGAATGAGATCTATGAAACTCACTTTAGACGAGATCAAGGTAGCACTTTTTAGATGATGACTAATAGGGCAGGAATTATTTCTTCTATCTTTTCTGTGAACATTTTTCAGGACTGGATTTTTGGGTATGGAGATGAGGTATTCCTTTACTCCTATTGCGTGGGCTGATCTTAATTAACCAGAGAGTGGAAGATAAGCAGATCTCTTGAGGGAGCTGGGGTTGCTTAGCCTGGAGAAGAGGAGGCTCAGGGGAGACCTTATTGCTCTATACAACTACCAGAAGGGAGGTTGTAGACAGGTGGGGGCTGGTCTCTTCTCCCAGGCAACCAGCACCAGAACAAGAGGACACAGTCTCAAGCTGTACCAGGGGACATTTAGGCTGGATGTTAGGAAGAAGTTCTTCATAGAAAAAGTGATTGCCCGTTGGAATGGGCTGCCTGAGGAGGTGGTGGAGTTGCCATCACTGGAGGTGTTTAGGAGGAGACTTCATGGGGTGCTTGGAGCCATGGTTTAGTTGATTAGATTGGGTTGGATGATGGTTTGAACGTGATGATCTCGAAGGTATTTTCCAACCTGGTCTTTTCTATTCTATGTCACAGTACCACAGTATCACCAAGGTTGGAAGAGACCTCGAAGATCATCCAGTCCAACCTGTCACCACAGACCCCATGACTAGACCATGGCACCAAGTCCAATCCCCTCTTCAGGAGGGAGGACATTGCTGCCCAGAGAGAACTCTCCTGCCCACTGCAGGCTTGAACTCATGACCTTTCCAGTTAGAGTCTTATGTGCTACCAACTTAGCCACATGGTCCCCTGTTCTGTTCTAAAATTTTTCTCATTATGGACTTTAATGACAAATCTTTTGAATATCAGATTTAGTTTATTGAAATAAAATTTTTGTTGACCAGTGACTGAAAATCATTGAGAAACCACACCTGGTCCAAAATGTAGGTTGCTGCTTGTTACATGGCATGTTGTATTCCTCAGACTGTGCTGGCTTTCTGTTGGTTTCTGGGGATGTGTACACATTGCAAGAGTTTTTTTTTCTTTCAAAGCATGTCTTAACTTGAACTTACAGACTTTCAGTGCTTGTTGAAAGCCTCCATTTCTTTCTTCAGTGTTTGTTTGGTTGGTTTTGGTTTGTTTTGGGTCTTTTGTTCGTTTTGTGTTGTGGGGGTGGTGGTTGGTTGTTTTGTTTGTTTGAGGCTTTTTGGGTGGGCAGCTGATTGTGGTTTTGTTTTTTTGTGGTTTTTATTTGTTTGTTTTTGTTTTAATTAGGTTAGTGAGATGGTCCTGATCATCCTGAGACATTGAAAAGGAGAAAATTTGTGGTTTGGAAGGAATTATTGACTACAAACATTCGCTATCTATGCTATTAATTTTATTAGGTTGTTTAGAGTTAGTAAGGATTATACAAATACAGGAATGCTGTTTTAAATTAGTGAATTTAATAGATTTAGCACCCTTCTTCCTGCAAATTCACTGTTTCAGAGCTTGTACCTTTGCCTTCAAAGAGAGTAAGTATCTTGAACACGCTTATAGCGTGTGATACTACTTACACTACCACATAGACCTGTGACAGCTTTAGGCTGTGCCTTTAAAGCTAGCTGCAAATTTTTGAGCAGGAAAGTGAGGAAGTACAAACATTTTATGATGAAGTAATTTACCCTTCAAAGTATTAAAGGATAAAGAAAGTGAAATTTTGGATTGGATTCATACGAGCAAGGCCTTCCATTGTGTTCAGTGCTCCTTTAAAATACTCAGAAAGAAGGAGTTAATACAGCTGAATCAGCTGAGCTTTCCAAAATTTTGTTGCCCTAACTTTTAGAGAGACAGCAAGACAGAGAATCCAAGAGAAGGGGAACTCCTTATCTTGAATCTCAAAGAACTTCAAAACTTTTGTTTTCATAAACTGCATAGAATGGAAAGCACTTCAGACCATGGATGCTTCCCCTGAAAGTTATTTGGAGTTCTTTTCCTGACTATTAGGGAGATTATAAGCAGAGACAGAGAGTATCATTTTACTCTCAAAAGAAAATATTTAATTCCCCCATTTTTTATTGAATATTAGAATTGTACAGACTGATTCAGATGAGTTTTTAATTAAATTCCCCCAGGCAGGCTTTTGAGTGGTTACTCCAAGCTTACCTGATATTAAAAGAGGAAATTACCAGTGAAATTAAATCTAAGTCTGCAAGTTACAGCAGCCTCAAGACAGTAGTGAATTCCATATTGGAAATTAATGTAAATTTAAAAACTTATTTATTCTAGTTTAGTGGAAATACATCTTGTTATTTCCCCTGATAAATATTTGAGGTATTCATCACCTTTTATATACATCTTATCTGGAGGTAGAAATAGGGAAACAATTTCTTCAATGAAAGGATACTTTTTGCATTCATTTTTTACTTTTTTTTTTTTGTTTGTTTCTCTTCTGCATTTTTGAAATCAGTTGGTTTGATCTTTTTTACATATTAGAGGCCAAATCACCTAGGCTATCAAATTCTGTCCTGAATTTGGTAGTAGATAGAAAATTTCCAGCACACACTCTGTACCTTGAATGTCTACAGACATTTCAAGTAGGTAGTCAACATAGAGTCACAATGCTGGTTCTCTTTTTTTTTTCTCTCTCCAGATCTTCCAAAAAAAAAAAAAAAAAAAAAAAAAAAAGAAAATAAAAAATCCATTATATGCTTCAAGTATTGTTTTCTTTGTCTTTAAATTACCAAGATACATTTTGGCAGTTATTCCTCACAGAATGGTGTGGTTTGTGGAAGAAAATGCCTCTGAACTGAAATAGGTTGCCATAGTTCCATCTCTAGACCAGGGGACCATTTGTGATGAAATTCAGGAAGAAATCTGGGCTAGCAGACTGAAAGAACTGGAGAACAGAATGTGCTTCAGGGGCATGCCCCACAATACTTAATAATCTTGCAAACTGAGTGTTCTGCTTGCTTAGTGTGCATATCCCTGTCACAATAACATAAGTTGATGGGCTTTATTATATATTCTAAACTATAGATCTTCCAACCTAACCAGTAGGTCTTGAGAAAGGTTATTTGCATCCCTCACTTCACAGGTAAAGTATTCAGAACTCCTACTAATGCCAATGAGGAACAACAAAAATGTAATATACAATCCTAGAAAGCATACTTTGTTTAGAAGCAAAATGGAAAGGAGTCCTAGTAAAACAATTGTCAATAACAATAAAAGTAGTAATTGTGATAATAGTAACAAAACTGCTACTCATACCCAGGCAAAATTCAGCATGAAAATCTGGCAATGCAAGTAGCACCCTTTTACACTGTGATAGCAGTAGTGATAGCACTAAGTACTGGGTTCAGGAATCTAGAAAAGATCAATGCAGTCTGCATTATTGGAGCTACATAAATCCCTTGTTTTAACATGACCATTTATTTTAAGATAAATGTTCTCATGTGTTTAATAAATAAATAGAATAGGTAATGACTGACAATCCACCTAGAGAAATCTGCTTCTCTTTTCTGCACAAGGAAAAGCCCTGCCTATACTGTCCAAGTTTTGAGCCACGAGCTGCCCGTGGCACAAGGACATTTAGAAACAGAGTGATTTGCCAATGGAATGGGCTGCCCAGGGATGTGGTGGAGTCACCATCACTGGAAGTGTTTAAAATAAGGCTAGATGAGGCATTTAGTGCCATGGTTTAGTTGATTAGATGGTGTTGGTTGATAGGTTGGACTCGATGATCTCTAAGGTCTTTTCCAAGCTGCTTAATTCTGTATTCTATATTCTGTAAATATGCTCCACACTGATTGCAAGTTTAAGTTGAAATTCTATTTACAAGTTTATATAACAGGTATTCAGGCAGAAGGAATGCATTCACAAACTAGACCCAGTCCTTCACCTGGGACAACCAGGCCAAAACCTTCCAGGGCCTTCCAGAAATCTCCACCCACCTAAACCGGTCACACACCTTAGCCTCAGCAGGTCCAAGAGCAGCTCAAATTGCCCCCCACCCCACCCTCCTGCTCCGGACAGTCCCACCGCTGCCTCACCAGGCCCAGTGTGTAGCTGGCAATTCCATGCCAGCCAGAAAGCCATCTCCCCACAAACCATAAGATAAGACATGTGCTTTTACCCAAATGGAGAGAAGAGAAGAGACAGACCTGGCTTTGCAGCCAGCTTAGAGTAAGATAACAGAATTATGGGAATGAAATATCAAAAGATTACAAGTTCCTGTCCACTCCCTGAACCCATCTAGCCTCTGGAGGTTTGTACTTCATCGTTCTTAAAGGTATAAGCCTTAACCCATGACACTACATAGATGATGAAAAGCAGTTGCTGAATGACTACATTGAAAGTCAGGTACAGGAAAGCTTCTTTTGAAAGTTTTCAGAGGTACTGAGCTTTTGCTTGATTTAACAGAAAAATGAGATAGCTAGAACTGGTGCCAGTTGGATAGCTAATCCAGAAAAATCAGCTTCCTTCTTTGGTGTCTTTTTGACTTGGACAGTCATCTTCAAATCCTGTTGCCTAGACCGTATTCAATCCTGTAAAGAGAGGTTAATCCTTCAGTTGTAGAGGTGCCACATTATCAGTTGCATGGAAGTAAATACACAATGTATATAAAAAAATCTGCTTCTGTTTTGTCAGTCTGGAATGACTTTTTCTCCTTAAATAGACTTCAGTTAATCAAGATCATCTCCTAAAGAAAAATTTTGGATAAAACAAATAATTTCTGCATGTAAACAAGATCAAATCTTGGCAAAATAGGGGCAAAAGTGAGTTCAAACTAAAAATTTTGTCTTAGGCCAGCCTACATCATCTAATCCAGATTTCTCTGGCAATTATGAGTATTCCATGACCTGACACTGGCAGAGAAATAAGTCCCAACTAAGCAAAATTCAAAATGTTTGGGGAAAAGGTCAAAGCCAATTCTATAAATCCACCCTGAAAACCCTGGATGAAATAATAAGATTATGAAGCACATATTCTAAGTGGTCAGGTAGATGTAATATTTTTCAATGGGTTTGAAGCACATGACCTGATGAGGGGGTCAGATGACGGAGTCAAGAGAAAGAGGTCAAAATCTTGGCCATTTTAGAGGTAAATATTGTTAAGAATTTCAACCAGGGTTCTAGGCAACAAAAAGACAATTCCACATCAGCTAGTCTGGAAAGAAAATGAAGATCACCTCAGGCCAAAGAAGCTATTATACTTTCTTCTATTTCTTCTTCTTGGCTCCCTTATTTATGCAAAGCAGCTTTCAGATGTACTGAATCTTTCTTCCCTACTTTTGTTCTAATATAAAAAACATGTCCAGGAATATTCTGGGCACAAAGACTAACTGGCATAAAACAACCTGTGTTTGAGTAAGTGTTACCAGTGTTACCTTTTCCAAAGTGGGGGTGGCAAAGCTGCCTTTTGGAAATGTTTTCATCAGTGCTGAATCATGCCCAAGTCTTGCCTGGAAGAGTGCTAGTTGCCCTGAGTCTGAAGTGTGTAATTCTGTCCAGTTCTGGGCCCCTCAGTTTAAGAAGGACATCAAGACACTTGAACGTGTCCTGAGAAAGGCAACAAGGCTGGTGAGAGGCCTCGAGCACAAGCCCTATGAGGAGAGGCTGAGGGAGCTGGGGCTGTTTAGCCTGGAGAAGAGGAGGCTCAGGGGCGACCTCATTGCTCTCTACAACTACCTGAAAGGTGGTTGTAGCCAGGAAGGGGTTGGCCTCTTCTCCCTAGCAACCAGCACCAGAACAAGGGGACACAGTCTCAAGCTGCACCAGGGGAAGTTTAGGCTCGAGGTGAGGAGAAAGTTCTTCACCGAGAGAGTGATTTGCTGTTGGAATGTGCTGCCCGGGGAGGTGGTTGAGTCACCGTCCTTGGAGGTGTTTGGGAAGAGGGGATTGGACGTGGCACTTGGTGCCATGGTCTAGTTGTGGGGTCTGTGGTGACAGGTTGGACTCGATCTTTGAGGTCTCTTCCAACCTTAGCGATACTGTGATACTGTGTGATTTTCACAGTTCAGCTGAGTAAACTGTCAGATTCCAGTGGCTGGTAAAGTCCCTGAAGGCTCTTCAGTTTACTTGGTTGTCACACATAGGGCTTCATCCAAAATGCTGGGGGCAACTGTCCTCCCTAAATTAATGCTGAAAGATACCCACACCAACTTGTGCACACTTGCACACAGGCACTTGCTGCTTTGCTATGCTGAGTTAAGATTTTGGAGGTCCTACATGTCAACATTTCTTGTGTAAAAGACTTGAATCAGATTCTGAGCATGAGAGACCACTTTTTGGCTCTGCATTGCGAAATTACTCAGCTCAGTTGAGATTCCAATTGAGGTGATGCTTCTGTCCTTTTTAATAATTTCCAGTTAATGCCAGTGCAAGGCAAGTGAATCTTTTTCACTTTGGTGTACTTGTGTTTCTGATGAGCTGTTTGGATAAAGGCAGCAGCAGAAGTGCTTTTGAAGTCCAGGATAACTTATTTGACGACAGGGATCTTGTTGTTTGTGGGTGTTTTTTTTAATACTACAGGAAAAGTTAACATTTCAGACATGCCAAAGCAGTTCAACAGATTGCTTATGAAATATAAGGGAATTTCAAAGGTTTTGACATGGTTTGACAATTTCATTTCAGACAGAAATAGCTATGAATTCCTTGCTTGCCTTGAGGCTGCATTTCTTTCAGTGAATAAATACCTTCTTTCCTGTTGTAGCCATTATGTGACCTTTTTTGGTTTTCCCATGCTTAGAGGCATTAGTACTATTTTAAAGGTCTGCATAATGATATTGTGATGTGTGACTGAAACAGAGAGACTGCTGTTACAATTCAAAAATAAAAATAATTACATTGCCTCCTAAGGTCCTGGTTTATATTTTAACAAAATCTTCACTTTGTCATTTTCTGCATTATCATAGGACTACAGCAGTCTTCTGGCAGATAAAGGAAATAATGACCTGGTATCCTTATTATCTGTCATTTAACATATCACGTGTGTATGTGAAGTAAAGAGAATGGATGAGGGCATTGAGTCCATCATCAGTAAATTTGCAGATGGCACCAAGCTGGGGGCAGGAGTTGATCTGCTGGAGGGTAGAGAGGCTTTGCAGAGGGACCTCGACAGGCTGGACAGATGGGCAGAATCCAACGGCATGAGATTGAACACATCCAAGTGCCGGGTTCTGCACACTGGCCACAACAACCCCATGCAGTGCTACAGGCTGGGGTCAGAGTGGCAGGAGAGTGGCCAGGCAGAGAGGGACCTGGGGGTACTGGTTGATGGGAGGCTGCACATTAGCCTGCAGTGTGCCCAGGCAGCCAAGAAGGCCAATGGCATCCTGGCCTGCATCAGGAACAGTATGGCCAGCAGGAGCAGGGAGGTCATTGTGTCCCTGTATGCTGCACTGGTTAGGCCATACCTTGAGTCCTGTGTCCAGTTCTGGGCCCCTCAGTTTTGGAAGGATGTTGATTTGCTGGAATGTGTCCAGAGAAGGGCAATGAAGTTGGTGAGGGGTTTGGAGCCCTATGATGAGTGGCTGAGGGAGCTGGGGTTGCTTAGCCTGGAGAAGAGGAGACTCAGGGGTGACGTTATTGCTCTCTACAACTCCCTGAAGGGAGGTTGTAGCCAGGCAGAGGTTGGTCTCTTCTCCCTGGCAACCAGCACCAGAACAAGAGGACAGAGTGTCAAGCTGCACTAGGGGAGGTTTAGACTGGACGTCAGGAAGAAATTCTACACAGAGAGAGTGACTGCCCCTTGGAAAGGACTGCCCAGGGAGGTGGTGGAGTCACCATCACTGGAGTTATTTAGGAAGAGACTGGATGTGGTGCTTGGTGCCGTGGTTTAGTTGATTAGGTGGTGTTGGATGATATGTTGGACTCGATGATCTCCAAGGTCTTTTCCAACCTGGTCTGGTCTATTCCATTCCATTCCATTCCATTCCATTCCATTCCATTCCATTCCATTCCATTCCATTCCATTCCATTCCATTCCATTCCATTCCATTCCATTCCATATCAATGTCTGTATAGTAAATAAATAAGTCTATCCTCAGAAGGAAACGCAGAAACTGGAAAGCTTGTCTGTGGCTGTTACCAGGAATTCCTGTACAAGGGTTCACTAATGCAGAGAGCACCTCCAGCATTTTTGTAAATGTCTGTGATGAGCTTAAGGGAGTGAATGCATTTTTTAAGATCCAAGTTATTTTCAGAAGGACGAATGAGCGATGAACAAAGGCTTTATGACTGCACACAGAAGAAAGGCACTTTATAAATTCACAGGAGGCTCTGCATGCTGATCCTAGAAACCTCACATGGCCTCATGCTATTTTTTTCTGCCTGTAAAATGCTACACATTTCACTGCCTTGGATCTGGAGATTTTGGAGCATCTGTTTTCACATGTGGAGATATCATTGTGTACTTTTGAAGTGTGCAAATAATTCATTGCTTGGCTGACAGAATGAGAGTATCACTGATGAAGATGCAGTACAAATATGAGCAAAGATTTATTGACCTACAGAAGTGTCAGCTGGACTTAGCTGAAACGCTAGACAGCTTATGACAGGTCTTTTTTGGAAAAATACTTAAGTGGGGTTTTTTTCTCCATAGAATTTTTACAAGTAGTGAGACACTGTGAGAAACAGGTGCTGTTAGGTATGATGTGCATCAGGGGAGAAAATCTGAACTGACAAATAACCATTCAATTTCTATTTTAATTCACAATAGATAGCACCTACATCCCATGGCTATTCTGCTTGAGCTAAAAGTTATTCATCTTAATAGTGTTTGTGAACAAACAGAATAATCTACACAAGAACAATGAAATCTAAAAGCATAGAGGTATAAATTAGGATATTTAAAATTGAAACTCACTTAGAAATTTATTATGTTTCTTTTGTTTCCAGACAGTATTTTCTTTTTCCTATTTCACACTCTTCTGCTTTCATCTTCCTCAGTATATCGCCTTCTCTCCTGTTGCAATCTCTGGTTTTGTTTGTGACCAAATCCATATTGCAGCCTATCTTTACTCTCAGTAGTTTTGTTCAGCCATAACTTTGAGCTGGAAAGTAGAATGGGTTAGTGAAGCCTGAGAACACCTATTCAGAAGTTGGAAAGCCAAGTCTTTCCTGTCATCTGACTTGGGCCTGTTGTTTTGACATGTGTGACAGTTTTGGCTGTGCCTTTAAGAAAGGATAGCTGCAGAATTCTCTAGCTGAATGTTTGAGTGTAAAAAGGAGAACAAAAGGAAGATAATTCTAAACTAATTTCATTAGTAGATGAGTGGGATGTAGTTTTATGATCTTACATTCTGTCTCAGTTTGTCTTCTGTTTCTTGGCCAGTCTGCATGCATGCTGACCCTGGACTGAAACTGATAAGATAAGCAGCTAACTTTCTTAACAATGCTTTGAACTAACTAATGCCCCTAACATCCCTTTCTACTCTTTCTCTTTTTCTTCTAATTAACTGGAGGGAAAAGGGGAGGGAGAGACAGGTTAGGGGGAACCCGAGGTGGGATCCTGCTGTGAGGAGGATTTCTATGTTTGTTTTCTTTTTCTGTAAATTCTTGTATAATATTGTAAATACTGTATATTTTGTATATATTCATTGCATTCCATTACTGCTTGTAAAACACAGCTTTCATTCGCTTCTCTGACTGTGCCTAGCCATGTTTTTGTTGGTGCGTGTGGGCTAAAGCATCACGCCACTACAACATGCTTGGTTCTTACGGGGCCACACTGCATAGTTTAATAAAAAGATCAAACTTTCTGTTACATGCCAGAATGTGTTGCTGTATTCATGCAAAAAAACCCCATATTACATGATGGCAAAAATACAAACTAATAAACACTGTTAATTGGTAACTCAATGGTGAAACACATTTCATCTCACACTGAAAGACAGGTATGAAGATGGTACAAATCTGTAAACAGGATTGTCCCCAATTAAATCAATACAATTATTCACAGGAAACTCCCTGTTCAAGACAGAGGTTGAATTCAGTGGCACTAAAACTTCTATTTGATGCAATAATGGAGTCTTCTTCACAGGGCTCACCACAGGTTTGCTTCACCACAGCTCATGGAAGCGGCGTGTGTTGTCTCCACTTCCACAGCCTGACTGCATAGATCACTCTTCACCCAGAAAACAAGAGGTCTCAAGGTTCCCATGCCTTCAGAATGAGAAGATGTGGTAGTTTCCCGACTCTTTAGTTTGTTGTTTTGTTGTTTAGGGGGTTTTGGTGGTGGTGGTATTTATTGTTTTTTCACTCATGCATTTGTTCTGGGTTCCATACTACAAATGGCAGAGATGAGACTATATTTCAAAGTAAATTTACCATATATTTTTCATCCTAAAACAAGGGTAATGGAATAGAAATAAACTAGGCACTTATATTTAAGCAGTAAAAGCTCAACTAGACTCAAATGAAACAAAACAAAATAAACTATGCTGTAGAGATAATGGGATTATGTACCTAAAACTCAGTGGTTATGTAAGCATGACTAACTCAGCCCACATATGCTTATGACACTTATTACATCATCAGTAAACAACATTTACTGTCACCTGTCCTAATAAAGGAAATTTTATTAATGGCATCCAGAAGATGATAATAGCTAATTATTCTTCCACAAATATGGACTCAAAATCTTGTTAAGAGCTGCAGCCTAAAAAATAAGAAGATCCATTTTCAGGACAGTCAGACTCCCATTTTCTCTAATATTAAATACAATCTAATGCTGCTTTATAGTATTATGTGTGTGTGTATATATATATATATATGAACATTAGAAAATAAATTGTGCTACTTGGGAGAGAGCTATTTGGAGAACAAAACCAAATCTCATCACAGCTAAGCACAAGTCCTATTTTTATTACTGGTAGCTATGTTATTTCTGAAACATTGAGCTATGACTCGCGTGTATGCTGTTCAGACAATAATATTTGTTAGCAGGCAACACAGTAAAGTATAACTTTCTTCTCTCTTAACCATGTGAGACTCTTCAGCTTACTGTTTCTTTCATGATATCCAAACAAAATAACATCAGGGTGAAAGCTAAGATAAAAATCCATCCAGATTCAGTCATTTATGAATCTGGGGATCAGGGACAGCTTCTAGAAAAGGAGCCAGGTTCCTACTGTCAATATTTTGTGATCCTTCTACCATGAGCAAAGCCCAAGCTTATATAATCTACTACTCTTTGTAATGCAGTTTGTGTTTATTAAAGGGGGGTGGGGAGGGAAACAACCAAAGAATTCACAAATTTGTTTGTTTGATGTGTTCTTCTGAATATACTTTTTCTGCCCTAAGATAGATTGGTAAGGGATTGTATAAGACAATGTTTGTTTATTATTTCTTTGTTTTAATATTGTACTCAGTCTCTAGAAACAGTAGAGCATGTGGCTGTAGTCTAACATATGCATGCATCATGAAAGACTAATCTCTCTTCCACTCAGGTCAGCACACACATCTTCAATGTCATCAATAGGAGATGAGTCAGATGCTATGTGCACTGTAATGAAAGACAAGTAAAAGGGCTATTACAAAACTATTGCCTCTTGGATTTATATTAGCAGCTTGGTATGGTCTCACTTGAAAAAATGAAAATGAAAAAGAAAAACAAAAACGATGCAGGAGGCAATCAGGAAAAAAAAAATCCCAAACAAATAAACAAAAACTAAAATAAAATAACATTAATATAATATAATATAATATAATATAATATAATATAATATAATATAATATAATATAATATAATATAATATAATATAATATAATATAATATAATATGTTTAATGTCAGGTCCATTTTTGCACCAAAAGAAACCCCCAAAAACCAAAATAAAAAATCAGAACAAAAGCAAATACTGAGTGCATTACTAGTAATCTCTAAGTAGCTTGAAAGGCTCTGCAGAGCATCCAATATAAAGGGAAGTCTTGAGCTTCTCATGTGGGTATATTGATATGGGTTAGATGAGTGGACAGTGAGGTGAATTGGAGATGCCTGAACAGCTGGGCACAGATAGCAGTGACCACTACCACAAAGTCCAGATGAAGCCAAATAACTAGTGTCATATAGTAGGGATTGGAGCCAATATAATAACCTCTTCATTAATGATCTGGATAATGGGACAGGGCAAAGCCTCAGCAAGTTTGCAGATCAGATCACACAAAAGTGGGAGAAGTGGTCAAGATACCCTACAGGTGTGCTGCCATTCAGTAGGACCTGGACAAGTGGGGTAATTAAGCAGTCAGGAATTTCATTAAATTCAACAACACAAACTGCCATGTCTTGCACCTGGGTGGAATAACCCCAGGCACCAGTACAGACCAAAGGACAACCTGTTGGTAAACAGCTTCACAGAGAGCTGAAATTGAAATGTCACTCTGGCCTTGTCCCCAGCACTCCTTGTTCTATCCTTTTTCAGCCAGCATAGACCTCTGAACAATGAGCTGAGGTACTGATCCTTCTGGAAAGAAACTTATTTTTAAGTTAATTTTTGTATAGATCCAGCTCCTTGCTTAGCCACTCAGGAGCTTAGTGCAAAGCAAATGATGCCCACAGGAGCAGGCAATGAAGAGGGAATAGGCAGCATCAGAGACTTATGCTGCATCTAAGTGACTGTGTAATTACAGATGGAATATACACATCAATAAATTATAGATGGAATATGTATGCCACTTGTCAGGGAAAAAAATTTGCAGGTTATCTGCAAAAAAAAATTATTATTGCAACATTATGAAATTGTCTTTTGGTCAGAATTCTTGACAGTGCATCTTAGTCTGATAGATCTTCAGTTTTCACTAAAAAATTATTTACAATGATTACAGTTTCTTCTAAAACAGAAAGGCAAAAGCTGAAAAGTGTTCAGGAGGAGACTTGATGGGGTGCTTGGTGCCATGGTTTAGTTGTTTAGGAGGGTTGGATTGGTTGATGGGTTGGACGCGATGATCTTGAAGGTCTCTTTCAACCTGGTGTATTGTATTGTATTAAAAGTATTCTAAAACATGCTCACTGTCTAGCCTGAAGGACATCGAGACACTTGAACGTGTCCAGAGAAGGGCAACAAGGCTGGTGAGAGGCCTTGACCACAAGCCCTATGAGGAGAGGCTGAGGGAGCTGGGGTTGTTTAGCCTGGAGGAGGCTCAGGGGAGACCTTATTGCTCTCTACAACTACCTGAAAGGTGGTTGTAGCCAAGAAGGGGTTGGCCTCTTCTCCCTAGCAACCAGCACCAGAACAAGGGGACACAGTCTCAAGCTGCGCCAGGGGAAGTTTAGGCTCGAGGTGAGGAGAAAGTTCTTCACCGAGAGAGTGATTCGTCATTGGAATGGGCTGCCCGGGAGGTGGTTGAGTCGCCATCCCTGGAGGCGTTCAAGAGGGGACTGGATGTGGCACTTGGTGCCATGGTCTAGTCATGAGGTTTGTGGTTGCAGGTTGGACTCGATGATCTTCGAGGTCTCTTCCAACCTTGGTAATATTGTGATACTGTGATACACTGAGAAGCAGTTATCCAAAGTTCAATAGTTTAGCCAAGAATTAGAAATATTTTACTTTGTGTCTCTCAACTTCTTTGCAGACTCTTCCGCATTATTTGATTTCTTCTTTATTTTCTCCCAACTACTTACCTGATTATAGAGTTTCCATTCTGGAGTCAGTCGAAGAAGCTATAAACCAGTGTCCTGTGAGAGGACTACCTTTAATTTAAACAAAAGCAAAGAGAAATTAAAAACTGTTTTTCCCAGACAACAGATTTAAGGAAAAATATGTCATTCACTTCTGACAGCCAGCAGCAGCAGCAGCCTGCAATCTGATCTTCCAGAATGCTGAAATATTACAGATTTCCTCATGGCTAGTTTTAAGTAACAAAAAACCTCTGAAACAGCTCTGCTGCATTAAAATCTGTACATTTCCTGCATCACATGGGAAAGTGAGAGCAGGCACCAACAGGGAATTCTTCAAGAAGGCAAAGCATTGGAAAAAAAAAGCCTTTCATTTCAAACCAGAGACAGAGCATCCCAAAGCCATAGAAATGCTGTTAGGCAGACAGAAGGAGGCATAATCATCCCTCACAAACTAGTTACAATTTTTCAAGTATGAGACAAGTATGATAACAAGTTGCTGTTCTACTGCTTGTGCACCTCCCAAAAGCTATTATGACATGGAAAAGACACAAGATGTTCTAACTCAGATCAAGGAAATACATTGAAAAGTCCACCATATGGGTTACCAGGCAGACTTCTGACATCAGAAGTAAACTCAGTCTTGCCAAAAATACAGAAAATGAGGATTTGTTACACATTTGGAGTTATGTCCTGGGTTTATTTCAAGGCACATGGATTGGTGCTTGCAGCTTTCCCAGAACAAAATTGGTACATAATATTGAAGCACATTACCTTGTCATATCTACACACTGGCCACAACAGCCCCACGCAGTACTACAGGCTGGGATCAGAGTGGCTGGAGAGCAGCCAGACAGTAAGGGACCTGGGGGTAGTGGTCGCTAGTAGGCTGGATATGAGCCAGCAGTGTGCCCAGGTGGCCAAGGCGGCCAATGGCATCCTGGCCTGTATCAGGAAGAGTGTGGCCAGCAGGAGCAGGGAAGTCATTCTGCCCCTCTACTCAGCACTGGTTAGGCCATACCTTGAGTCCTGTGTCCAGTTCTGGGCCCCTCAGTTTTGGAAGGATGTTGATTTGCTGGAATGTGTCCAGAGAAAGGCAACAAAGGTGGTGAGGGGTCTGGAGCACAAACCGTATGACGAGCAGCTGAGGGAGCTGGGGTTGCTTAGCCTGGAGAAGAGGAGGCTCAGGGAGACCCTATTGCTCTCTCCAACTACCTGAAGGGAAGTTGTAGCCATGTGGGGGTTGGTCCCTTCTCCCAGGCAACCAGCACCAGAACAAGAGGACACAGTCTCAAGCTGCGCCAGGGGAAGTTTAGGCTGGCTGTTAGGGAGAAATTCTTCACAGAAGGAGTGATTGGCCATTGGAATGGGCTGCCCAAGGAGGTGGTGGAGTCACCATCACTGGAGGTGTTTAAGAAGAGACTGGATGAGGTGCTTGGTGCCATGGTTTAGTTGATTAGATGGTGTTGAGTCTTTTCCAACCTGGTCTGGTCTGGTCTGGTCTGGTCTGGTCTATTCTATTCTATTCTATTCTATTCTATTCTATTCTATTCTATTCTATTCTATTCTATTCTATTCTATTCTATTCTATTCTATCTCCAGAGCCATCAACTCCAAGACCTGATCAGAGCAAACTGTGCTGGGTTTTCACTGAATGCAAGTGTAATCTGAATTTGTGAGAACAGCAACACAGATAAAATAGAACTCACATGCAATGGGAGCATTCCAGTAAGCATTAAAGAAAAAAAAATTCATATAGTAAAAAGGAAGAGCCTGGTGTGGGTATTTATAAAGTTTAAAATACGTTGTGAAAAATATTTTGGATCAGTGAAGTATACCTGGTCTCTAAGTTTAATTCATTCCTGCTTTCCCTTACCATTGCATGAAGAGAAGCAAGACTCTCGAGAGGGAAATTCATCTCATCCCTTGATTTTTGTCTAGAAAGCCAGAGGATTTATGTTCTGAAACTGCTTACTTCTCTCTGTGTAATGCAAAAGCTTTGCAATGTCTCATTCACTGATTCTGAATCAATTTTCACAAAGAATAACTAAGCCAGTTCTAATGAATTTCTGCACATACAAGGGCAGCAGGAGGAAATAGAGAACAGAACTAATATTAGACAGTAGATACCTCTTCAGCTGCAGCTTCTGGGATATGGAGGGGTTTTGTACTGCATTCTCATGGTTCATTTCAAAAGTACAAAAAAATCCCTGCAGATTCCCTTGTTATTAGCAGGCAGCAGATCTGAAGGGAATCTTCAGAAGTTTCTACTTAAAAACATTTGACTTCGATATGGTCTTTTGTTTGTTCAAGCATTTCTCATGAGGAAACCATAGCTATGCCCAAAGGTTTTACCTGAAATGTTGAACTCTAGGCAGCAATCTACACAAGCCAATAAAATGGCACCCCAAGCAGTGACAGTTGCAAATACGATATTCAGGTCAGCAAGTAAGCCAGGCCTTACCCGGGACAATCCATGAAATTAGTCAGGCACAACCCACCCCATACAGCTTAGTACAGTCTCCATTGTAAAGGTTAAACCCCCTACACTTCTGAGAAATAGAAATATGTAAATATATTTGAATTAGTTTAACATGTTTTATGGTATTTTTCCTTAAAATAGAAATACATGAACATTCAGTTTATTGTTATGAATGTCACAAGCAATATAATCACAAACACAGAGGATATGCTTTATTTCTTTTGTTCTTTGACTATTGCTTACACTGGTTTGTTCTGTACTGCACTGCAGAATACTGTTTGGAATGTCAGCATGGAAATCCATCATTGTCCATCACATTTGTAAACACTTGGCTACCCCCGTTGATGTTAAAACTGTGAAGTGGGTTCAGTAGACCCAGATCACCAGTGCAGGACCTGGAACCTCACCTTACAACTGCTTTGTTGCACATTGCCTTACCTCAAGTCTGTGAAATATTCTCTACACTACCTATTATTTTTCATCTTCTGAAAGAGTAATTGAAATTTCTACATGGTCCTTTTTTTCTGCCAGGCTATGCTGATACATTTTGGCATCATAGGACAGACTAATAGAGATGGAATATGCTCAAGATCATGTAGATCTCTTGTTGTGACACATTATGTGAACCCTTAAAAGGCAGATTTCACAAGCAACAATCTTGTCTTAAAATCAGCAACCAGATGAAACAGATATTAGATTTGGAAGGGAAGACCTTCCCTAACTCAAACCTTCCCAGCAAAAAGCTACGTAGTAATCAACTAATGACCAGTCCTCCAGTTAAAAGTATCATAGTATCAGTCAGGGCTGGAAGGGACCACAAGGATCATCTAGTTCCAACCCCCCTGCCATGGGCAGGGACACCCCACACTAGATCAGGCTGGACAGAGCCTCATACAGCCTGGGCTTAAACACCTCCAGGGATGGAGCCTCAGCCACCTCCCTGGATAACCCATTCCAGGGCTATACCACTCTCATGATGGAGAACTTCCTCCTCACATCCAGCCTGAATCTCCCCACCTCCAGCTTCATTCCATTCCCCCTAGTCCTAGCGCTACCTGAGATCCTCAGAAGTCCCTCCCCAGCCTTCTTGTAGGCCCCCTTCAGATACTAGAAGGCCACAATGAGGTCACCTCGGAGCCTTCTTTTCTCCAGACTGAACAATCCCAACTCCTTCAGTCTGTCCTCATAGGAGAGGTGCTCCAGCCCTCTGATCATCCTTGTGGCCCTTCTCTGGATATGCTCCAGCACGTCCATATCCCTCCTGTAATAGGGGCTCCAGAGCTGGACGCAGTACTCCAGGTGGGGTCTCACCAGGGCTGAGTAGAGGGGGAGAAGCACCTCCTTGACCTGCTGGTCACACTTCTATTGATGCAGCCCAGGATCTGATTGGCTTTCCGGGCTGCAAGCACACATTGAGAGCTCATGTTGAGCTTCTCATCCACCAGCACCCCCAAGTCTCTCTCCTCCGGGCTGCTTTCCAGCCAGTCACTGCCCAGCCTGTATAGTATAGTTCTATGGAATTGTCCTAGCATTATTTTTTAATATGCTGCCTAATCAGGGCAATATATCTTCGTATATTGAATCCTTATTGAGTCACAAAATGTCTCTGCAAGAAAGCTGTGGGTGTTGCTAAGGACTATGCTGTTGAGGCTGGTGGAGGTATTTCTAACAATTCCCAAATTAGAACCTCCAATATCTTGTACAGCCATTATTAAATTAACATCATGTGCTTTGAGACTCCTATTTCCTAATAATATCTACAAGTTTGCCCTTTTACAAGCAGTGGTTCTTAATAGAAAATGAAGGTTGGAAAGATGTAATAGACAGTAATGAAAGACCTGTAGAAACTTAAACCTCTCAACAAAATCAATAATTCTGAGTGTATATCATGGAAAGCAGCAAGACATGCTGCTCTTTCTGGAAGCTCACCTTGCAGTCAGTAAATTTTGGATGGATATTACTTTGTCAAAAAAGAAATTTCCTGTAGACTAAGATGAAAGTGAGAAGTGTTTACAAAATAATATAACATTCTGATTACAAAGAAACCCTTTTCCGAATGAAACTATTTAAAGAAGCTGATGGTAGTACAAAAGCAAACAAACAAACAAAAACCAAACCAACCGAACAAAAAGCCCCACCAAACCCTCCCCTCTCCCCCAGTAAAAAACCAGCCAGCATTGTAGTTGCATAATTGTGTGCTCTGGCTAAATGGTCATCTTCTCTATACCCCATTTTGGCAGGAGAAATATTATTTACTATTTCAATAATGTTTCCAAAAAGATCACAGAATCACAGAATCTTAAGGGCTGGAAGGGACACTGAAAGATCATCCAGTCCAACCCCTCTGCCAGAGCAGGGTCACCTAGACCAGATCACACTGGAACACATCCAGGCAGGGTTTTATAAGCATTAATGAGGTCACCCCTCAGTCTCCTCTCCTCCAAACTAAAGAGCCCCAGCTCCCTCAGTCTCTCCTTGTAAGGAAGACATTCCACTCTCTTAATAATTTTGGTGGCTCTGCACTGGACTCTTTCAGGCAGTTTCCTGTCCCTCTTGAATGAAGGGACCCAGAACTGAGATGCAGCCTCACCAGGGCAGAGTAGAGGGGGAGGAGAACCTCTCTCAATCTACTTACCACAGTCCTTCTAATACACCCCAGAATGGCATTTGCCTTCTTGGCCACATGAGCACATTGCTGGCTCATGGTCAACCTTCCATCCACTAGGACCCCCAGGTCCTTTTTCCTTTCACTGCTCTCCAATAGGTCAGTCTCCAACCTATACTCATCCATGGGATTGTTCTTTCTCAGGTGCAAGACTCTAGACTTGCCCTTGATGATGTCACAACTCCTACTCCAAGTATAAGAAAAAAACCCCCAAAGTTATATTCTGTACCAAAAAGGTAAGGAATAAGAAATGTTAAATAAATTTGATCCAAATAAACCTAAGAATTATAAAGTTAAGCTCAACTGGTTCAGCATGTATCTCTAATTAGGTATGCAGAGTTCAGTGGTGTTATTGACACACCAAATGTTCCATCGATGCTGAAACACACTGAAATGAGACTTTCAGAATTTGCTCCTCTAACTTATTTCTTGCATGTAATTTCATTACGCTCCAGTAAGTAATATAATATAGCAGCTAAAGTGAATTTTCATTTTTCCAGAGTCAGTGTCCACCAGGTGAGCTTCTCTCTCTCCAGGGAGGTTCTCCTACTGTAGCTTACTTTGATGTTTTCTGGAAATGATTGTGTAGATGGAGCATTGGACTTGGGAGTTAGCGTAGCAGGTTTGTTTTGTTTCTTTTGTTTTGTTTTGTATTTGGGGGTTTGGTTTGGTGTTATTTTGGGGGGAGTGCAGGGGGGTTGATTTGTTTCTGTGGTTTGGTTTGGTTTCAATTTAAAAAAAAAAATATCCCTGGGGACACAATCCAATTTTTAAAAATTGCTGTTCATTAGCTGAATTTGGTATGATTTCTAACATGGCATAAGCTTTGTTTTCTTGATGAGGTTTTGCAGGTAACATCCTTTACTAATAACAAAATAAGTGAATAGAGTAGAATAGAATAGAATAGAGTAAAGTAGAATAGAATAGAGTAAAGTAGAATAGAATAGAATAGAATAGAATAGAATAGAATAGAATAGAATAGAATAGAATAGACCAGACCAGGTTGGAAGAGACCTTCGAGATCATCAAGTCCAACCCATCATCCAACACCATCTAATCAACTAAACTATGCAACCAAGCACCCATTAAGTCTCCTCTTAAACACCTCCAGTGATGGTGACTCCACCACCTCCCCAGGCAGCCCATTCCAAAGGACAATCAATCTCTTTATGAAGAACTTCTTCCTAAC
The DNA here is from genome assembly GCA_033816785.1 of Picus viridis. Taxonomy (NCBI): domain Eukaryota; kingdom Metazoa; phylum Chordata; class Aves; order Piciformes; family Picidae; genus Picus; species Picus viridis. Next base: position 45,517,535 of record CM066567.1, on the reverse strand, counting down.
ATCCAGCCTAAACCTCCCCTGGCACAGCTTGAGACAGGGGCACCTGTCTACAACCTCCCTTCTGGTAGTTGTCGAGAGCCTCCCCTGAGCCTCCTCTTCTCCAGGCTGAGCAACCCCAGCTCCCTCAGCCACTCCTCAAAGGGCTTGTGCTCCAAACCCCTCACTAGCTTTGTTGCCCTTCTCTGGACACCTTCCAGCAAGTCAGCATCTTTCCTAAACTGAGTGGCCCAGAACTGGACAACAGGACTCAAGGTGTGGCCTAACCAGTGCAGTGTACAGGGGCAGAATGACCTCCCTGCTCCTGCTGGCCACGCTGTTCCTGATGTCTTGCAAGTAAGGGAAATACTGCATATTGGTGAGTTCAGATGAGTTTAGCTTATCCTAGGGTAAACAAAGACAGCAGGAAGAAGTAACTGTGTAAAAAGCCTGGTGTTTTATATTGGATAACAAGCACAGCAACAGCATAGATAGGAATCTGGACTACAACAACAGCAATGGAAGAGCTGTTTAAAACCTGCATTGTTGCCAGGAAGAAAGATTGGAACTCTGTAGCCAGTCACACAGGAGAGGATGGACTATAGAAAAGATACCATCTTCTTTATATATTCCTTGGTGTTCCTTATTTGGTGATAGGATTTTAAGGTTACCACATGAACCTGCCTTTTCCAGTCACTGAAGGCTCTGAAGAAGCAATGATGCTTGATGTTGCATTATTAGATCAGTTAATGCAAATCCTTTTAATGGTCCCTTGTCACAAATTTTGTTACAAGGATTTTTCTCTCGGTTTAAACATTTAGTTGCTTATTCTAGGGTCTCTATCAGTGAAAATTGAGCAGTGATCCTTTGAAGCCCATGGCTCAATTCTTTCAGAGCTCTTTCATTTTGAATACTACTTAATGGGAAAACAAATTTAATCCAGTGATGAATGGACTTAAAATTCAAAACCATAAGGATTATATCTACTCTAAATCATCTGGCCAAATAAATAGGATTAACAATCAACATCTGTTCAGGAATTGAGTACTGACATGGCTTTATGTATGCACTAGTGGGCAGCACTAATGCACCTAAAGTTAAAGTGCACACCCAAAATGAAACAAGTCAGCCTAGAACAGTAAAAATACATTTACTTCACATATGGATTTTGCATGCTTATCTGCATTTTTGCTGCAACACTAGTACAAGCCTACACTTTATATGGAAGGACAACTAGATGCACAGTCTTTGAAAGTAAAGATTAGATAGATTAATTATTCCATGAATTTAAGAAAGGTTTTTATTTCAGACCCACCACAAATGAGGAGAGATAAGGAGTCAAAATTGGAAAATCTATTCTATTCTATTCTATTCTATTCTATTCTATTCTATTCTATTCTATTCTATTCTATTCTATTCTATTCTATTCTATTCTATTCTATTCTATTCTATTCTATTCTGTTCTGTTCCGTTCCGTTCCGTTCCGTTACATTCCATTCCATTCCATTCCATGTCCAGTTCTGGAGCCCCTATTACAAGAGGGATATGGACGTGCTGGAATGTGTCCAGAGAAAGGCCACGAGGATGATCAGAGGGCTGGAGCACCTCTCCTATGAGGACAGACTGAAGGAGTTGCGGCTGTTCAGTCTGGAGAAGAGAAGGCTCCGAGGTGACCTCATTGTGGCCTTCCATCATCTGAAGGGGGCCTACAGGAAGGCTGGGGAGGGACTTCTGAGGGTCTCAGGTAGTGATAGGACTAGGGGGAATGGATTGAAGCTGGAGGTGGGGAGATTCAGGCTGGATGTGAGGAGGAAGTTCTCCATCATGAGAGTGGTGAAGCCCTGGAATGGGTTATCCAGGGAGGTGGTTGAGGCCCCATCCCTGGAGGTGTTTAAGACCAGGCTGGATGAGGCTCTGGCCAGCCTGATCTAGTGTGGGGTGTCCCTGCCCATTGCAGAGGGGTTGGAACTAGATGATCCTTGTGGTCCCTTCCAACCCTGACTGATCAGCTCCCATTAACTAGAGTAAATCTTTTCTATATGCTTTCTGTCTTGTCTGAAGATATGTAAAGATAGTACTTGTCCTGGTATTTTGACTCAGTAGAAAATCTGATCTTCCTCTTCAGAAGTCATGCCTTACTCATTTAACCATATCTTGATTCCACTTCTACACAACATTTTTTCCTTGTGCATCAATCCACCACATGAGAGATTCCTTTAGCATGGAGAAGTTTCTTTTCACAAATTAGTTATGCATGACAGATAAATATCAATCTACACATGCATGTATACATGCATGCATCTCTATATATGATTGCAATAAAAATATGTATTGTGGAATGCATACAGTTTCTTAATGTTGGTCTAAGTTCTCTTGGGTTGCAGAGATGCTGTGTTTCCCTATACACACATAGATACTGCAGAATCATTTTAGCATATTTTGCTGACAAAAGCAGAATGCTAACCTAGAGCCAAATAAACTTATATATGTTTTCTTCTTATTATTTAACATTAATCTTTTATAAAGTAGATTTTGTAATAATGACCCTGTTGACTAAGAAAAAGTAACAAGATCATATAAGTATTGTCATTTTATCTTTATCTCCTAAGCATTCCTTCATACCTGTGTGGTTTATTTTATTGTCTGTGATTCTATGTATGTATTAATGCCATTAATACAGATGTGGATTTCAGCTCACTATAATGTCAGTCCCTGAAGAATCTAGAAGGAAGCCTTCATATAATGTTGATTTACTACTGACCTTTTCAGTCTTCTGGTTGTTAATTCATTTATGCCTTTCTGTGATAATATGGTGTACTTCTTTTATCCAGAATGCCACAGTAGTTCAAAAAACATGAGAAGACTTATGCCAATCTAGACTATCTTTATTAGTCACCTTTACTGAAAATTACATAACCTCATCAAAGAATGAAAGCAATTTTCTTTGATCTTATTTCTGTTCCTTAAAATACAGCTCACCAGCATTAGAATAGAATAGAATAGAATAGAATAGAATAGAATAGAATAGAATAGAATAGAATAGAATAGAATAGAATAGGAATTGAATTGAATTGAATTGAATTGAATTGAATTGAATTGAATTGAATTGAATTGAATTGAATTGAATTGAATTGAATTGAATTGAATTAACCAGGTTGGGAGAGACCTTTGAGATCATCGAGTCCAGCCTATCATCCAACACCATCTAGTCAACTAAACCATGGCACCAAGTGCCCCATCCAGTCTCTTCCTAAACACCTCCAGTGATGGTGACTCCACCACCTCCCTGGGCAGCCCATTCCAAAGGCAAATCACTCTTTCTGTGAAGAATTTCTTCCTAACATCCAGCCTAAACCTCCCCAGCTTAGCTTGAAACTGTGTCCTCTTGTTCTTGTTGAGCAATGATATACAAAATATTATGTCCTCTCAATTTTCCTATCATCTTTCTGTGAATCAGAAAATATAGCCTGTGGCAACTCTGAATCACCCCACAGGCCTTTATTAATGCTGCCACAACTTTCATGGGTTTCCAGTCTTTGGAACTACCAAATACTTTTGGGTAATTACAAATTAACAATGAGTTAGCTGTTTCTTCAGATAATTCTTTGGGCATCAAATACAAGTTGCTGAACTTAAGATATCTAGAGCAGAGAGCAGTTTACTGTCTTTATGGCATCTGAAGGGAAGTACTCCACTGTCTCACAGTGGGAACATATCGTCTTTTCCAGTACAGTTCAGAAATGCATAAATATTCTCACATTCTCTTCCCCTTCCCCCCCCCCCCCCCCCCCAATCAAAGGAACTCTCTTTATCCAGAAATTAATTGAAGCCAAATCGCCAAATCTGAAGCTGAACATTTCCATGACAGGATCCAACTATCTCAGTGGTAGTTTTTTCCTTTTGTATATTTTGTCTTCTTACTGAGCAGATCTCAGATGGCAAATTGCTCTCAGTGAACCAAGCCTAGCTGAATAAGCTGTCATGTTCAGGGAATATTGTGCTGGAAACCTCAGTTGTGTTGCTGACTTCTTATCTCTCTTTGGGCTCATTCTTACAAGGTTTCTGGCAACTCTATTTGCAAAACAATCCTTTTGTTTTCACAGTGTTTGTAAACAAGCCTCTGTTATTGGCTAGCTTTGATTTTTTTTCTTTTCTTCTCCAGCCTGTATTCTCCTTAATAAAGTTTCTGTACCTTGCATTCTATATCGTTAAATTTCTCTTAGTATCAGCTTTTGTTTGAAATGCCTGCCTTTACTAGTCCAGTAGAATGTCTGTCCTCTATCTTTATCAAAGAATTGTGTAAGATAAAGGTTCTTTAATACATGCCTCTGAAAAGACTTCACATTGCTGTTTCCTTTCACAAATACACAAAAATTTGCAGATTAATTCCAGACTAGCTGTAATATTTTTTTCCTCCACTTTCAACTCTTAGCTTTACAGAATAAATGAAGGCAAGTAAAAGATATAAAAGGCAAGTTTGGAGGAGCATAGGGGGACTGAGGTGGTAATGTGGATGGCACTGAGTAGGCTCAGTGCTTTTTGTGTGTTGGGGGGGAACAGGAAACAGCGGTTGGGAGCCTTACTGCCTAAATCTCTGCCACTTGGTCACTCACGATGGCATGACCCTGTTGCTTCAATGTGTTACTGACATCTGAGTTTTCAAGCAGTGAGCCTGGAATAGAAAAAGAGCAATTTTCTTTCTCACAAAGTGGAACTTTTCTAGAAATCTATGACTCTTAGACACATTCACTTGATTGTAAAACATCTTGGCTTTTTATTGTAAGGGATTGTCTGGTTGGATGAGACCTCCAAGATGATTCGGTCCAGCCTTCAACCCAGCACTGATGGGTCAACACTGAACCATGTCTCTCAGTACCAGGTCCATATGCTACTTGAACACCTCTTCTTCCTTCTCTCTTCTCCCTGGCATCAAGGGATAGAATGAGAGGAAACAGCCTGAAATTGTCCCAGGGGAGATTTAGGTTGGAGATTAGAAAAGATTTCTTTGCTGGAAGAGTGGTCAGGGATTGGAACAGGCTGCCCAGGGAGGTGGCAGAGTCAGCATCCCTGGAGATATTCAGGAAACATGTGGCTGTGGCACTTGGGACATGGTTCAATGGCAGTGGTGGTGTTGGGTTGATGGTTGGACTCGATGATCTTGGAGGTCTTTTCCAACCAAAACAATTCTGTGATTCTGTGGATTCCCATTTTGAACCAAATGAATGTGGAGGTGTAAACCTCTATGCGTTCCTTAGGGGTTAGATTAGATCCTGCAGAAAGACTGAAAGAATATCCCTGAGCTTTTGTATCCCTTCTGCATCTGCGTCCATCTCCATGATAAGCTGTATTGTTTATTTACACAGTTCTGTGATTCTGTGATTCCTCACCCAAGATACTGCATTTTCTAGGACATCAGGAACCTGACAGCTAGAATGAAAGCTAAAATGTCAACAGTGTTCTATGATTTATGGAAGGGATATTCTTTTTATTTTATTGTATTTTTCCTCTGAAATTATTTGTAGCTTTAAAATCATAGAATCATAGAATCATAGAATCATAGAATCAGTCAGGGTTGGAAGGGACCACAAGGATCATCTAGTTCCAACCCCTGCCATGGGCAGGGACACCCCACACTAGATTAGGCTGGCCAGAGCCTCGTCCAGCCTGGTCTTAAACACCTCCAGGGACGCGGCCTCAACCACCTCCCTGGGTAACCCATTCCAGGCCTTCACCACTCTCATGGTGAAGAACTTCTTCCTCACATCCAGCCTGAATCTCCCCACCTCCAGCTTCAATCCATTCCCCCTAGTCCTATCACTACCTGAGATCCTCAGAAGTCCCTCCCCAGCCTTCCTGTAGGCCCCCTTCAGATACTAGAAGGCCACAATGAGGTCACCTCGGAGCCTTCTAACAGCCGCAACTCCTTCAGTCTGTCCTCATAGGAGAGGTGCTCCAGCCCTCTGATCATCCTCGTGGCCCTTCTCTGGACACGCTCCAGCACGTCCACATCCCTCCTGTAATAGGGGCTCCAGAACTGGAGGCAGTACTCCAGGTGGGATCTCACCAGAGCTGAGTAGAGGGGGAGAAGCACCTCCCTTGACCTGCTGGTCACACTTCTCCTGATGCAGCCCAGGATCTGATTGGCTTTCCGGGCTGCAAGTGCACATTGAGAGCTCCTGTTGAGCTTCTCGTCCACCAGCACCCCCAAGTCTCTCTCCTCAGGGCTGCTCTCCAGGCAGTCACTGCCCAGCCTGTATTTGTGCCTGGGATTGCCTCACCCAGATACAGGACCCTGCACTTGGTCTTGTTGAAGCTCATGAGGTTGGCTTGTGCCCACCTCTCCAGCCTGTCCAGGTCCCTCTGGATGGCATCCCTTCCCTCCAGCGTGTCCACTGCACCACACAGCTTGGTGTCATCAGCAAACTTGCTGAGGGTGCACTCGATGCCACTGTCCATGTCACCCACAAAGATGTTGAACAAGACAGGTCCCAGGACTGATCCCTGAGGGACTCCGCTTGTCACTGGCCTCCATTGGGACATGGACCCGTTGACAGCCACTCTTTGGGTGCGGCCATCAAGCCAGTTCTGTATCCATCTAGTGGTCCATCCATCAAACCCACGTGTCGCCAGCTTGGAGACCAGGAGGTGGTGCGGGACAGTGTCGAAGGCTTTGCTCAAGTCCAGGTAAACGACATCAGTTGCTCGCCCCTCATCTATTAATGCTGTCACCTGATCATAGAAGGCCACCAGGTTTGTCAGGCAGGATTTGCCCTTGGCAAAGCCATGCTGACTATTCCCAATCACCTCTTCACTGTTCTTCTGAGTCATTAGTGCCTCCAGGAGGATCTGCTCCATGATCTTTCCGGGCACAGAGGTGAGACTGACTGGCCTGTAGTTCCCCGGTTCCTCCTTCTTGCCCTTTTTGAAAATGGGAGTAATGTTTCCCCTTTTCCAGTCTGTGGGGACTTCCCCACTCTGCCATGACTTCTGGAATATAATAGAGAGGGGCTTGGTAACCTCATCTGCCAGTTCTCTCAGCACCCGTGGGTGTATCCCGTCGGGTCCCATGGACTTGAACACTTTCAGGTTCTTCAGGTGATCACGAACCTGAGCTTCACTTATGATGGGCAGTTCTTCCTCCCCGTCCCTGGCATCGTCTGCCATGACACCAGGAGTGTGGCTGGAGGCCCTTGCAGTGAAGACTGAGGTAAAGAAGTGATTGAGTACCTCAGCCTTTTCCACATCACTTGTGATTAATTCTCCACTTTCCTTTCTGAGGGGGCCCACACCTTCCCTAGTCTTCTTCTTGCCATTAACATACCTATAGAAATTCTTAGTGTTCCCTTTAACTCCCCTGGCTAGATTCAGTTCAAATTCTGCTTTGGCTTTCCTAACCAGGCCTCTTGCTGCTCGGGCAGCTTCCTTATATACCCCTGTTCTAGCTGTCCTTCCCTCCACTGCCTGTAGAGTTTCTTTTTAAGTGATAGTGTGTCTAGCAGCTCCTTGTTCATCCAGGCAGGCCTCCTAGCATTCCTTCCTGCTTTTCTCCTTGTAGGTATACATAGCTCCTGGACACAGAGGAGGTGGTCCTTGAATACTGACCAGCTGTCCTGGGTCCCTCTTCCCTCCAGGGCTTCATCCCACGACACTTTGGCTAGCAGATCCCTGCAGCGATCGAAGTCTGCATGCCTAAAGTCTAGGGTCCTAAGCTTAGAATATGTCCTCCTGATTGCCCTGAGGATATTAAATTCAACTGCTTCATGGTCACTGCAGCCAAGGCCGTCTCTGAGCCTCACATTTGTTACCAGCCCTTCCCTGTTGGTGAGAACAAGGTCCAGCGTAGCACCTTTTCTTGTTGGTTCCTCTACCATTTGGAGGAGGAAGTTATCTTCTATGCAGTCCAGGAACATCCTAGATTGCTGATGCCTTGCTGTGTTGTCCCTCCAACAGATGTCAGGGTGGTTGAAATCCCCCATGAGGACCAGGGCTTGTGACCTGGAAGCCGCTTCTATTTGCCTGTGCAGAGCCTCATCTGCTTGGTTCTGCTGGTCAGGTGGCCTGTAGGAGACCCCCACAGTAATATCTCCTTCCCCTGTCTTGCCTTTAATTCTAACCCATAAACTCTCAACCAACTCATCATGCCTCCCCAGGTGGAGTTCTGCTGATTCCAGCTGGTTGTTGACATAGAGGGCAACACCTCCTCTTCTCCTTCCCTGCCTATCCTTCCTAAAAGCTTATACCCGTCTATCCCTACGTTCCAGTCGTGGGAGTCGTCCCACCAAGTTTCGGTGATGCCCACTATGTCATGGCGTCCCAGCATCACGGTGGCCCTTAACTCATCTTGTTTGTTGCCCAAGCTGCGTGCATTTGCATAGAAGCACTTCAGCTGGGCTGGCCCTGTCGTCCTCCTGTGCCAACTCCCCTTGGTTTCCACAGGGTGTCCTGGTGTGTCATTTGTGTCTTGCCTCAGGGCAGCAAGCTGAGAGCCCCTACTGGCTCTCCATCCCTCCACCTCAGGTGAGCTGCCCCTCTGCTTGTCACAGGCCAGCAGGAGACCACCAACCCCTCCCCCCTTCAAATCTAGTCTAAAGCCCTGTCTATGAGCCCTGCCAATTCCTGCCCCAGGATCCTTTTCCCCCTCTGGGACAAGTGTGTCCCATAAGTTGTTTTTAGCTCTGCCGCCTTGAAAAATATTTTCAAATGCCTAAAAAACCCCAAACAAACAACAAAAAACCCTTGAAAAATAAAATGACCTTTCTGAAGCAAAAAAGACAACTTCATGCCTCATTTCTGAATGGTGTGAGAGCTAAATGGAAAGAAGAAATATATTATCTTAACCTTTAATTCCCTGAGTAATAGTAGGACATATGGTGAAAATATGAATAATATTTTTCCACAGGCCAATTCCCTCTGAAGCCTGATGTTCTGTTTTCCTTTAACAGGCATTAAGTTAGTTTTACATGGAAAATTCAAAGACCAGACAGTAAGGCCTGCATTCTTGTTCAACAAATTGCAGTGGGTTTCAGTTTAATCTTCAAGAACCACTTATTCTGGTACTAAAGAATTAGTGTAATGATAATAGTAAAAACTAATCCAAATTTAAGAGTCAAAAAATGAAATGGAAACATCTGTAGTGTTATTTTTTTCTTGTACATTTGCTTCTACAGAACATTGAGCTCAGAGAGAAAAAACAGAACTAAAAGTGCTACAGAAATAATGTGATATTAAATATAAAATTATCTCTTGGATCATACTCAAAAGGCTACTCTACAAATATGGTTTTGAAATTAGTTTACTAGAATATGTCATAGAGTAGCTAAAACCTTAATTTTAGAATATTCTTACATACAGTGACATTCTCTTTCTAGAAGGTCCCAGTTATCTTCCACATTAAATTTGTTATCATTTGCACACATATAGAATAGAATAAGCCCTGCCATGGGCAGGGACACCCCACACTAGATCAGGCTGGCCAAAGCCTCATCCAGCCTGGTCTTAAACACCTCCAGGGATGGGGCCTCAACCGCCTCCCTGGATAACCCATTCCAGGGCTTCACCACTCTCATGGTGAAGAACTTCCTCCTCACATCTAGCCTGAATCTCCCCACCTCCAGCTTCATTCCACTCCCCCTAGTCCTAGCACTACCTGAGATCCTCAGAGGTCTCTCCCCAGCCTTCTTGCAGGCCCCCTTCAGATACTGGAAGGCCACAATTTGGTCACCTCGGAGCCTTCTCTTCTCCAGACTGAACAGCGCCAACTCCTTCAGTCTGTCCTCATAGGAGAGGTGCTCCAGCCCTCTGATCATCCTTGTGGCCCTTCTCTGGACACGTTCCAGCACGTCCATATCCCTCTTGTAATAGGGGCTCCAGAGCTGGACACAGTACTCCAGGTGGGGTCTCACCAGAGCTGAGTAGAGGGGGAGTATCATCTCCCCTGACCTGCTGGTCACACATCTCCTGATGCAGCCCAGGATCTGATTGGCTTTCCGGGCTGCAAGTGCACATTGAGAGCTCCTGTTGAGCTTCTCATCCACCAGCACCCCCAAGTCTCTCTCCTCAGGGCTGCTCTCCAGGCAGTCCCTGCCCAGCCTGTATTTGTGCCTGGGATTGCCTCGACCCAGATGAAGGACCTTGCACTTGGTCTTGTTGAACGAGGTTGGCTTGTGCCCACCTCTCCAGCCTGTCCAGGTCCCTCTGGATGGCATCCCTTCCCTCCAGCATGTCTGCTGCACCACACAGCTTGGTGTCATCAGCAAACTTGCAGAGGGTGCACTCAATGCCACTGTCCATGTCACCCACAAAGATGATGGAGTTTAGTACAGGTGAAATGCAATCGTCTGATGATACACATAAGGTCAGACTAGATGATTGAAAAGTCATTGCAGTAACTCAAATGGAAAAAAAAAATCAAACAAATTCTAACCCCAAACCACATAACTTAGAAGTGATCTTGATCAAGCCTGAAATATATTTTAGAAGAAAAAAAAATTCTTAAAAGGTGGTACACAGTTAACTATAACATAAACACACATTGAGAGTGGAGTCAATGTTTTCACAGACTACACCAATAAAACACCAAGGCACAGCCCTAAGCAATGACATGATATATTGCTTAATTACTAGCACACCTGCTGTCATGGTTTAGCTCTTTAGTATTGTTATAGCCTGTTTAAAACAGTGCCAGACACAGTTCAAGAGTCATCATATGATGGGAACTGTTCCCACTAAGGAAGTATGATTGCAGCCACAATCTTCCCATAGATAAGTTTTCAGGTGGGTAGAAGTGATCTGTGTACTGTCACTTGGCCTTAGGGTCAAAGAACATCAGATCATTTTTTTAGTACTATAGCCTAGCTTTGCTTTTAATTTTATGTGAGACCCAGACTTGAGTAGAAAAAGGTGATTGTTCACCACGGGTCCCATTAATTGCAGCCTCCAATGTCCACAACTGAGGTAATGTCTCTTTCAGTTGATCACATCAAGCATTTTACATCTTTTAGGTAACTGACAAAGTTTAGTGAAATTAAAAAAAAAATCAGTGCTGTTACTCTGGTCTTTCAGAACTGCTCACAAGAAAGATAGAAAATTATGAGCACTGCTAATAATGTCCCAGAAAATATTTTTAATATATCAGCAGATCTTTATTTTATGTACCTATTTATATTCACTTACCTGCATTTTCTTATATCATCCTGAATCCTGGATGAGAAAATCTCAGGCTACAGAAATGTCCTGCAGAAATTTATCCTCAGGCTCATCCAGGAGGCACCCCTGGAGATCATTTCCATAAAAATACTGCTGAAGTGTCAGGGATGAGTTAACAGAACAAACCTGAAATTCTTCACCTCTCTCTCCACTTTGATCCAATAATCCTGATTTTAAATTAGAAAAGGATTTGAAGCGCTTTTCTCTCTGGGTTTACTCTCAGCACACATCACCCTCCTCTGTCACTGTGACCTAACAATCAGTAGGAAGATTTCTTGGTCCCATCTGTTGAAGCTGCACACCTGCATGTGCAGTATATCTTCTGCACGTTAACATGTCCAGGAGTGCATGAATCTTGGTAGTGTCTCGTGGGGTAAGGCTGGGCAGGAGGAAGATTTGGCAAAAATCTTCAGGGCAATATTTCCTGAGAGAAGTGAGTACCATGGATCTCCCTCGCTTCAGCCTGAGTGCTCTTACCACTGGATTTAAGAAGGGAAAACTGTTTTCTACATCATTCCACATTTAGTTACAGTTTTCTGATTTTTTCACATAGCTCTTTTCAGTACAGTTGGATTGGTTTACATGGCAAAAGGGAATGCAAAATTAATTTCTGCTTCATTGTGGTTAGTTGCTAATCCAGAATGATAATGAACAAATGAAAAACTTGTCACTTACACATTTTAGTATGGGCTCCTTCTCCTTGTATCTGTGAAGTTAATTGAGTGCAGAAGATAAAAATTTAAGCAGTCTTAGAAACTCAAGTAGCATTTTGTAATGGGATTAAATGTTTAAAAAATTAGGTTTTAAATATGGAGCTGTGGGAGGATGCAATACAAGATGCCTACCAAAAATATGTAAAAACAAAGCACTTGAATATCAGCTGGAAAAAAATTCTTCATTAAAGATCAGTCACAGATGGAAACATTTATTCACTCCAGATATTGCACATTCATTCATGGAGACACAGATGCTTTCCAGTCTGATCGGTTATACATTAGCCCTAAATTAAAATATATTTAAACATTACTTCCCCCTGCCTTTAAAAATGTACTGAAGAGTTTAAAATCATGAGCCTAGTTCAGTGACTGCAAAAGGTGGCTGACAAACATTGACACCCTCCACTATACTTCTTTTTGGATAGCAGAGACAAACCCTTATGTAAAGTATGTTAAATAGCACTTCTCATACAAGTAAAAGTTGCAGCGATATGGTACTATTTGTCTAGGTTATACATTAATAAAGATAAAATATATTTAGAAATTAAATTGCCACTTCTTGGTTTTCATACTTTAATCACCACTCTTTACTAATGCAGAGTTGTGCACAGCCTTCTACCAAATGTCATCATTTTTCAAAGGTGAGCGAGGAAAACCTCTGCTTCTCTTCATTGGCCAAGAACCTGTGGTCGCAGTTCAGCAGTGTCTAGGCCTACACCAACAACAACTTAACACAAAGCAAACCACTTAATAAAAATTAATTTACATCTGATCCAGGCTTCATGCTCTCCCAACTATTTTATTTCAGAAAATATTACTAGTATATCTAACAGTAATTTCCAAACTAACAAGGGGCATTGATGAAGAACATTGTTTGTCTTTATGAGGCTACTTTGATTGCTTCTTTGTTTTCTTCAAGCGAAACAAGAGCTCTCAGCATCACATATTCTGCTGGCACAATCTCAGTTAATTGAAACTCATTATGGAATTGAGAATCATTATGTTTAACTTCATGCTGAAAACAGATGGAGCATTTTGAGTTGTATGTATGGAACAATTTTCCTCATATGTACCAGAAATATAGGAAATCTATAGAATTCATTATTTCAGACAAGTCATTTCACTATACAGATCTATATATTTTCTTGTTAAGATAAAGTATATACTGCTCTCAGAACATCAGACATTGAAAAGGACAAGAAAGCCTTTAAGGATAAAAAACATATCTATACTGTGCAATTCCATCATTAGTTTGTGATGGTTATTTCTTGGAGGACCGTAAAAGAGACACTGTGGATATAATACCACAGAATCTAGAGACATTTAATAATATGATTTTAAATCAATATGGCTCAGAAAAATAAAACCAAGGCAATGAGGATAATGCTTTAGGTACTCACAATACAGGAAAATGTGGTGTGAATTCACTGTGCGGAGGACACTTTTTCCCTGGCAGTTGCATTTTGTCTCACTTGGCTTAATCGACGAGGGCAAGATAAGTCATGCCTTCACAGCGCTCAAGACATAAAGAACAATTTGAGGATATTGAAGAGACACCAATGTCTGTTCACATAAGCTAGTTCTGACACTTGGAGCACGAGAAAATCTGATAAATAAATATCCATGCTAGTTCCACACAAGCTCAGCCCTCAGCTGTTGAGGGCTGCTAACAGCTGCTCGCTTTGCACGTCTGTGGAATGTGCTGCTGAATGTGCCGGTGTGAGTCAGTGTCTGTGGAGGAGTCTGCCCACTGAGCGTCTGTGAGTTGGGGCAACACAAGGTTTATTTCCACAAAGACATTATCACATGCACAACCTGGCTTAAGGAGAAAGGCTAGACTTTTTGGGAGCACTGAATGAAAACTGATAGGATACCAATCTCTCTGTGAATAATTTCTCTATAGAGAGTTGTCTTTGTAAGATAAAAGGCATTGCTAGCTTAAGAACAAATAGGTAAAATCATTAGGAGTAAAACTAGGTTTAAAATTAGAGCAGTATTTCTAATGCAGCTAGAATCAGAAACCTCTCTGCATTGAGAAGTAAGGATGATTAGCAGCTTCCCTCTTCTGGCTGCAAAGAGTCTTCTTTCATGGAGGCTGGTTCCCAGAGACCTCAGCATTTATTTTAGTTGAATGAATGACAAATGAAAAAAAGAATTAATCTGATTTTATATTTTTTTCCCCTTGTAGGATTCATTTATTTCTGTCACTTCTTTTCTAGGTAGGTGAAATCTTCCAGAACCTGTCTGGCTGATATGAAGAGGAAGAGAGCTCCCTATCCAGGCTCCAGAGGCAGCCCAGAGGAACTGTGGGACAAGCAGGGACAAACACTTTGGGCCAAACCAGGGAGATTCAGCATGGACATGACATATGCCAGTATTATAGAATTGCTTCAGTCCTTCACAACACAAACTTCCCTCAAAACTTCCCAGCCTTTTGTGTTTCACACTGAAATCAGGAAGCAGGTAGACTCTGTAGTAAACCAGCAACAAATGTATACCTTTAAAATACATGTGCAAAGAGCCTATGGAATATTAGGTGCATTTTTTCCTCTGCCTTTAGTTCTTTGTAGCATCATTTCTAAAAGTATTTTGAAAAACACCTACACTTACATTGAGGTGGCCATCAGACTAACACCCTACCAAGTCTGTGTGAACCAAAACATCCATGACTACATGGACACATACTATTATTTCATTAACTATTTCATAGAATCATAGAATCAATAAGGTTGGAAGAGACCTCAAAGATCATCAAGTCCAACCTGTCACCCAAGACTTCATGACTACTAAACCATGGCACCAAGTGCCACGTCCAGTCCCCTCTCAAACACCTCCAGGGATGGTGACTCCACCATCTCCCTGGGCAGTCCATTGTGCTGTGAAAATAGCACCAGAATAAAAGATATTTAGCATCAAAATGGAAAAAGCCCAAGAAAATCACAGCAGAAAGCTTTTTTAATACTAAAAATAAAAAAATTCTAGTAAATTCTAGACCATCCACTGATACCTTAAATCACGGGACAGTGTTGGCCACAAATTACTGTCTTGAGTTATGTATCAAACTACTGCAAATTACTGTACTTTAACCAGCAGTTCAGTAGGAACAGAAAAGATACATCTTGGACAGATTTCAGAGATGATTTTCTCTGAGCTTGTTGCTCCCAAACCAGATTTTATAAAACAAGAAGCTATGTCATGCAGTAAAAAAGAAAAGTGATTTCAGGCAGCAAGCATAATAGCTAAAGCTCTCTCAGAAAACAATTGGGCCAGTGGGATTTAGGTTCTTTAGCCCTAATAATCATTCTGGTTTGCATATTTGTGGTTAAAGAAATATTTAAGATTGTGTTTCAGTGCATTCCTGGATTAGTACCATTCTACTTCACACAGGCTCACTGACACTGTAGTATAAAATTGAGACCGCTATAATGAAGGGCTGTGTTTGTCATATGCACTCGTTCATGAGCATGTGCAGGATTGGGGTCCTCCAGAGCCATCTAAATATTTGCAGAAGAAAGCATTTACCTGAAAAACAAACAAAGAAACAACAAACAAACAAACTGTGTTGGTCTGGCCGAGTTAATGTTGAGGGGGGAATCTCAACCCACCACACATGGTTCACAAATAAAATGGAGGGGTTGTTTTAATTTATTTATTTTTAATTTATTTGTTGATTTTGGCTGTCGGTTTGTTTGGGTTTTTTTTCTGACTGCTTTCACTGTATTCCTTAGACTCAAACTAGATGTTCTAGAGTGGTGGGATTGTTTCATGTCACTTATCATTGCTGGTTATAAATGTGCTGCAAAGCAAACGAGCTACCAGCTACATCTGTGCGACACTAAATTTCAAATTAAGGTCTCTATGGATGGTACCCTCACCCTGTTTTCCTCAACAGCACTGCACAGGTGCATCCAGCAAAAAGCTATTAAACAAGTCTGTTGATGATATACAAGATGGAACAAAATGTGCAGCTTAGTACTTCCTAGCTGTGCTGGCTCTGCAGGAGGGAAAGCTTGTTTATATTACTAGCAGAGACAGCTATTACAGAACACATGGAGAATAGAGGCTTGCTCAATAAAATTATTTAATACAATACAATACAATACAATACACCAGGTTGAAAGAGACCTTCAAGATCATCACGTCCAACCCATCAACCATACTTTTGGGAAGAGAAAGGATTTCATGCTAAAGCTACATTCTATGGTATTTTGTACTAATATTCTGCAACCACAGTAGTTTTTATTCCACTGTGGTAGAAGAGGGGCAGCTGGTAACAGGAAAAAATGTTACAGATGAGAACTTCATAACCTTGGAGAGCAGTAATATATTGTTTTTTACTTTCTCATTGGCTAGATCTACAGGGAAAAATGGAAGTTCGTTAGAGATGACCTTGTTTTGGAGTGGTTTCTACAGTTATTTTACTCCAATTATTATTTCAAAAGAAACCACCAAATCTCTTTCCGTGAGACTTTAAAGTTCTTGCTGCTGTGATTTATTTGATACTTCAAATGTCTGTATTTCTGCCGTTGTTTAGTGTGTTTACTTGCAAAGAGGGATTACTTACTGTAGCTTATAGTATGTCCACCAAATTTTGCCACTTAGGAAACTCTTTCAATTGCAGAATCAGCCTAAAGTAAAGAAACTTCTAAGAGCATGAATTTCTCTCCCATTCCCCCTAACCCTTCCAATAGGGTTAAACATGGAAATAACATCCTGTATCAAAATGTGTCTCAGAAAGACTGTCTATTATGAAGTTTCCCAATTCTCTTAAATATTTAGAAGTGTATGCTACACAGCTGTAATTCACAGACTCACACAGAATCACCAAGGTTGGAAGAGATCTCAAAGATCATCAAGTCCAACCCATCACCACAGACCTCATGAATAGACCTCAGCACCAAGTACCACGTCCAGTCCCCTCTTGAACACCTCCAGGAACAGTTACTCCACCACCTCCCTGGGCAGCCCATTCCAATGACGAAAGACTCTCTCAGTGAAGAACTTTCTCCTCACCTTAAGCCTAAACCTCCCCTGGCACAGCTTGAGACTGTGTCCTCTTGTTCTGGTGCTGGTTGCCTGGGAGAAGAGGCCAAGCCCTTCCTGGCTACAACCACCCTTCAGGTAGTTGTAGAGAGCAATGAGGTCTCCCCTGAGCCTCCTCTTCTCCAGGATAAACAATCCCAGCTCCCTCAGCCTCTCCTCATAGGGCTTGTGCTCAAGGCCTCTCACCAGCCTTGTTGCCCTTCTCTGGACACGTTCAAGTGTCTCGATGTCCTTCCTAAACTGAGGGGCCCAGAACTGGACACAGTACTCAAGATGTGGCCTAACCTAAGCAGAGTACAGGGGCACAATGACTTCCCTGCTCCTGCTGGCCACACTATTCCTAATGCAGGCCAGGATACCATTGGCCTTCTTGGCCACCTGGGCACACTGCTACACTGCTGGCTCATGTTTAGGCAGCTGTCGATCAACACCCCCAGGGTGCCTCTCTGTTTGGGAGCTCTCCAGCCACTCTGACCCCAGCCTGTAGCTCTGCATGGGGTTGTTGTGGCCAAAGTGCAGCACCCGGCACTTGGATTTGTTGAATGCCATCATATTGGACTCTGCCCATCTGTCCAGTCGGTCGAGGTCCCTCTGCAGAGACCTTCTGCCCTCTAACTGATCAACATCCGCTCCCAACCTGGTGTCATCTGCAAATTTGCTGATGCCTGTCTCAATCCCCTCATCCAGATCATCAACGAAGATATTAAAGAGGAGATCATCAAGATCATCAAGTCCAACCCATCACCACAGACCCCATGTCTAAACCATGGCACCAAGTGCTACGTCCAATCCCTAGGGGGAAAAAAATCTGCAACAGAACTGTTATTTGAAATACCTAAATGAAAATATACTGGTTCAAACAAATCTCACCTTAGCACCTAACTGCATATGTTTCTACAGTGCTTAGAAGCTTACATGTGTACAATTTAATTAAAGTTCACTGGCATTGATTTTTTCAGACTGACATAAAGTAATTTTTAATAATCCCACTGTACTCAAGACCAAAGCCTTTATATAAATTTTTCAAATAACCTTCTACAAAGAAAAATTATTCATTTTAGATCCTTTCCACAGAACAAAATGCCTGATAATAAGCAAGTGTTTACAAAACAATCTGTCCTAAACTTAGTTCAAAAGTAATCCAAGGAATATCTGAATCATCTCTGTTGATCCCAAGTACATTTTATGTACTTATTATATATTATGTACTTATTATTATATGTAATGGTCTAAGCTGGTGCGATTTCACTCACTGTTTGCTGGCTTATTGTTCTATAACAGAAAAATACATCTGAAGTCTGCTTCATTGTCTTTAAACTTCATCTAACTTCTGAAATACTTTGTTTATTGAGATCAAACTAGAGAGCAGCCAAAAACTGGAGATGAGTCCCATCCCTCACTGCAGTGTATAGCTACTGTTAACTTTGTACAGGGGAAGCATATTCAATATGTGTCTGTGTGAAATGAGCAAAGTGCAGAACATGAAGGCTTTCAGCACTACTCGTGTTCTCCTATTTGAAAATAAAAAAGATTGTTTGCATACTTCCTTATAATCTGTTCTGCTGCCTTGTAAGTACAGCAGCTTCTTTTTCTTCAGCTTCTGAAGGACAACTACAAACTGGAATTGTAATCTAGTCACATGTCTCATCATATTGACCCACATTCTAATTGTTTTCCTGCAAAGTTGTCATGCAACCACTTTTTAAAACCAAGAACCCAGTTCTGGGCCCCTCTGTGTCCAGTTCTGGGCCCCTCAGTTTAGGAAAGATGTTGAGTTGCTGAAACGTGTCCAGAGAAGGGCAGCGAAGCTAGTGAGGGGTTTGGAGCACAAGCCTTATGAGGAGAGGCTGAGAGAGCTGGAGTTGCTTTGCCTAAAGAGGACGCTCAGAGGAGACCTTATTGCTCTCTACAACTACCTGAATGGAGGTTGTAGCCAAGTAGGGGTTGGTCTCTTTTCCGAGGCAACCAGCACCAGAACAGGAGGACACGGTCTCAAGCTGCACCAGGGCTGGATGTTAGGAAGAAGTTCATCACAGAAAGAGTGATTTGCCATTAGAAGGGGCTGCCCAGGGAGGTGGTGGAGTCACCATCACTGGAATTGTTTAAGATGAGACTGGATGGGTTGTTTGGTGCCATAGTTTATTTAATTAGATAGTGTTGGATTACAGGTTTGACTTGATGATCTCGAAGGTCTTTTCCAACCTGGTTAATTCTATTCTATTCTATTCTATTCTATTCTATTCTATTCTATTCTATTCTATTCTATTCTATTCTATTCTATTCTATTCTATTCTATTCCATTCCATTCCATTCCATTCCATTCCATTCCATTCCATTCCATTCCATTCCATTCCATTCTATAAAAACTGCACATTCTGAGTAAATTTTACAGCTAAATGTGTGAGACCTGATCCAGAGTTGTATGGATGAAACCCGGGGATCTCTCATTCAGAAAATTATGAAGCTAACCAGTGCACATCAGTGCTGGTGTCAGTTTGTGGCTACTCCTGTGCAGTTTTAGGAACATCTCTATTATGACATGACAAGGGACAATATGCACAAACTAGAACACAGGAACCTCCCCAAAGAAGAAAGGAAAACTTCTCTACTTTGTGTGTGATGGAGCACTGGAAAAGACTACTCGAAGAGGTTACAAAATCTCCTTCTTTGGAGACTTTCAAAGCCTAACAGATGTGGTGCTGCTCAATCTGATCCAAGCAAACCTGCTTTTGCAGAGGGAGTGGGCTGCATGATCTCCCAGAGGTCGCTTCCAACTCTTAACATTCTGTGACTCTCTGAATGGGAAGTGGAATTTTTCCAGGTACATCTATGCTGTGCCTGATTCCAACATAGAAAATAAAACCTTGAGTCAAAGGCCCAATTAATCTCTCTTCTGATGAAGCCAGATGGAGTCAAACACACATGTGCTCTATCCAGTAGCTGGTACCACAGTTTCTGCACTTCCTTAGCATCATATAATTACTTAGGTTTTGAGCTTCATCCAGTGACAAGAATTGAAACCCAAAGGATTATGGCTGTGCTTAAACTGCTTTCTGTATTCTATCATTAAAAAAAGGTCATTTGTATGTATCTTTATTTCTCCCTTCTCTCTGTTTCTTTTGTTTTTACTTACTGTGTACCTTACCCACTTACATGCACACAGAGTTCACTATTTTTATTATGAACTTTTAATCTATAGATTATTATTTGATGAGTTTTCCAATCATTATCTCAGAGTTTTATGCTGTTAAATGTCAGACTAACAATACATTCACTGCATTAAAGTTAATAATCCATTGATTTACCAGATGTGACAGATATGTGAAGTTGAGCCAATTCTCTGTCTCATTAAGCAGTGCAGGGAATACTATAATCATCCCACATTTGGCTTCCCTCTTAAAATTATACAATTAAAGAACCCAGGCTTATTCAGTAAATTAATATCCTAAAAAATTTATCTATGCTTAGTTATCTTTTACAGGTGTCTGCATTAAAGAGTAGGAAGCAGTTTCTTGGTTAAGTGTCATGTTAATGATGTTGATCTCATAGACCTTGGGAAATAATTATTTATTATTTATTAACTTGTTTGAGGATTGTAACTTAAAAACATCTCTTCCCAATTAAGTGACAAAGAAAATGAACAGTGCAGCCTAACTAGTAGTCCCTCCTTTGTGCAGGTGTCTGTGTGTATGAGTCAGTAGGTATAAGGAAATAGCCTGAAACATTAAATTCTATTAATTTGCATTTATCACTGTATTTTATCATGCCTTGAACATTTTGCATTGAAACTCGATGGATAATTGTGCTTTTGACCACAACAGTTTTTCCTCTTGCAAAAAAAAAGAGGAAAGCAATACTTATGGTTTTAACCCAGGAACTTTTGTACCAAAATGAAAATAGGGAGATGTTCTTCGTGGAACAGCAATGTGCCCATGTGGTCAAGAGAGCAAATGGTATCCTGTGTGTCCAGCAGGTCCAGTGAAGTTCTTCTACCTCTCTACCCTGCCCTGGTGAGACCATGCCTGGAGTACTGCCTCCAGTTTTGGGCTGCCCAGCTCAAGAAAGACAGAACTGCTGGAGAGAATCCAACGGGGAGCCACAAGGATGATTAGGGGACCTGAGCATCTCCCCTGTGAAGAAAGACTGAGACACCTGGGGCTATTTAGTCTTGAGAAGAGAAGACTGAGAGGGGATCTCATCAATGTGTATAAGTATCTGAGGAGTGGGTGTCAAGGGAGCTAAGCTCTTTTCGGTAGTGCACAGTAATAAGACAAGAAACAACAGGTTCAAACTTGAACATAGAAGATTTCACCTCAACATGAGAAACTACTTGACAGTGAGCGTGACACAGCAGTGGAACAGGCTGCCCAGGGAGGTTGTGGAGTCTCCTTCTCTGAAGACTTTCAAAACCCACCTGGATGCATTCCTGTGTGGACTACCCTAAGTGATACTGTTTTAGCAGCGGGGTTGGACCCGATGATCTCTGGAGGTCCCTTTCAAGCTCTGATATACTGTGATACTGTGTAATATAAGCAAACTAAACAGTTTATAAAGTCTTCTGAAAATATATGTCTAGAGAATAGACAATTAAACCTATACTTAATATCATATGTTTGCACTAACACCATTAGTAATGACCAGTAAAATCATGGCAATCTTGAGCCCTTCACATTAAAATTCTATGCTGGCGAGCACTGAGAGAGGTCTTTATCTTCCATCATGTGTATACCCGAACAGATGCTGACTTTGGTGAAATAATCCATTCAGTTCTGGGTGTTAAGCTTCATTGATAAAATGCACTATGAGAAGAAATCCACCAGATATAGGCATAATACAGCCACAAGGGAAACGCATTAGTTTTATTGCTCAAACTTTGCTGTGCATAAAAATACACATCATAGAGGACACTGCATAAGCTAGAAAGTGTTTAAAAATAACAATCTGTGTGATAAAGTGCATCTGCTGTGCATGAGTCCTTTCTTCAAAAGGGTTAATTTTTTATGGTCAAAATATGAACAGAAATACAAGTGCAGCAGTGCAAGAGTCAAGTGCTGAGCTACATGTGTGGCGTGGAATGTGACAAACTATTCACAAGTACCTAACTATTCCTATAGCTCAACACAAAGAATAAATCCCTGTGAAGTCAATATGGGTTTCAGCTGTGGAGATAAAGAAAAAGATTTGGCTATTAAGAGTGTCTTAATAGTTTTTCTTTTGGCTGGATGTTATGTGGGTAAAAGTAATAAAATCACTTCAAGGTGTTCCTCTCTTGGCTAGTATGCAACTGTCCTGGCTGAAATCAATATGAGCACATGCTCGTTTCTCACTCGTGCAACAGGAATGTAACCATCAATTTCTGATTGTAACACCCAGAAGGTGCAGGACTAGAGGAGTTCAAACTTTTTGGTTAAAACTTTCCTGTGAAGTGGTTTCCATAATGAAGAGTTGATTCATTAAAGTGTTTTCATTAAAGTGGGCTTCTTCCTGCCCCCCCCTCCCCCCCCCCGTAAGATGTGTAGTGGAAAGATTTTTGGATGCATGGTGAGAAACTTGAGAGGATAACCCTGAAGAGTCAATAGTCCAATAGCTAAACTGTAGTCAATAGTCCAATAGCTAAACTGTTTTCATTAGATGTTGTTAATTTTTACTAAAATCCCTAAACAGTTTTGTTAGCTTATATGATAAAATCTGCCTTTCACACACAGGAGCTTCACTGGAGCCACCACCCTGTGACAGTCTCAGTTCCAGATCCCCTAAGGCAGGATGGCAGGGATCACAGGAAACCCCATTCCAGCCCCAATGCTGCCCCAGAGCAGTCCCAGTCCCATGTTTCTGGGGGACATCTGGTGCCAGAAGTCAGCAAGGAGACTCTTTGGGTCATTCCACAGAGCAGAGTCATTGCCCAGGGTGCAAGAAATAGCATTTGGAGCATTTGGAGGCTTCACAGGACTTAATGTGGTATATTTGGGGCAGGAAATGAAGGTGGGAAAGGGATGGATTGAAGTGGTTTGGGGAGGAGCAAGCATGGGAAGGGAGAAGGAGAAAAAAGGAGCCAGTTATGTGCAAACAGGTGTAGCTAAGGACTGGTCATGCCTGCACCTGATTGTGCAGCATGTGCCACTGGGAGTGGGGCACCTGAAGCCACAGTCTACTGAAAGATGGGGAGCAACAAGCCAGGACAGCTGCTGAAGAGACCTTGGGATCTGGGATCTGCCAAGAGATCCATTTGTGTGTGTGCATATGCGTGTGTGTGAATGGTACACATTCAGTCTCGTGGCCAGTCAGACCTTTGGGCATCACAGAGCTGCAGGAGACTTTCACCTTCTGGGCTTCCAGATTTGGCTTAACTGCTCTTAACAATTTTTATTTCTGTCAAGCAACTTTATCCTAATGAATGCTTCAGTCACAAGGCTGCTGACTCTTCCTTGGAACAAAAATCTATACATTCCCCACATTTGCAAGCAAATCGGTCTGCTCTAATGAGCATTTGGACCCCAAAGCATAAATATTTACCATTTAATTGTGGTATTTTCTTTGCCTTGTTGTCTCTACACAGAGCCTGGCTTTGGCACACTGCTTGCTCTTGATATCTGGCAATTTGGTAGTAATTCCAAATCATTAGACATCATTCATTAATTGTAATGGTTCTTACTTTAAGACACTTATATTTAAGCAATGCAAGTTATTCTTCTTTTATTCTCTGGAAGATAATACATTTTCATTTTGCATATTCTCCTTCAATGCCTCTTTGATCTACTTCAATTCAATCAAGGTATAACGGCTTGTAAAAGCCTAGATTCATCTCAGCTACAGTTAATTGCTTATCCAGCATTGAAGCCTTGTTGCTGTAGCAACTACTGACTATGTAGAAATGGTTTTCAGCTTGTGATCCATGGACCCTTGTATACATGGCCAGCTACTGAAAAGTCCAACAACTAAGAAAAACAAGTTTATTGTCTACAGATTTCAGTAATATGAACCTCAGTCCACATCTCTATTAGAAGAGCCAACATAAATCCATAAAGCTAAGCTGAGCCAGGGAGGTTTAGGCTGGATGTAACGAAGAAGCTCTTCGTAGAAAGAGTTATTTGCCACTGCAAGTTCTTCAGAGAGAGAGTTGTTAACCATTGCAAAGGGCCGCCCAGGGAGGTGGTGGAGTCACCATCACTGGAGGTGTTTAGGGAAGAGACTGGATGGGGCACTTGGTGCCATGGTTTAGTTGACTAGATGGTGTTGGATGATAGGCTGGACTCGATGATCTCAAAGGTCTCTCCCAACCTGGTTAATTCAATTCAATTCAATTCAATTCAATTCAATTCAATTCAATTCAATTCAATTCAATTCAATTCAATTCAATTCAATTCAATTCAACTCAACTCAACTCAACTCCACTCCTATTCTATTCTATTCTATTCTATTCTATTCTATTCTATTCTATTCTATTCTATTCTATTCTATTCTATTCTAAATCAAGAAGACAGTTATCAAGTGGGGACGGTTAAAAATGCAACTTAGCTCACCATCTTAATTGCTGTCTGGAAGAACCTATTGTTTCTATTGATGATCAAGAGAACTTTGGAGGAGTGGACTTCTGATGCTTTTTTATTTCAGGCTTCTATTTTGACTTTGCAACTAAGGTGGACTGAATAATGATTTACACTTCAATGGGGACTCCGTGGTACTCCATAGTTATCTCCAAAGAAACCACAGTTTATTTAAATACACTCCATAACTGAAAAAAAAAACCAGCTATGCCCTTAATTTCTGTTATACTCAGCAAGAGTGAACAAGAGACATGTATGAAATCCCTGAAATATCAAAAACTCTTGATTCTCATGCTTGCTTTGTTTTCCAAATCATACATACATAAGCCATTAGTGTATAGGTCTCACATTCTTTCTTTTCAGAAATGGCCAGACAGCTCAATTGTGATGAATCCCAAGAGAAAGGAACTGTAGGTAACATAAATACATTATGGTAGGTGCTGTTTCCACCACTGATGACAATTTTTATGACCCTTATATGCCATTTTATGACATATTTACTACGTGAAAAACTTAACATGACTGCAATAACATTTTCTTTTAAACAGCTTTCATTCATTTGATGTAGATGATGCTTAAAGGCTCCTTATAATGCAAACAAAGAACAACATCATCTCTTAGAGACTCTTTAAAAAATAGATGTCTGTAGCAGATTGCTTAAAACTGTACCTTTCTTTTAAAAAAATTATCTAGATAAATTTGCTGAGCAGTAAACAAAGATACTCTGACAAACCAAACATTGGCCACAACAACCCTATGCAGCGCTACAGGCTGGAGAGCAGCCAGGCTGAATGGAACCTGGGGGTAGTGAATGACAGCCAGCTGAACATGAGCCAGCAGTGTGCCCAGGTGGCCAAGAAGGCCATTGGCATCCTGGTCTGCATCAGAAATAGTGCGGCCAGCAGGAGCAGGGAAGTCATTGTGCCCCTGTACACTGCACTGGTTAGGCCACACCTTGAGGACTGTGTCCAGTTCTGGGCCCCTCAGTTTAGGAAAGATGTTGAGGTGCTGGAATGTGTCCAGAGAAAGGCAACAAGGCTGGGGAGGGGTTTGGAGCACAAGCCCTATGAGGAGAGGCTGAGGGAGCTGGGGTTGCTTAGCCTGGAGAGGAGGAGGCTCAGGGAAGACATCATTGCTCTCTACAACTACCTGAAGAGAGGTTGTAGCCAGGTGGGGGTTGGTCTCTTCTCCCAGGCAACCAGCACCAGAACAGGAGGACACAGTCTCAAACTGCATCAGGGGAAGTTTAGGCTTGAGGTGAGGAGAAAGTTCTTCACAGAAAGGGTTGTTAGCCATTGGAATGTGCTGCCCAGGGAGGTGGTGGAGTCACCATGCCTGGAGGTGTTCAAAAAGGGATTGGACGTGGCACTTGGTGCCATGGTTTAGTAGTCATGAGGTGTTGGGTGACAGGTTGAACTTGATGATCTTTGAGGTCTTTTCCAACCTTATTGATTCTATGATTCTATGATTTTAAATCCACTTACAGAAAATAGCAAATTGAAATAAGCTTCTGGAAATGTAATTTTTTCTAAATTAGCATTTCCAGCAACAGTGAGTCTCATAGGGACTGGTGTTACACAAATTTTTACACTACATGAGCTTGTGGAGCTGTTATGAGTTGTCTTCTATGACCCAGCACATGTGTCAGTTGCCTTATGCCTTTTGCGTGCATTCATTTCCAGCGTGCCCTCCTGGCAATTTTGTGTAAGTGAATATAAAATTTGTGATACTGGGACTTGGGAATCTCTAATTATTCCCTTTCAAAAACCTTTTCACCGATGAATCAGCCTTTGGATGCAAATGCATGAATACCTTCCACTGGTAGAAAAGCCAGTTCTGTGTGTTACAGATGTGTGACTGGTGACAAGTTTGGAAGAAATTGCATTCTACATTGCAATGTGTATGACATCTGTCTCTACATTCATTTTCTTTGATATGCTGCTTTTCAGATTCTCTGCTAAACAGAATATTTTCATAATCTTTTTTTTTTTTTCCCCTCTTTGAAAAGTTTATAGCTCCTTTCAAGATGACAGCTGAAGTTACTTTTTCTTCTCCTAGATGCAGCAGGAAAGCTCTTTTTATTTTTTTATAGGCTGCTACTATTTTTTTATTAAAAAGAAAGAAGAAAAGGTAGTTTAATATTTTGTGAAATGAAGATAGACATGTTGTTTCCTGAACTCTTCTCATCCATTTTTTTGTAATAATACTTTATTTCAGATGTGGACTTACCATTTGATTTGCCAGTTCTTGTATTTCCACCAAAAAACCCAACCCAAAACAAAACAAACAAAAAAATATTCCAAGCACAAACTGTTTTCAGACAGTCCTTCACTATTACAAGATCTAAGAAAAGTCCTGACAGCAGGTACATGAATCCAGCTGTAATTCTGGTTTCACTAGTCCTGTCTAAGTCTAGATTTTATTTTGTCACATCACATGACACAAGCCAGTAGGAACAGAATACAAGTATGATTTAGCCTGGAGAAGAGGAGGCTCAGGGGAGACCTTCTTGCTGTCTACAGCTACCTGAAGGGAGGTTGTAGCCAGGAGGGGGTTGGTCTCTTCTCCCAGGCAACCAGCACCAGAACAAGAGGACACAGTCTCAAGCTGCCCCCAGGGAAGTTTATGCTCAAGATGAGGAGAAAGTTCTTCACAGAGAGAGTTGTTAGCTGTTGGAATGGACTGCCCAGGGAGGTGGTGGAGTCACCGTTCCTGGAGGTGCTCAAGAGGGGATTGGACGTGACACTTGGTGCCATGGTTTAGTAGTCATGAGGTGTTGGGTGACAGGTTGGACTTGATGATCTTTCATGTCTCTTCCAACCTTACTGATTCTATGATTCAGTCATGGTCAAGACTGTGAGTGAACCAATACAGTGTACATCTAAAGTGCAGATGTGGAAGTACATAAAGCCCTAAATAGAAAAGACTTTTTTTCCTCAAAGTACCATTTTGTGGAGCTGTCAAAAAGATATAATTTTCTCTTCATAAATAGCATTTTTCTGAAACATGAATAAACACAAGGACTCCTTGTAGCCTTGGTTTTCAGACAGTTGCCAAATTGTTTTAGCAATAGCACGCAACAGTGCATTGTGCTGACATTCAGCAAGACAGACAGGCTGGAGAGTTGGGCAGAGAGAAATTGAATGAAATTCAACCAAGTGTAGAGTCTTGCACCTGGGAAAGAACAACCCTATGGATCGATATAGGTTGGAGACTGACCTGCTGGAGAGAAGTGTAAGTGAAGGGGAAAAGGACCTGGGGGGGTCTATGACTGTGATTCTGTGATTGTGCTTCAGTATTAAGAGATGTAGGTTTCTGCTAGAAAGCAGCTTCAAAGTGATATCATTACAACCCTAACAATTTTGTTTCCAGATTCCACCACCTTCTGATTGCTAAAAGCCTAGTTCCTACATTACAAAAAACCAAAGCAAACCAAGCAAACAAAACCCCAAAACAAAACAAAACCCCAAAACAAAACAAACAAAACCCCAAAACCAACGCAAAAAGAGTTCTGAGTATCCATAAAACCTAAATAATCTCCACTTTTTATCTCTGTGAAGACTTATTCGCAGATCTGGCTAAACTCAAGGCAGGTCCTTTTTAACTAGGGCTTAAAACATCTCTAAGATGCAGGAAAAAAAGCTGAAGGACTTCAAAGACCTCTTCAAATCTGGACACCCAAAGGTACATGAGTGAGTATGAGAGAATGAATATTTTATCATTTTCTTCTGCTAGCCTTCTTTCTGCTTAACAAGCCTGTGTGACATGTAATTACCAAATTTGTCACAGTTTTACCACGAGAGGGCAGGAATGCTTATCAAACAAGTTTACTCCAGGCTGTTTTACACTTCTTTGTCGGGAGGGTGACCCAACGTGCTTTCCCTTTGCTGCTATTACGTGTCTAAGCATGTATCCCAAGCACTTAATTACACTGAAAAATACTTTGACCCAACAGACTGACCTGTGATTAGTACGGTAGATTAATCCCCCTGGATGGTCGTGGGGCTGAGGGACACAGCTGAACTGAGGTCTGTGGGACTAAAAGCAAACTCAACGCTTCTCACCGTGGGCTGGCAAACGCAAAGAGCCGTGCCACTGTATCAGGTTTGTCAAGGGAGGCTGGCGGGTAGGTGAAGCTGAGTAAGTGCCTGCTTCTCCTTCTAAAGCTGAGTAACAGAAGCAAGGAAGATTTTTAGAGAGTTTCTTTGGTTTTCATTCAACAGTAACAGCACTGGCTTATTCATGAACAATCTTTAAGCTTTTCTGTGAGTGAGACTAATTTTGATTAGACTGCAACAGTAGCCAGTTCTGAACAGTAGAAGACTTTACCGCGCAGACTACTGTGTAGAAAAGTTCCAGGCTATTATTAAAGCAAAACAGATTTGTGTGGGAAACTCCCAGTTAACTCATAAACAATTTATAAACTGAAGCATTTAGCAGAGCTTGATTAAAGATTGAAATTCTTGTAACTATTTGCCAATAAAATACAGTGCTGCTTTATGCCCAAACCCATGTTTTGGAGGAGTAACCTGCTGTAAGGCTGCTCAGAATTTTAAGATTTTAATCAGCTAAAACTAAGATCAGAAGCATACAGCGAAATCCTTGTGAGTGACATGGACAGTGGCATTGAGTGCACCCTCAGCAAGTTTGCTGATGACACCGAGCTGTGTGGTGCAGCAGACATGCTGGAGGGAAGGGATGCCATCCAGAGGGACCTTGACAGGCTGGAAAGGTGGGCATGAGCCTACCTCATGAGCTTCAACAAGACCAAGTGCAAGGTCCTTCATCTGGGTCGAGGCAATCCCAGGCACAAATACAGGCTGGGCAGGGACTGGCTGGAGAGCAGCCCAGAGGAGACTTGGGGATGCTGGTGGATGAGAAGCTCAACAGGAGCTCTCAATGTGCACTTGCAGCCTGGAAAGCTAGTCAGATCCTGGGCTGCATCAGAAGTGTGGCCAGCAGGTCAAGGGAGGTGATTCTTCCCCTCTACTCAGCCCTGGTGAGACCTCACCTGGAGTACTGCATCCAGCTCTGGAGCCCCTATTACAAGAGGGATATGAACGTGCTGGAAGGTGTCCAGAGAAAGGCCACGAGGATGATCAAGACCTCTCCTATGAGGACAGACTGAAGGAGTTGGCGCTGTTCAGTCTGGAGAAGAGAAGGCTCTGAGGTGACCTTATTGTGGCCTTCCAGTATCTGAAGGGGGCCTACAAGAAGGCTGGGGAGGGACTTCTGAGGATCTCAGGTAGTGCTAGGACTAGGGGGAATGGAATGAAGCTGGACATGGGGAGATTCAGGCTGGACGTGAGGAGGAAGTTCTTCACCATGAGAGTGGTGAAGCCCTGGAATGGGTTATCCAGGGAGGTGGTTGAGGCCCCATCTCTGGAGGTGTTTAAGCCCAGGCTGGATGAGGCTCTGTCCAGCCTGATCTAGTGTGGGGTGTCCCTGCCCATGGCAGGGGGGTTGGAACTAGATGATCCTTGTGGTCCCTTCCAGCCCTGACTGATACTATGATGCTATAATACTACATATTTTCTTTTGCTTGTTTGTTTAAATGGTGAATTTTTTTCACTATGAAGCAAATAGTCACGGAGTTGTGATCTTGAAGGTCTTTTCCAACCTGGTTAATTCTGTGTAAACGATATTCAACAGAACAAAGAGAACACCATGAAAAAGTAATCTTACTCTAGTTATAAGGGGAAAAAAAGAAAAAAGTATTTATCTAAGGTATTTCCTCTTAGCTATGCCAATTAAATTCTGCTTTTGCCATGTCTTCCTCCAGAATAACCGCACTCAGCAAAAGTATCTGTTGTTCAAACCTGAAGATTCTGTCATTGGGATAAAAAGGGTTTTCCCTAGCCATAAAGCAGAAAAGAGCACTGCCTTCCTATTGCACAGCTTGGCTGTCGCCTATAAGAAGCTCTTGACTTAGAGAGATGAGTACCTGCTAGGAGATCTACATTCTCAGTGTCGCTTTACAAAGCTCTGTTCCCCAGAGGTTTTCAAGAGTCGTGCTGCAACAGCATGCTACTAGGCGATGAATTGGATTAATTCAGAAAAAAAAAATAAATAAAATAAAGCCACTGACGCTTGATAAGCGGGATGATTAATTAAAAAAAAAAAGAATTAATTTATTAATAACAAAATTTCCACGTCAAACGTTAATAAACTTATTTACAATTTGTTTAGGTTCGGGTATCCGGTGGGGAATCACTTACACAAAATGTTGGTAATATTAATGATATGAACACTTTAGTTGGAGGAAGGATTTGATCTAGAGGAACTACGCTCTTGATATCAAGCTCAAAGTTGAAGGGAAAGCGAGGAGCCGCAATTCCTGATCCAGTAACAAAGTGGGTTTCCTTTGCTCCCTGGTGGAGCAAAGGCAGAGGGTGAGAAGGAAATTAATGTCCAATATGCCTTATGAAATCGATAATCGGAATCACTTACGAAGCACTATTCAGTCCAGAGATTCTGAATCAGTCCAAGACGTGGTGTTGTGAGCAGCGGTCAGGAAAGTTTGTAATCCAGAACTCTGTTCTCGGTGTAATTTGTAAAGCCAAAGAAAGGGAAAAAGTAGGATCCAAGCACGTTGCCCAGCGCTCAAAGTGAAACTGGAGTACACGTGGTGGATGCTGGTGGAGGGGGATGGGCGAGTAGCACACACACCTCACCGGCTGGCGAGGAGCCGGAATCAAGGAAGAAAAGGGGCCGGGTCACTGAAGAACCCCTCTAGTTAACTGTTTTTTGAAACAAAACTGACCACTGGCAGAAAAATTATTTGTAACTTAGCCAGTCACCTTCTGGGCATCAGCACAGTGGTGAGTGGTCAGGATACCTGCCAAACAGGTTTGGCTGGCTTTTTACTGATACATGTTTTCTTTTGTCTGTCTCCCCTAACTTCTTAGGGCTCTTACTGAAGCCTGTTTTGGGCCTAGTCATGCCCAACCAGGACAGGCGACCAGATAGAAAAGCAGGAAACTCAACAGGGTCTCCTTGTTTGATGATAGGGGGTTTATTTCTAAACAGCCTTAATGGTCCGTGACTCTTTTTAAAGCCCTAGCAACATGCAAGGATGATGCAACCCAGCCTGAGCAACAGCCAGGCACCTGGATTTTTGCTGAAAAAGCAGAGGCAGTTTTAGGTTGATGCCTAGAAAATTTTCCACAGATCTTGAGTAGAAAGTGGTGGGATGTAAATAAATTACCATTGGATGCAAAAGAAAAATACAATAATACAATACAATACACCACACCAGGTTGAAAGAGACCTTGAAGATCATCGTGTCCAACCCATCAACCAATCCAACCCATCAACCAATCCAACCCACCTAAACAACTAAACCATGGCACCAAGCACCCCATCAAGTCTCCTCCTGAACACCTCCAACGAAGGTGACTCCACCACCTCCACGGGCAGCCCATTCCAATGGGCAATCTCTCTCTGTATAGAACTTCTTCCTAACATCCAAGGTCTATATAATCTCATTGCTCTGGTAGTTAACATAAAGTTAATTGTATAAACTAACTTTTTCTTGGGTTCTTCACTTGTCAGTATAGCTTCATCTGCTTCCAACTGAGCTAGTCTGGCAATTTTATGTTGGGGCAGGTGTAACTGGACAGTAGGCACAAACATGGAAGTAGGCAAATGGCATAAGGATTAAAAGCTCTGCTTCCTGCATGTTATCATGATAGACAGAGAAATCAGTACAAGTCAGAACTTCTGCAGAAGCTATGCAATTATTTCTCCTATAACTTTTTTTCCAGGGAGATCTTGAAGTTATGAAGAAGGAAGAGTTGTGCTCTAAGATTTTCAGTATTCATCTGCAGAAGCATATTACCCACAAACTTCCCAAGGAATGATGCACAAGGTGTCTTGCCCAGGGCCTCATAATTACACCTGTGGAAAACCAATGTCATGCTTTGATCAGAGACCAGAAGGAATGACTCATTGCCTTTCCTTTCTATTGTATTTTCTATAGCACAAGAATGTAACAGGTGCAGTGGCCAGGTCTGGGTGAATCTTGTGGGTTTTCCTTTATGGTTTTAGTTTCTGCTGAGGATATACAGCAAAGAAACAGCAAAAGAAAATTTGAATTTGCATTCTTTGCCTTCCCTTTGTTTCATTTCAAAAGGTATCTTGAAAAAGCAAGTGAAAATATAGATAATTTTTGTCCTGGCATTTCTGTTTCTATTAACTTTTGAACAGTGATAACACTTTGAACACATACATTGCCTTGTCTTTGAACCCTTGCTCATAATTTAATCTACTTACCTCTACATCCCTTCTGGTTGTAGAAATCACTCCCTGATTTGTTGCTCAGTGTCTTTTCCATTAAGTGCTGTTCTAGAGAGATCAAATAGGATTTCACAGGATGAAAAGTCTCCAGCAGACAATCACCAGGCAATACCTCGTACCGAGAGAAGAGCTATGAAAAACTCCCTTGTCAGGCAGGGCCACATATGGTCAATGTTATTAACATTCTAACTTGCTATCAGACCAAAGGAGACATCAGGTGTTTTTAGAACACTTTTTTATGACAGCAGCACAAGACTGCCCACACAAAACTAAGCCCTAACCTTTAACTAATCTCATAGTCTGCAAAAAAAGAAAAAAAAAACCATGATAGGAGATTAGCAAATTTAATATTCCCTATGCAGACTGCTGCTCCTTAAAGAGAAATTAGACTTTATCCTAAAATGATAGCAATTTTACCATTAACATGAAGATACATGTAGAAGCATGTATGTGGACTAACTGTGGTGCTGGAAATAGTTTAGATGTTGCAGGTGGCTTATTTCACTTGAATAGTGCTGGCCTACCACAGTCTATGGAGATATTTATTAAGTGGTAGATATGCAGAGATGCACATTAAACATTTCCCAATCTCCTGTCAAAGCAAAACCTGAGCAAGTAGGTTCCTGTGATAGGAAGGTAGATGTGATGAGTAATTTAAAATAATCTGAGTTGAAACTTCATCGAAGAAGATGCTATTTAATCCTGTTCTCTGCCTTACATATCCTCATCTTCATTTACCTTGATGCTGGCTGGGGTTGTGTGGTGAGTAAAATTGTACAAGTGACATAGCTGGGGGGGAAAGAAAGACAGAGAGAGAAAATTGCTTAATTAATTACTTAATTTTGATTTCTTTGTTTTGTTTGTGTGTGTGTGTGTGTATGTGTGTGTGTGTGTGTGTGTGCGTGATTCTATGGTCCTAGGATTCCAATGGAGAGCTACCAGGATGATTGAGGGTCTGGAGCACTGCCCTGTGAGGAGAGGCTGAGAGCCCTGGGACTGTTCAGTCTGTAGTGGAGAAGACTGAGAGGGGATTTAATAAATGTTTACAAATATCTAAGGGCTGAGGGTCAAGAGGGAGGGGACAGGCTCTGCTCACTTGCACCCTGGGATAGGACAAGGGGTAATGCATGTAAACTACAGCACAGGAGGTTCCAACCTCAACATGAGGAGGAGCTTCTTCACTGTGAGGGTCACAGACCACTGGAGCAGGCTGCCCAGAGAGGCTGTGGAGTCTCCTTCTCTGGAGAATTTCAAGTCCCATCTAGATGTGTTCCTGTGTAACCTGTGCTGGATTCTATGGTTCTGTTCTGGCAGGGGATTGAACTTAATGATCTCTGGAGGTCCCTTCCAACCCCTAACATCCTGTGAGCCTGTGTGAGTCTGTGAGCCTGTTTGTGGGGCACTGTAAGAGCCAGCACAATGGAAATCCTCTTTTGCAGTGCACCAGGCTTAGATTCATTTACAGTATTTATGAACACAGCCTGAGAAACCTGTCAAGATGTTTATATTACTTGAATATGAGTGAAGCTTCAGTTGTGAAAGAAATACATTGTTCTAAAATTTTGAATTTATTGTTTTATACACAAACACAACTTCCTGCAGTGCTACAGGCTGGGGTCAGAGTGGCTGGACAGCAGCCAGGCAGAGAGGGACCTGGGGGTACTGGTCAATGGTAGGCTGAACATGAGCCTGCAGTGTGCCCCGGCAGCCAAGAGGGCCAATGGCATCCTGGCCTGCATCAGGAACAGTGTGGCCAGCAGGAGCAGGGAGGTCATTCTGCCCCTGGACATTGCACTGGTTAGGCCACACCTTGAGTCCTGTGTCCAGTTCTGGGCCACTCAGTTTCGGAAGGATGTTGACTTGCTGGAACGTGTCCAGGGAAGGGCAATGAGGTTGGTGAGGGGTTTGGAGCACATGCCCTATGCGGAGAGGCTGAGGGAGCTGGGGTTGCTTAGCCTGGAGAAGAGGAGACTGAGGGGTGACCTTATTGCTCTCTACAACTACCTGAAGGGAGGTTGTAGCCAGGCAGAGGTTGGCCTCTTCTCCCAGGCAGCCAGCACCAGAACAAGAGGACACAGTCTCAGGCTGCGCCAGGGCAGGTTTAGGCTGGATGTTAGGAAGAAGTTCTACACGGAGAGAGTGATTGCCCATTGGAATCGGCTACCCGTGGAGGTGGTGGAGTCACCTTCACTGGAGGTGTTCAGGAGAAGACTTGATGGGGTGCTTGGTGCCATGGTTTAGTTGTTTAGGTGGGTTGGATTGGTTGATGGGTTGGGTGTGATAATCTTGAAGGTCTCTTCCAACCTGGTCTGGTCTATTCTATTCTATTCTATTCTATTCTATTCTATTCTATTCTATTCTATTCTTAAAACATTAAATCCTCACATCCAATCTCAGTTGGAAACTTTCTGATCACAGTGTATACAGTAATAAAGTAACACCTTATATTATCCCTCTGGTTTTCCAATCATTCACTTGCATTTCTGAATCAATATTTAGCTGATGTTTTCCGAGAACTATGTTAGAATAGAATAGATCATATTTCAATAAATATTGTTGAAAATAGATGTTTGGTTTTTTGCTTTGTGTCTTTTAAATTATAAATTTGTAAGGTCTAGTTTTCTTTTACAAAACTGTGTTCTTTTTTTTGCCCCTGCTATATCCTATACACTTTTGGGTATGTACCTTTAATTTTATTGTCTTTCTTAGTAGTTTGCATGGAATTAATTCATTGTAGTCCTCATCATCACTTTTTTTAAGAGTTAAACTTTCATCTTCTGTTGCACTCCAGACACTGATGCTAAAGCATGTTACACACTCATGGAAATCTCTGATGAGAACAGGAGCTGGTACAAGATGGATGGTGGGTGTGCACAGCCAGAAGTGTGTTGCAATCATAGCAATAAGTCGTGTGAGCAATCTGGTAATATAGGCTTAGAGCTTGATTTAGTGGTAGGCCATGCTTAGCATAAGTGTAGAAGTAACTAGCAGTTTAGCAAAATAGTGCTGTGCTAGCAGTGTGTAACTAAAACAAAGTACTGGTAGCTGTAAACATGAAGAATTATCTTGGAATAACAGGATGTATACATCAATCAACAACTTTGTGTGATATAAGTAATTTAACCAATAATGTATAACAGTAGGGCATGTGGACAGTTGTGTGGTGCCAATGATGTTATGCTAACCATGTTCTGTGAGTCTGTGTGTCTATATAAGCTGTAGAGGTTCCCTAATTAAACTGAACAATACTTAGATCATATTGGTCATCCATATTGATTCCAATCTCCGTCATCAAAAGACGTGAGGTAAAGAAGCAGCAAGTCACATATTCTTACATACTCAATCTTTCTCTGTCTCCTCTTCTTTGCTTTGGAACAATCTACAGAAAATCTTTCCAAATGCCACAAAATCACTTGAAGAATTTTTTAAAGTTATAAATACCAGTTTGAGAACACAAATAGCTTAGCTCCTCCTATTGCATTAAAGTAACTGTGGGTGCAACCTTCAAGGAAAATTTTTAGAGACATTCTCCTAGATAATATTCCAACAATATCAAAGAATCATAGAATCAATAAGGTTGGAAAAGACCTCAAAAATCATCAAGTCCAACCTGTCACCCAACACCTCATGACTACTAGACCATGGCACCAAGTGCCATATCCAATCCCTTTTTGAACACCTCCAGGCATGGTGACTCCACCACCTCCCTGGGCAGCACATTCCAATGCCTAACAACTCTCTCTGTGAAGAACGTTTTCCTCACCTTGAGCCTAAACTTCCCCTGGTGCAGCTTGAGACTGTGTCCTCTCCTTGTGGTGCTGGTTGCCTGAGAAAATGGTGGGGATTAAACCCAGGAGGAGGAACTTCTTCACTGTGAGGGTCACAGAGCACTGGAACAGGGTCACAGAGCACTGGAACAGGCTCCCCAAAGAGATTGTGGAGTTTCCTTCTCTGGAGACTTTCAAGACCTGTCTGGATGTGTTCCTATGCAACCTGAACTATATTCTATGGTCCTGCTCTGGCAGGAGGGTTGGAGTCAATGATCTTTGGAGGTCCCTTCCAACCTCTAACATCCTGTGATCCTGTGATTTCTTGAGATTGGAGTAATGACTTCCCTAGGTATCTATTTTCAATCCCAGACCAACCGGTTTCTGAGGATGGAAAATGCATGAGTTACTCTTTCTCTCCAGCTGTTCAGTTTTGGGTTTTTTTTTCCTGAGGAGGGCAAAAATCTGAATTCTGGTTGGGACCACACACATGGCTATCAAGATGTCAGTGTGAAGGAGATTGTGGTATTTCAAGGGTGGAAGTGCCAGATGTTTCACAAAAATATGTTTTTTTTTTTTAAAAATCCATTTTGCAGATTAGCACAAAACCAATTTCTATTGTTTTCATAAAAACTCAAGCTCCCCAGCCCTTTATTGGAACCTGTGTTCTCGTTACATCTGAGCTTTTCACAGCTTTTAACATCTTCTCAAATTTAAAAGTAGGTCATATATTTCAGCATATGTAATGCAAAAAATGTATGCCAAATGTTTGCAAAATGAGTCATGGTATCATTAAAGAGACTGATCTTGAAACCATTCTTTTCAAATGATGCCTGTTCCTAAAAGTATAACCTCTGTAGACAGCCCAGTTTTCCACAGAGCTATGGAATCTATAGTTTAACCTTACTTTCTCTGCTTATATTGCAAGTCTAGGGGTCAGACTGTTTAACCAATACATTGAATAAAGTTAGCAATGAGAAAACACTGAAGGTTTTTTTGGTTGTTTGGTTGTTTATGGGTTTTTTTCTTTTGTTTTTTGTCTGAACTTGCAGTTTGGAAAAGGTGAACTCAAGCTTTTCTCAGCTTCTGTGATGATATTCAGCCTCAGATTCTACTAAATATTCAAGCACTATTATCTCACTTAACAGATACTTGGGAAAGCAGATATTTGCAAATCCCCTTCCAAACAGGTGGTCAAAAAGACACAGCTATCACAAGGCCTGGCTCAAAGAAGGTGATGATATTTTCAAGTGAGACAGAATTTAAGAACCTAAAACTGAGCTCTTGAAAGCTTCTGTTTAATCTTTGGAGGTGCTCAGACTATCAACACCCTATTTTTCAATGCTGAGTTCTCTCAGATGTCTGAATTTTAGGTCTGCAAGAGCTTAAAAGTAAATCACTGTTGACATGACTGACAACAGCTTGGCTTCTGTCTCATATTTAAGTCTCATCAACAGCAGCAAGATTTGCTCTCCCATTCATGTCCACTGCATATCTCAACTTGAAAGGCATTCTCTCAGCAAACTTGCAAGTGTGAAGAGGGAAATATAGGAGAAAGGTTAGGCTTGTAGCTGAATGGAACAAAAACCTTTTAAGGAATGTCTAAACCATCTTTGGATTTGGGCCTGCATTTTACCATCAGCACTGCAGGATCTGTGATAGTGCAAGAAGTTTGCCCCTACTTTCTTTGCCCTGGGCAAATTCTTTAATCACAAAACTATGATTGTCGTTGCCTGTAGGCTCATCTTTCTCTTTAGTAAAAGCATGTAGACGGCTCAGAAGTATTACATCCTTTCCTTGATATTGAGCTGGAAGAAACAAATGAAAGGACCTGCAAAAAGTAGCAGAATTAAGAGTTCAAAAATCCTGTAGAGAGGTTTTATGTAGCAAGAAAAACTCAGATTGGATTTGGGATGGTAGAAATAATGGGAAAGAACTGAAAGAGAAATTACTGAAGCCTCTGTAAGATGCTTTTATGTTTTGAGGGAAGACAGGGATATTGCAGATCCTGAGCTGACCATCTAAGTTTAACTTTGATACTCCTTTGTCTCCCAAGAAATGAAAATGTTGGTCTCCTTTAGTTGTATGTAAACATTTTTGAAATATATGGAGGAATATGATGTTTAGGATCTATGAATTTTTTCCCTTGAATTTCCCTCCTAGATAGCGCAATCAAAACTCAGGTTGCAAAGGCGGGAGCCAACACATTAATTAAATTTACCCATTGAGTAAGCCTACAAGAGAATTTCTATCTATCTGAAGACATTTGAAAACAGACAAACATCCTAAAGAAGCTTCACTGAAACCAGAAAGGCTCCATAGAAATAAATGTGAGACCATATGGTTCCAGGATACCGCAATGCTTTAACAAAGACATGAGCAACGCTCACATAACCGTACTAAACTGACAATACACAGATTATAAAATCCCAACAATCTGACCCACAGATGTATGCAGTCCTGTACAGTAATATGAGTTGTTTAGAGGGGGAACTATGTGATAATGTACCTTTGGCTCACAAGATATGCAAGGCTTTTAGTGTGGGAAAGATATTTTGATGAGTGTTAATGAAGAGCAAAGGGGCTCAGAAAGCTTGGCGGTGCTGTACCTGCACAGACAAAAGGCCTCCTGGGGAGACACATCTGGAGAACCAATAGAGACCACGTCATACTCCAAAGCTTTACTGCCTTTCCACCACGGAGGCAAAAGATGCCCTGAGGTAAATTCAGCAACAGATAAGAACAAACCAAACAAAACAAACACACACACAGAGAATCACAGAAACATTCAGGTTGGAAAAGACCTTCAGGATCATCAAGTCCAAACCAGAACCTTCCTCTACAAGGTTCACCCCTAGACCATATCCCCAGGCACCACATCCAAATGACCTTTAAACACATCCAGGGTTGGTAACTCAACCACCTCCCTGAGCAGCACATTCCAATGCCTGAACACTCTTGCTGGGAAAAATTGTTTCCTTGTGTCCAGTCTAAATCTACCCAGTCATAGCTTGAGGCCATTCCCTCTTGTTCTATCACTAATTACCTGTGGCAAGAGACCAGCACCAGCCTCTCCTTTCAGGTAGTTGTAGAGAGCAATGAGGTCTCCCCTCAGCTTCCTCTTTTTCAAACTAACCATCCCCAGCTCCTTCAGTTGCTCCTCATAAGACTTATTCCCAAGGCCCTTCCCCAGCATCATTGCCCACCTCTGCACTCGCTCCAAAACCTCCACATCTCTCCTGTATTGAGGTGCCCAAAACTGGACACAATACTCGAGGTGTGGCCTCACCAGAGCTGAGTACAAGGGGACAATCACCTCCCTACTCCTACTGGATGCGAGATTTATGATGCAAGCCAGGATGCTGTTGGCTTTCTTGGCCACCTGGGCACACTGCTTGCTCATATTCAGCTGCTTGTTGATTAGAACCCCCAGGTTCCTTTCTGCCAGACAGCTTTCCAGCCACACTTCCCCAGTCCTGTAGAGTTGCTTGGGGTTGTTTTGACCCAAGTGCAGAACCTAGCACTTGACCTTGTTGAAGCTCGTCCTATTAATGTTGGCCCATGGATCCAATCTATCCAAGTCCTTTTGTAGACCCTCCCTACCCTTGTGCAGATCAACACTCCCACCTAACTTGGTGTCATCTGCAAACTTACTGATGACACACTCTATGTCTTCATCAAGGTCATCATAAAGATGTTAAACAGAAGTGGTCCCAGTAGTGAGCCCTGAGGAACATCACTTGTGACAGACCTCCAGCTGGATTTGACTCCATTAACCACCACTCTTTGGGCTTGTTTGTCCAGCTAGTGTTTTATCCAGCAGAGTGTGTGCTCATCCAAGCTATGAGCAGCCAGTTTGTCCATGAGAATTCTGTGGGGAACAGTGTCAAAGGCTTTTGAAAAGTCTAGGTAGACAATATCTACAGCCTTTCCCTCATCCAACAGTCGGGTCATCCTGTCATAGAAGGAGATCAGGTTGGTCAGGCAAGACCAATCTTCATAAACCTATGCTGACTGGGCTTGATCTCCTGATTGTTCTCTATATGGCATGTAATGGTGCTTGAGATGATCTGTTCCATGACCTTCCCTGGTACTGAGGTCAGACTGACAGGTCTAAAGTTTCCCAGATCCTCCTTCCTTCCCTTCTTGTAGATGGGTGTTACATTTGCTACCACTCCATTGGGACCTCCCCAGTTAGCCAAGAGTTCAGGTATATAATGGATAGTGGCTTGGCCAGCACACCTGCCAACTCCCTCAGCATACATACATACATTGGAGCAAGCATACACACACACACACACACACACAGAGTGCGCGTGCATGAAGACGCACGCACACAGAGTGCTCACACACAGAGTGCGCACACACAAAGAGGCACACACACAGAGAGGCACACACACAGAGTGCGCACACACACAGAGGCACACACACAGAGTGCGCACACACACAGAGAGGCACACACACAGAGAGGCACACACACAGAGTGCGCACACACACAGAGGCACACACACAGAGTGCGCACACACAAAGAGGGCACACACACAGAGTGCGCACACACACAGAGGCACACACACAGAGTGCGCACACACAAAGAGGCACACACACAGAGAGGCACACACACAGAGTGCGCACACACACAGAGGCACACACACAGAGTGCGCACACACACAGAGAGGCACACACACAGAGTGCGCACACACACAGAGGCACACACACAGAGCGCGCACACACACAGAGCGGCACACACACACACACAGAGGCACACACACAGAGTGCGCACACACACAGAGAGGCACACACACAGAGCGCGCACACACACAGAGCGCGCACACACACACACACAAAGAGGCACACACACAGAGTGCGCACACACACAGAGAGGCACACACACAGAGTGCGCACACACACAGAGGCACACACACAGAGTGCGCACACACACAGAGGCACACACACAGAGAGGCACACACACAGAGTGCGCACACACACAGAGGCACACACACAGAGTGCGCACACACACAGAGGCACACACACACAGAGGCACACACACAGAGTGCGCACACACACAGAGGCACACACACAGAGTGCGCACACACACAGAGAGGCACACACACAGAGAGGCACACACACAGAGCGCACACACACAGAGCGCGCACACACAAAGAGGCACACACACAGAGTGCGCACACACACACACACACACAGAGGCACACACACAGAGGCACACACACAGAGTGCGCACACACACAGAGGCACACACACAGAGTGCGCACACACACAGAGGCACACACACAGACACACACAGAGAGGCACACACACAGAGTGCGCACACACACAGAGGCACACACAGAGAGGCACACACACAGAGTGCGCACACACACAGAGTGCGCACACACACACACACACAGAGTGCGCACACACACAGAGCACACACACAGGCACACACACAGAGTGCACACACGCACACACACAGAGGCACACACACAGAGCACGCACACACAAAGAGGCACACACACAGAGTGCGCACACACACAGAGGCACACACACAGTGCGCGCACACAGGCACACACACAGAGGCACACACATAGAGTGCACACACACACAGAGACACACACACAGAGTGCGCACACACACAGTGCGCGCACACCCAGAGGCACACACAGTGCGCACACACACAGAGGCACACACACAGCACGTGCACACACAGAGGCACACACAGCACGCGCACACACACAGAGGCACACACACAGTGCGCACACACAGAGGCACACACAGAGAGGCACACACAGAGAGGCACACACACAGTGCTCACACACAGAGGCACACACACAGTGCGCACACACAGAGGCACACACAGAGAGGCACACACAGAGAGGCACACACACAGTGCTCACACACAGAGGCACACACACAGAGTGCGCACACACACAGAGCGCGCACACACACAGAGGCACACACACAGAGCACGCACACACAAAGAGGCACACACACAGAGTGCGCACACACACAGAGAGGCGCGCACACAGGCACACACACAGAGGCACACACATAGAGTGCACACACACACAGAGACACACACACAGAGTGCGCACACACACAGTGCGCGCACACCCAGAGGCACACACACAGTGCACACACACCCAGAGGCACACACAGTGCGCACACACACAGCACGTGCACACACAGAGGCACACACAGCACGCGCACACACACAGAGGCACACACACAGTGCGCACACACAGAGGCACACACAGAGAGGCACACACAGAGAGGCACACACACAGTGCTCACACACAGAGGCACACACATGCACAGAGAAACCAAAACAAAAAACCAAAGCAGCCAACCAAAAACCCCACAATCAACAAAACAAAAAATACCCTCAAAATAATTGAATTTTTCTCCAAGGGAGCTGCTTCTTGTCATCCAGTAGCAGGCTCACCTCACTCCCTACGTTACTTTAATGACTTACTCTGCTTTTTTTTGCATGGAATACATCTTACAAAGAGCAGCCTGATTTTAAAGTGTCACATCTGAGGTGACCAGTTCCTGTCTGTGGCTGCCCAGGGAGTGTTTGGTTAAGAAAGAAACCTCTCCCTCTGCTAATATTTCCACTCATCACAAGAAAGGATGCTCTTCCTGGCCTTGCTGGACAATTTCCCATAGCCGCTCCTTTTCATCCCCTATGATCTTCAAGTGCCAGGGAAAGCTAAGGTGGTAAAACAAGTGGAGAGAAATTACAGGTATTCCTCACTTACCCAGCAAATTGCCACACCACAAGCCCTCTGGTTTCCTTTGGATGTCTACTGGAATATATCACGTGTCTTCACACTAGCACATATATACATGTAGATAGATTCAGAATTAGCTAGGGAAAAATGCTTCCAAAACCCCAAAGTACGTTTTAATGATCTCTTCCTGCTCATCTAGAAACTGTAGAAAAATAGCAGCCTGTATACCTATAAAGCTTTTAAATGGCTTAGATTCATTTTGTGTGCAAAATGTGTGCTGCTGCTATAGCACCAGTAAAACATAAGACGTTTTGTTTCCCACTGATGTGAAGCTCTAGGGCTGGAGTTGTTACACTGATAAAAACATTCTTCACCTCTAACAGCAACTGTTTTCAAGTGCCTCTGTCCCATTATCCCCTGGTGAGCTCCAGCATCTCTCCTTCTCCAGTGAATTTACTCAGGTGTAGTTAACATTTCCAGTAATGAAAATCTCAACGCATTTTTCTCAGCTCCAATCCAAGTGCTACCCCAAATCAGGTTATGAAATGCATCTTTCAAAACTGTAGCGGACATGAAACCCAATTACATTCAAACACAAATGTTCCTAAGCTATGTGCTGTAAGGCTTCTGTTTTTTCAGCTATGACACAAGGCAAGCAGAGGTGTGTCCATTCCTGACCAACAGCTTTGAGAGAAGCCCCAGCACAGATACAGCTGCTTCACTGAGGAAATGGTGCAAGTGTATAAACTCAAGCTTT
Organism: Picus viridis; assembly: GCA_033816785.1. Classification (NCBI taxonomy): domain Eukaryota; kingdom Metazoa; phylum Chordata; class Aves; order Piciformes; family Picidae; genus Picus; species Picus viridis. The sequence continues at coordinate 45,473,501 of CM066567.1, read as the reverse complement.
GCCCGCAGCAGTGCCATACAGAGCAGAGATGCTCTATCAGTGCACAAACTATAAATATTCTGCTATTGAAATATTTCTAGAGAAAGTATATGTTAGGAGTCTTGCTTTGCTCAGTCATACTGACCTACTTAGAACAGCACAGCTCTGCAGCGCCTGTGTGCAGGTACTTAAAGTTGTTCTGTCAGTGTCTATGTACACCAAAGTCACAAGCCATTGATCTTCAAAAACACTTCAGAGTCTCTCCTTCTTTAGGTGCTTCTGTTAAGGCATCAGCATCATCTTCAAAATTATTAGCTAGTTGCCACTGAAACTGGCAGGTGCCTATTGTCTGCTGGGGGCCAGTATGTGTAGACTCAAAACGGCATTTCCTCTTGATATAAATTGCTCAGAGCCTGACACTAGAGCTGATCTGCATCTCTCTTGGCAGCAGTGTGAGATCATATGCTTATAGAATCATAGAATCATTTTGATTTGAAAAGACCTTTAAGATCATTAAATCCAACCATCATATAACTGCCAAATCTGCTGCTAAACCGTGTCCGTCAGCATGACATTTCTGCATCTTTTAACCACTTCCAGGGAGAGTGATTCAACCACCTCTCTGGGCAGATTGTTCCAGTGCTTAATAACCAAGGGAATAATTCAGGGAAGAATTTGTTCCTCATGTCCAATTAAAACCTCCCCTAGCATAACTTGAGGCTATTTCCTTTCATCCTGTCATTTGTTCCTTGGTAGAAACTGACCCCACCTTGCTTCGACCTCCTTTCAGCTGCCTACTGCTGATGGTGAAAAAGTTCAAGGACAGACTCTTGAGGTACACTGATCAAGATCAACTTGACACCATTAGGTACCAACAATGTGCATTCCTCTTTTCAAGCTAATGAACCAATTAATTATGAAAAGTGACAGGTTTTGGCCTAAAGCCAAATCAGAGTGACGCTATTAGTCTCTGCTTTGTAACAAAACCTACAGTCCTCCCTGGATTACATCTCCTGAACTCTTCAGTTCAATGATACTATGCTATAGGATTCCAAGTAAGTGCTGGCATACACACATCAGAATAGTAATGATGTGGACCATTTTCCTGTATTTGTAAAGGATTTTTCACCTCTAAGTGTTGAGAGTTATCAAACATTGGAATGGTTTGTCCAGGGCAGTGATGGAGTGAGTCACCATTGCTGGAGGTGTTTAAGCAGCATGTGGACCTGGCGCTTAGTGACATGGTTTAATACTGAACCTTCAGTGCTGGGTCAAATGTTGGAAAAGAAGACATTTGAGGTCTCTTCCAACTGGATGTATTCTGTGATTCTTGGTGGAAATGTGACCTCAAACAAACATGCCACCCCTGTTCATCTACCCACCTGAAGATGAAGAGACATCAACTAAGTTAACATATAAAGCTTAGCCTGAAGGCTGCCTGCCCACCTACAATGTTCCTAAGCACAGACTGACCCTGCTCGGTATCGCCCCATCTCTAAAAATCCCTGGTTTGGATTTGGGTAGATTCTCCCTAATGATTCATTGCTCACAAAGTTAATTTCAAGGAGCAGCTTGTTTATAAAACTAGTGAAGCTTGCACAGAGGACAAATACTCCCTTTTGATGCCAGCTTGGTGGGGGTTGGAATGGACTACCAGAGATCATATAGTCCAACCTCTGCTGCTAAAAGAAGGGTCACTCAGAGCAGGTTGCCCAGGATCACAATGTCCAGGCAGGTTTGGAATGATGTCCTCAGTTCTTTTCACACCTGAGCAATATTTTTCTTTTTTTTTTTGACCTCTCACTGCACCCTAAAGTGTGTTGTCATGGATGCTTAGGTGGCCATGTACTGAACTGGGAAACCAGACAGCTGAAAATGAATCCTTTCAGCAACTTTCTCTTTTTCTTCTTGTTTTCCATTTCCAAAACATATAACTAATATATTTAAACAGTCCATATCTCATTATGGTGCATCTGAACACTTGGTCTTTTTCCTGAGTTTCATTTGGCATTTTTCCTTCTGTCATGTCCACTTCCCGTTTACAGACCTTGGAATTTTGCACTCCAGAAGCTTATCAATATGCAGCTCTTCTCTGGCTGTACTGCCCAGAGATGCAGAATCATTATGCTTTTTGTTTACACAAGAAAATTCATCTAATATCAAATATCACTACCATCTGTTTGCTATTTTGCTTCTGAGTATATGCATGCTTTCATTGCAGACAAAGGCATATTGACTTCTGTTTCTGAGAGGCTAATATGAATGTTGCTTAGGTCAAGATTTTAAGCATTGATCGATGCAATAATACTCAGCATGCCATGTCCTCTTCTTCAGCAGCAATTTGACTAGATTGGATTCAGAGAATTCACAGAATTGTTTGAAACTTGTGATAGGTATCTATTGCAGGAGTCAAATATTTTGTGTTAGCCTTTTATTTTGAATGTAGTGCCACTGATTTAGTTTGGCTGCACAAATTGCTACACTGAATAATAAATTTTAATGCAATAGAATAATTTTTAATGCTTTTCTTTTGTAATGAAGGGAATTGTCAGTGAATGGCTTTGTCTGGAGGAGCTGAATTGTAATATATTGTCTTTCTGGAAGAAATTGATCTTGTTTGTACGATTTTAGATCTGACTGTCACTGACATACCTTCTCTCAGCTGTTCCTTCCTTTATGCACTTTAACCAGAGGATACAGGAAAAACCTCATTAACTTCAGTTTTGAGGTTTTCTACATCTTTATACAAATCCATACACTCACACCTTGAGTACTGTGTCCAGTTCTGGGCCCCTCAGTTTAGGAAGGATGTTGACTTGCTGGAACATGTCCAGAGAAGGGCAACAAAGCTGGTGAGGGGTTTGGAGCACAAGCCCTGTGAGGAGAGACTGAGGGAGCTGGGGTTCTTAGCTTGGAGAAGAGGAGGCTCAGGGGAAACCTTATTGCTGTCTACAACTACCTGAAGGGAAGTTGTAATTGGGTGGGAGTTGTTCTTCTCCCAGGCAGCAGGCACCAGAACAAGAGGACACAGTCTCAAGCTGTGCCAGGGGAGGTTTAGGCTGGATATTAGGAAGAAGTTCTTCATAGAAAGAGTGATTGGCCATTGGAATGGGCTGCCCAGGGAGGTGGTGGAGTCACCATCCCTGGAGGTGTTTAGGAAGAGAGTGGATGGGGCACTTGGTGTCATGGTTTAGTTGATTAGGTGGTGTTGGATGATAGGTTGGACTCAATGATCTCGAAGGTATCTTCCAACCCGGTTAATTCTATTCTATTCTATTCTATTCTATTCTATTCTATTCTATTCTATTCTATTCTATTCTATTCTATTCTATTCTATTCTATTCTATTCTATTCTATTCTATTCTATTCTATATTCTATTCTATTCTACATTTATGCCTTGGTAACTCTTACTGAACTTTAAAAAAAAAATAATAATTTCCATGAAAACCATTTCATTTGTGATATCTCCATTCTGCAGCTACTTTCTGCAGCCAAAACACTATGATGTCTATGCTAGCATAGAAATGTTTCTGATCTGATGTGTTCTACACAAAAGGAAACTCACATTTTATTTTTTTCCAACAGCCCGATCTGGTTTGCTTATGTTGGAGTCCACATTAACAACTATTTTGTTACATTTTGACATTTGGAAGACTTTTTGCCAAGCCCATAGTGACACAAGTGATGATGGTATTCAAATGAGAGATGGTAGACTTAGATTGCCTACATAGAAGAGATTATTTTATAATGAGTGTAGTGAGACACTGGATTAGTTTGCCCATGGAACATGTGTATGTCCTGGAAATGTTAAAGGCCAGGCTTGTTGGGTCTTTAAACACTCTGATTTACTGAAAGATGTCCCTGTCCATGGCAGGTGGTTGGACTACATGATGTTTGAAAGACTCTTCCAGCCCAAGCTATTTTGTGATTCTATTCCACAAGATCCACTTTGATATAAGAAAAAAGGTTGGCATAGCAGGTGCAGTTGCCTGGGATTCATTGTTTTTATCCATATTGGTATCAGAATAATGTCATATATCAAGCAGATCTTTTACAGAAACTTATGTTTACCATTAAAAGATCAGCTTCATAGTTTGGTAAAATTAATAAATCAAACAGTATAATTTTGGTCTGTATGATTTACTTCACTTCCCCCTCTCTTAGTTTACCCTGGCTTTTATTTTTATGTTTTATTTGGAGCTTTAAATTTAAGCAGTGGTGAGAATTAGGCACAAATGGTTATGTTGCCCACGTTTAATTACATCCCATAATGAAGCTTTGTGTTAATGTAACTCAAGCTCATCAGTCTCTTTACACATAAATTTTGGTACAGGTTCATTCAGAACTCTGAACAAGGCATACAAAGCAGTTTGCAAACCTTGGTGATATTTCAGATTTCTAATGAAAATACCAAGCAAGTTTGAAGTTTTATTTTAAATCTTCGGTTTGTTTTGTTCATTGTTTTTTGTTTGGTTTTGGGTTTTTGGTTTTGGTTTTTGGTGTTTGTTTTTTTTAAAGAATTATTTTGCAGAAGCTATAAACTCAGGTAAAACTAAACCAAGAGATTTCATGATCCTAGCAAAGAGAATATCAGTCTCCAAAACTTTTCTACTCAGAAAGTTATCCTGAAGACTTATATTATATCTTCCTCTGGAAAAGAATAAGCTGAGTTCAGTTCAGGTTAAGAAATCGACTGAAATTTTGTTCTTGTTTACCCAGATGTGACCTGCCCAGTGTCAAAGATCCATAAATGAGAATGGAGGTTGTCCTGTGCTTTGTGGTGTCCTTCATGACGGGAATTTTTGTATTGAGAAATGTTTGCAGGACTCGAAGAAATTACATGAAACTCCTGACCTCAGCTGTGCAAATTCTAGCTTAAGTTATCTTTATTAAACTTACCAAGTCATAGTGCAATTAATTTTCACTCAAGAAATTGGCTAGTATTAGACCCCAAATAATTACAGCTGACTGAATCTCTGTTTGCAAAACTGTGTACTTGTCAGGGAAAAAAGAAAGGTTTTGAGGGACTAGACATCATTCTGAGTTTGTCACAAATCAGATGATGGTTTCAGTCAATGTGAAAATGAGCAAATGTTTTCAAATGCAGTAGCTGATGCAGAGCAGGACATCATCGACAGCAAGCAGATGGACTCAGAATACCATCTTTCAGAGTACTGCTAAAGGCCTTTGTCTTGGGAATCTGATTTTTACATTTCTTATTAAATATAAAGACAGAAGTGCTACATGCCAAAAAAGCATTCCAAGTAGTCCTTCCAGTACAGATTTTACTGGGGCTAGAAAAATGTCAGGCTGTCAGGGTTTGCTGTTTCATCAGTGCCTCACTTTCCATTTCTACACAGCTCCTGTGCAGCTCTCACTCACACAATCCTCAGTGTCATATGGTGCCCCAGCTTCTCACTAGCTTCTCTGCAGCTGAAGAGAATCTGAATTACAAAAGCAAACAAGAGTGTAGGTTGATCAAGGTGTAACCCTGCTCTTCTGTTATTGAAGTGAGCCTCTCTGTATCCTGGATCTTGGCATAAGGAGGTGGCACCAACACACAATGTACCACCCATGCTGTGCATTGAGGAATGAAAGAAGCTTCTCTTTGGCATGTCTGGTTTGGGGTTGGATGCTCCAAAGGACTTTTGAGTGGCCTGGGATTTGTCACTTCCTATAATGCCTTAATTTATGGCTGGGGTTTTTTGAAGGACACTGATTTTGCATCTGGGCACATTCACACAATCTTGTGTACTGAAAAAAGAATATACAAACCCACACTTTTACTGAACAAGGGTGGCATAAAACAAAGGCAATTTCTTTGTA